>OX439483.1:227122800-227600170 GCA_949320155.1 Melangyna quadrimaculata | reverse complement strand
CCTGGGCCCCACTAAATATTCAGACAACGACACCGGCGCTGATATCAAACGAAGGATAACTCTTCCCAATCGCTGTTTCTTCGGGCTAAGGAAGGCAACTGAAAAGTAAAGCCCTCGAATGACTAAAGTGTCCCTGTACAAGACACTCATTATACCGGTCCTGTTGTACGGTTGTACGACATGGACCTTCTTAGCGGCGGATGAGTACGCTTTAGGAATATTCGAAAGAAAATTTCTTCGGGTGATCTTCGGTCCCGTATGCATAGCCGGGGAATGGAGGACAAGATACAACAACGAACTGTACGGGCTGTACAGCGACATCGACCTAGTCACAAAAGTGACTGGGTGGCTGGGTAACGTAGAGCGGGTGGACACCAATGCTCCGGCCCGAAAAGTCTTAGGACCCATCCCGAGGGACGGCGCCACGAAACCGGTGGCGTATGCAGGTGGAAGAGGACCTCAACCAACTTGGCGTGCGAAACTGGAAGCAGCTAGCTAGGGACAGAGCTGGCTGGAGAAGCTACCGGAGCTGGCTGGAGAAGCTACCGGAGCTGGCTGGAGAAGCTGCCGGACTGCATAGCCAGCATAAGCAACAAACAAACAAAAATTAGACCTAAGGTGCCAGTTATAGCTTTCATTGAAAACCATTATTGAAAATTTTGTCTTTCAATTTTGATGCACTTAAACAAATAAAACTGATGATATTTTTTAGTCAAAAAACTGTTTAGTTTTCTTTACAACTTTCATATAAAATCATTTTTTGTTTTTCAATTGATGAAATATGGTTTTCAATGAACAGCTGATATTTTGTTCCAAAAGTGGAACACATTAGTTCCAATGAAATGCGTTCCTTTCTCTTCTTCCTGTTCTCGTCTGTCAGTTTTTCGTTCAATGATCGATTTTAACCTCAAAGTTGTTTTTTGTATGGGAATGGAATTTTCAATGAAAGAAAATTTCATGATAGCTATAACCGACTTGTCAGAAAATATTCCACCATTTCACTGATTTGTGTTTCAATGATCGATTTCAATGAAAGCTATAACTGGCGCCTAATTTAAAGAAAACACCTTTTTTCCGCCTTGCAACATTGTCGTAAGAGTCAGTATGAACTGCAAATATCATGACTGCTAACAAAAGCCCGAAAAAGACATTACCGACAGTTTGAGGTTATGATTTACTTGGTAGACATGTTATCACAAATGTTATTTAACCGCTTACATAAAAACATAAACGTTTTTGTTAATATTTTTTTTTTAACTATTATTGATTGCCATTGTAAGTTTGTTGCACCCGCGATATAAAATATATAAAAGTTTGTTTTTCCACAGAAAAAAGTGTTACCTAACTTAAGAAAAATTTGTAAAAGTAAAAAAAAATCAAAAACAAAATTTAACCAGTCGTTATAAGGAGTAAATTGTATGTTGAATTAAAAAAAAAACGTTGATTTAAATTGGTTGCACCCGCGATCGCTAAATTTGGATCGCGAGTGCAAATTATCGACAACTAACATTATTGAGTGATGTATCATATTTTATTAATGCCTTGAATAATAATTTTTGTTGTTCAAGATGTTTTTTTTTTAACAATTTAATATAAAATGCAGGGAAATAAGGAAAAAGATTGCTGCACAAAAATTAGGCGCAAGCTTGAAAAATTGCGGAACTTCATGCAGAGTAGGGCTGGCCATGAACCGATGAAAGTCTCGGTCTCGGTCCCGCATGACGAGACTGAGACGAAACGAGACTAGACTGCATTTTAAGCATCCGAGACGAGACCGAGAATGGATTATATATTTGGACCGACATTTACAACGAGTCTAATAAATCGAAAAATCCAATTTCAGTTAAATATTTATTTTCTTCTTCTATGCTCATATTCAAACTATATGGGGGACAAATTATAGTTTGACGTTCCAATAATCAACAGGTTGTCCAGAAATCGTATTTTTCGGAGATGAGACCGAGACGAGATCGACACGAGACCGAGATGAGAATAAAATTTTTGATTTTAACGAGACCGAGAAGAAACTTACAAAAGTCTCGCCGAGTCTCATCACGTGGCCAGCCCTAATGCAGAGCACCTACGGGAATAGGTTAAAATAATCATGCTGATTACAGAATTCGGAGAATTTGACTCCCGGCGAGTTGACAAGATTCGCGGTGAATTCGCGATGGCGTTTATTTCAATAAATGAATTCGTCGAATGAACTATATTACCGATTCTTTTACTTCCTTACCATTTTCCGAACTATATTATCGCAGCTGTCATTTTTTTGACATTTTAAACGTCACATCCATATTATTTGTAAACATTTTATTTGTAAATAATTCAAATTATTTTTGTTTTAATCTTACTATTGATACAATTGCATTTTATTTGCATTTTAGAGATCATTCTGCTAGAACTAACCGCATGGAGATACGACACAAAACCAATAGTATTTTCGATATCACTGATGCACTGTAAGAACATTTTTGTATGATATGTTACATACTAAAAATATGTATTTTTTTATCGTTTTTGTTAAAATTCTCAAGATATCTTTTTTTAATTATTTTAGATTTGTAAAACATTACACACTAAACAAGCCTGCCTTCAATTATGTTTTGAGTGAATTGAAGAGAATGTTGCCTCCAATAGTAAAGCAGCGTCCACATTATGCCGACCAACATTGTTGATTTAAATTGTCGATAAACATGCTAGTGTGTACGTGTTTATGTGTATACTGTCTTGCGTCCATGCAAACACTCATTTACGTAGGTACCTACTCAATTTTCTTCGTCCATTTCATTTTAAATAACAATAAGAATAAGATAATAAACGAAAACCAAACAGTGTCTTATTACACAAATAAAAAAAAAAAAACAGAATACCTACACAGGCCAAAAACAGCGCATGCGCAATACAAATGACAGCTGTGTTCATCAACCTTATTGATTTATATCCATTTGAGTCGGGTTACGTTTGGGTCAGCAAAAGTTGATAGACTCTTTTTATTTACACGTCCACATTACTCATCATTGTTGATTAGCACTGTTGATATACACAAATCAACATAATGTGGACGCTACTTAAGGTCATCATCCCTTACACCAGAGTTGAAGTTGGCCGCTTGCTGTAGGTTCTTTGCTGAAGGGGGATATCTGAATGGGGTTGGGCAGGATACTTTTTCAGTCCTTTTCAGTTGTTCTCTCTCAAGTGTTGGACATATTAGAAGAACATTTAGTGCCCAAGTGGATAAATCTACAGATGAAGGATGATGAAAAACGTGAGGCTAAAACGCATTTTTATAGAAAGTGTAAAATACCTGGTGTTGTTATGTGTATCGATGGTACAAACATTAAAATATTAAAACCCACTGGGGGAAATGCTCCCCTCTTCCTGAATCGAAAAGGTTTCTTCAGCATCAATGCGATGATTGTAAAACTGATTATAAAAAGAATTAACTAAGCGTTATTTTGTATCTCCTGATAAAAACTTTTGTAGTAGCCCGTAGCGTAATGGTTAGTGCGTTCGACTGTCACGCTGGAGGTGTGGGATCGCTTCCCAGCCTCGTCCACCTAAAAACTAAAAAGTTTTTTTTCAGGGCTACTGCCTCTTGCGAGGAATTGACAAATGCTCCAAGAGTATCACTTGTCACGAATAAGTGCTTCTCGTCTAGCCGTTCGGATTCGGCATAAAATTGTAGGTCCCTTCCATTCCTGTCGAAAGGCGCACACAGGAATGGTTGCGAGTTGTTAGTCACTAGGCCCTGGTTCTTCATGAGCCGTTGTGCCACCCGATTTTTTTTAATGAAAACTTTTCATATATGTGACCACATGCTAAGGATCCGATATGTCGATGCAAAATATCCGGGCTCAAGTCATGACTCATTTATTTGGGGAAACAGCGATGCTTTTTTGTTTTTTAAATCCATGTATGATAATGGAGATATAAATACAAGATTGCTTGGTAAGGATTAAAACTTAAACAAATATAGATATATAAATTATAACTTTTTGATTTTTTTTTCAGGAGATGCCGGTTATATTTGTCCCCTTGGTTGATAACCCCATTTAGAAATGCTGGTGTCAACACCGAAAAGAGTCGGTTTAACAAAAGCCACAGCAGTGGACGTAATGTTGTAGAACGAACGTTTGGTGTATGGAAAAACTGGTGTCGATGTTGCTTGGGTGCTCGTCAACTACACTACTCACCAAGAAAAGCGGTACTGATCATAAACGTTACAGCTGCTCTGCATAACGTTAGAATACCTTTAAAGTACATGATGAAATTGTTCCCGACTTGCACGAAGAACAAGAAGTAGAAGATGAGATAAATGAAGAACAAACGACGAATCAAGTCCATCTTCAAGAGGTAAACCAGCTAAGAAATTCATTCTTGTCAGACTTTCAATTAGACCAGTTAATTTAGATAATAAAATTCTCAAATTTGTTGGAAAAAGCCGTGACTACTTAATGTACATGGTGACTACTAAGAAAAGACACCATATCCAAATGAGTATACAAATCTTTGTGTACGAGCACTAAATACTCAGCGCCAGACGACACAAACATGAAGTTCAAATGGAACACTACTCACCAAGAAACGCGGTACAGATCATAAACGTTACAGCTGATCTGCATAACGTTAGAATACACTTTAAAGTACATGATGGAATTGTTCCCGACTTGCACGAAGAACAAAAAGTAGAAGATGAGATAAATGAAGAACAAACGACGAATCAAGTCCATCTTCAAGAGGTAAACCAGCTAAGAAATTCATTCTTGTCAGACTTTCAATTAGACCAGTCAATTTATATAATAAAATTCTCAAATTTGTTGGAAAAAGCCGTGACTACTTAATGTACATGGTGACTACTAAGAAAAGACACCGTATCCAAATGAGTATACAAATCTTTGTGTACGAGCACTAAATACTCAGCGCCAGACGACACAAACATGAAATTCGAAAATGGAAGACTGATATACGCCATGTTCATATGCATATGTGATCAGGTATGTTTTCTTTCTAATTTGTCCAGACAATTTTTTTTGAAAATTGTGTTTTTTTTTTACTAATATAACTGTGTTATTCTTATTCAGGCTAATCAAATCATGGCTTCCGTTAAAAGGATCAAACATCACATTTAGTTGACGAATAAAGCGCGTAAGTTCTGGGATTTGGTAGATAATTTTATCTAAATTTATTTTTGTTGCTAAGGTAAAAGTTGATCTGGAGAAGAGTGTGGGTATATCTGTGATTTCACGACAACCATGCGAGGAACTAAAACTTACATCACACTTCAAAACATCACAATATTAGCTATAGCTACTCCATCAGTCCGATCAATTGGTTATTGCGAGTGAATACACTACAAATCGATAATCAATTGCTTGATACACCATGTCCCATATCATTGTATACTATCAAATCGAATGTAAGTTCAGCGCCAGCACCATTGAAAGCTGAAATCCGAACGCCTTGGGATTTAATGCAAAGCTCCTATCTCCTGTCTAAATAAAAATGCTGTGATCTTTGAATACTTATTTAATATTTGACGTGAGACCTTGTGTGGCTTGGAAGCCCGACTTATTCTAATATGGCTATGTCCTAAGGACTAGGCTCATCACATCATTCAGCGACAAGTCTGGGCTGATGAATTGGAATAATTTGAAACAATAAACAACAAATCAAAAAGGAAAAAAAGTAGGTATTGTAATATTATTCATCATCTTGGCTGTTTTGTAGTTCAACAATAAATTCACCACAGGGCTGATTTCGATGGTTTCGATTTTCGAAGCATTTCAACGTGAAATGAAATTATGCGAGGCGAAGTATTCACCAACTGTTTGGATTATAGTTCTTTATTAAAATAAAATTACTGTTGGGTGTATTCATCTGTTCGTTGGTGTTTGGATTATCAAAACGAGAAGGGTGACCTTTCCAGAGTCATGGATCTGTAACCTGTTCTGGCTCTATGTTAATATTTCTGAAAGGATCTATCAAACTCGGTAATCAGCATTTCCTTCATCAGCATTTTGTGGCGAATCTCCATTTCTATCGTCTTCGTTCAGGGCGAGTGTTTCGTCTTGTTTATGCACTTCTTGTTTTACCACTTCTTTGCCATCTTCGTGATTGTCTAGGTCAAATTCGTATTGCCTGTTTGGAGTTTGGGCTTCAGCTTCAGTTCTCCTTCAATTTTCTATTGTGTCAGATAATTCTCAAAAGGATATTATTTTTTAAATTATTCCTTTTGTTATTGAGTAACCATGACAATTTCAATATTCTTTATGTTTTGAAAAATTTGTAGGTAGGTACATTTGTATTTTTCTTAAGCGGTATGGGTTGTATTTTTATTTTTGTTGACATATGTATATCTATACGCTGAATATTTTTGTGTGCAGAGAAAACGATTCTAGGTAAAAAAAATTTGTTTATTTTATTTGCAACAAAGGAAGAGAGTTAGTTGTTAGCAGTCTAGAGACGTTGATTTTGATTATTTTTAATAAGTAAGGGGTTCAGTTTTGTTTTATTTTTTGTATAATTTCTGATAAAGATTTCAGATTTGGAATTCTTAACTATGTATGTACATATCTGTATATTTAAGGATTTAGGTATCAATACCAGTGTTCCCATACGGGATTATTAATGCTTGATCTAGCATTATAGAGAAGAAAAAACCATTATGAAATTTTAAAACTATGCTAAATGCTTTTCTGACATTCTTGTTTGAAATGATTTCGAATCATCCTCATCATGATGATAATCATCATCATATTGGATATTTTAGATTAAGAATTGAAAAATACCCTAAAATCATGTATCATTTGTCCAAATTGTATCAACATAATTTTTTAATTTCCATAAGTCATACCTCCCCATTTCCCCCTCAAAAAAGCACCCGCGGGATACAGATATTTTTATGGACTCTTTTAATTCTTTATTCTTTTGGTTAATCCGACATTTCCACCAAGTTTCAAAAATGTAAGAATTTTTTCCGCATGTTTGTCCTATTTTAACTGGTTCCTGAAATAATAATTTAGCCGGATTTGTCTTATTTTTATGAAAAAGCTGGTTCATTTACTTTTTAATATCTTAAAAAGTAAAAGTCCTAGAACCATCCAGTTTTCAATGTTTTGACTACAAATTGATAAGGGCATTGAATTTTGGAAACAAAAAAAGTACTTAACTCCGTGAAATTTTGCGACAAAAAATATTTTTTACCATTTTTTTAATTTTTTTTTCAAAATTTTGAGTTCAAACATTAATATTTCAAAAACTATTCACTGAAAGAACTTTATTTAAAAAGGAAAGGGGACTTCTGGCCTTTCATTAAAATATAACAGGGCATTGTACATGTTACCGTTGTTTTTTAATAATTTGTTTTCTGTTTTAAGTCAATTTTTTAGAAAATTGCCCCTCCCACCTTATAGCCGCCACCAGGGACTGCCAGTTTTGCATTTCTTTTATCAGCCTTAATACACACAAATCTGCTGTGGGCTCTTGGTCTATATGTCATTTTATAAAAATATGAATGTGATAAGCCTGACTAATTTAAAATTAAATAATTAACTACTAAAACATGTTCCTACTTAAAAATAGTTTGCTGTAAAAGTTCCTAATACCTATTTACATATAAAGCTTTAGAGTAAGAGCCCAGGGCCGCCAGACATACGTTATTTAATCAAAGCTAAGATTTTTTCTGCGAACAGGTTCTATGGTAGCTAAGAACCCGGATTGAAGATTCTTAGTATCCATTTGTTCTTAGCTACCATAGAACCTGTTCGCAGAAAAAATCTTAGCTTGGATAAAATGACGTATGTCTGGCGGCCCTGGGCTCTTAGTCTATTAAGTTTCGTTATTTTTGAATTTATATAAACATAATGTATGTATAGTACGGGAGACGACCGTAGGTTTACCTATCTCATCGCGGCTTCAGAAAAGAATGATGCCAATTCATAGGTTTAGACTTAACATTAACAAAACCGCTGGTCGGACAAGTTTTTTTTTAGGTGCCAATGGGTAGAAAACGGTTGCATTTTTGGCTTAGGATACTTAAACCATGTTGGATTTTTATTAACGGGGTATCAAATGAAAGCTAAGACTGCCCTCCTTACAAAACCAGTGGTTGGACTGACTTTTGTTGGTTGTTGTGGCGAGTCCGACCACTTTTGTAAAAACAGCTATTTTTGTATCCATTGCGTTTAACAGGAAAACTATTGCAAAACTATTTCATATAGCCTAGAAAAACGCTTTTACCACTTAAATGCATTTTAAATGCAAAGGTTAACAAAAATAGCTCTTTTTACAAAAATGGTCAGACTCGCCGCAAAAACCAAGAAAAGTTTGACCGACCATCGGTTTTGTTAATGTTAAGACTAAAGCTATGAATTGGCATCATTCTTTTCTGAAGCCGCGATGAGATTGGTAAACCTACGGTCGCCTCCCGTCCTAGTAGTTTAGGTATTTATGAGAAAATAGGAAAATATTTATTTCACATTTTTTAAAATGTTTGTTTTTAAATCATCGATATGGACGTTTTTATATGGATTTTGAAATCTAGCATTTTGATTTTTGAGCTCCCATACGATCTAGCATTATAAAATTTGAAATCTAGCATTATGAAATTTGAGATTATGGCAACACTGATCAATACTATTGCAGTATCTACCACAAGTTATTTTTCCAAAGGTATTGTTGCAACTGGAGTGAACAAATGTTTTCAAAACAATTTCGGGGATATAAAGAACGACTTTTTAAACGAAATCACCAACCTTGATATAAAAGAACTTTTTCGACAATTTTAGAAATTAGTTCAATTCGATTCTAATAAAACCGTAGTTGTTTTTTTTTTTTTTTTTTTTATATTCCACGCGCGCAAAAGGGGTTATGGCTACCCTTAAAATGTTTTTAACACAGCACGAGCGATTAGGTAAGTAGGAGAGGATTTAGAAGGAGATACCGATGCACATTGGTTTTGAACGTTTGCACATCGAAATGGGAGGGGAAAGTCGAGTCAGGTAAAGCATTCCACATTCGTGTGGTGCGACTGAAGAAAGAATCTCTGTACATTACAGTACGTCCGAAGTTGGGCTCGAGGGTGAACTGATGGGCATTCCTAGAAGCGCGAGTATTACGGTTGAATTTTTTAAGGGGGGGATGCAACTGGCTATTTCACTAGAACACTGATTATAATAATAGCGATAAAATAGAGAAAGACACGAAACATTACGGCGGTGTTCGAGAGATGTAATTGTTTCTGTTATAGATCTTTCGCCTATCATTTTTAAAGCTCTCTTTTGAATTCTGTCCAACAAACTCAAGTGAGTTCTTGGAGCTCCTGCCCAAACATGAGAATTGTACTCAAGTTTTGGACGAATAAAGGCTTTGTAGATCACAGCCAGAACAGAAGGGGAAAAAAGCTTCTTGCATCTACGGAGAAAACCTAAACACTTAGCAGCGTTTTTGGCGACACCAAATATGTGGTCATTCCACAAAAGGTGGTCACACATACCGAGAACTGAGAGCTGTTCGGTTTCCTCGATGCAAGTGCCGTCCATGGATAGCGGCATTGGGGGTGGGTTTCGCTTTAACGACAGGAGACAACATTGAGTTTTAGAAGCATTAAATTCTACGCGGTTTTTGATTCCCCATTGGACAATGCTGTCGAGATCAGAATTTATCGAGCTTATCATACGCTGCCGTTCAAGTTCCACATCCGAAGGACATGGATGAGAATCTGTAAACGAATATGAGAAACTGAGGGTACTATCGTCAGCAAAACAGTTTAATGGATTAGAAGTTTCAGACAAAAGATCATTTATAAAAATAAGGAAGAGAGTCGGAGACAAAACGGAGCCCTGGGGCACACCAGCATTTATTTTGTGGATTTCAGACTTTAAACCGTCCAATACGACTTGTATTGAACGGTCCGAAAGGTAATTTCTAATCCAACGAAGAAGAGGTTCATGGAAACCAAATGCGTGCATTTTCGATAAGAGAGCTTGGTGCCAAACTCTATCAAACGCTTTTGAAATATCAAGTGCAATAATCTTACTTTCTCCAAAACGATGTAAAGATTTGTTCCACTGTTCGGTGAGATATACCATCAGATCACCAGTGGACCTATTGCTACGAAAGCCGTACTGCCGGTCATTAAGAAGCTTTCATTCCTCGAGATATTTCTTGAGCTGGAAATTAATCAGCGTTTCCATGACCTTGGAAAGAAGGGACGTAAGTGCAATTGGCCGATAGTTAGAGGGTGAAGAAGATACGCCTTTTTTAGGGACAGGCTGGACAAATGCTGTTTTCCATCCACTCGGATAGAGACCAGTAGAGTAGGACAGATGGAAAAGCTTACGCAGTGGTTTTACCAGCGTTGAAGAACACCTCTTCAGAACAATGGGAGGGATACCATCCGGGCCAGCGGATTTGTGTACATCGAGATCCTTTAGAACTCTAGCAACTGCACGAGTGCGAAAGAAGATTTGTCCCATAAAATCATTTATGCTCTCGAGTACAGGAGGAGTCATAACACTTTCTGGCAGCGTCGAATTAACAGCAAACTGTGCTGCAAGCAAATTGGCTTTATCTTGCGAGCTGACAAAAGGAGTATCATTGAAGACGAGCGTTGGAACCGAGGACGAGGTGGTATTTCGTATGTTTTTTACAAATGACCAAAAATTTTTACTACCTTTGGGACATTGTAGTATTTTTTGTCGTAATTTTTGATCATGTAAAAATTTGGTTCTTCGAATATGAACGTTACAGGTCTTTCTAGCTTGTTGAAACTTTTTCCGGTTTTCCTCAGTAGGGTTGGCTTTATAACATCGGAAGCTTACTTCTCTAACCCTAATAACCTCTTTACAGCTCGAATCAAACCATGAGTTTTCTTTGGGTTTGATAGATTTCACCCTATTCGGGATAAAATTTCTCATTCCACAAAGAATCAAGTTTGTAATCATATCTGCACTGGCGTCAACTTCACTATCGAGGAAGCATAGTGACCAGTTAAAGCTCTTGAAGAAATTATTGAGACCGTCCCAGTTAGCTTTCTCGTATTGCCAAACGGTTCTCTTTGGGGTTTTTTCTTTAACTGTGATTTGGTGGCACGAGAAATTCGCAGATATGACACAATGGTCTGATGAGCCTAGAGGAGATAATACACTAATAGTGTATTTATTCGGGTCAGAGGTAAGGAACAAGTCTAGAGTGTTGGTGATTTGACCTGCAACGTCAGGAATCCGAGTAGGCTCGTCAACAAGCTGAGTCAGGTGGTTTAACTCAGCAAAAATCTCGACATACCTTCCTTCGGGTGTTGTCTGACCAGAATAGCGTAGCCACGAAGAATTGTGTACATTGAAATCGCCCGTAACAACGATTTCACTGTGCGGATAATGGGAAACAATTCTCAGGATTGAATCGGACAGCGCAGCGAATTCGTTAGAAGTCGAATTACTATCCAAACTTGGGCTACGATAAATGAAACATGTATGTATGATGTGCTTATTGACGGTGAATTTTAACCACATGAAGTTAAAGTTTGTATTTAAACAAGGGCCATATTGTGGTTGAAGCTGATAAGCCACATCATTACGTACATATATTGCGAGACCGTGGTGTAGGAAAAATAAAGGCACTAAGCTATAACCAGGTAGGCTAAATTCGGAGTAATCAGAATTTTCACCTACCTGGGTTTCACTTAGTGCCAAGACTGCTGGCCTGTTTTTTACAGTATGTACGTACACAGCACAGAAATTCTTTCTCAGCCCCCGAATGTTGCTAATATCGACCCTAAATTCACCTACCATTACGAAAAAACAAACGCTAAAAACCAAATCAGACAGATTATCTATGCTGATATTGAGTTTGGGCCCCAATAAAACTTCACAATACAAAACACTACCAGTGTTATGCCTTAGTAGTATGTATTGATCCGCCCCTGGAAACCCAAAACCAATATCAGCAATTTGTCTGATTTACTTCGACTCAATCAATTACATACATTATATGAGATGAGCCACACATTGTATATAATGACTAAGCCGAAAGCATTGTGAATGATGAGGGAAGGAGAGATAAGGAAAAATTTACCGCTTGCTGATTTTAGTTTTGTGGAGCATCAGGTTCATGGGCATGGTGCACTTTTGTTGTTGTTTTTGTATACAAGCACAAGCACTGGCACTGAAACTGGCACTTTCTTTTTATTGCAATTTTTTTTTGTGTATTTTATTATTATATTAGGCTATTGTTATTTTTTTTTTTTTTTTCGTACGGTGGGTTCGCAGGGATTTATCGATTTATTATCTAAATTTCACACTGATAAAAGGTGATGGTATATGGACAGAGGTTGGTTTATTATTTTTTTTTTTTTTTTTTAATTTGTTTGTTTAATTTTTTGTTGGGGTATTGGCCGCGGTAAAGTTCTCAACTTCCGACACGTCTGGTCGCGGTGGGATGCGGTTCGGTTTCAAATATTTTCTGTATTCTTTATCTAATACAAAATTTTGGAAACCGAATTTTGGTACATACAGAACCCATTGAAATCACAATGGATTACCATGCATTACTATGTCTATGAATTATGATTACCTTTGTTTTGTACGATTTGACTTGGCTGAATAAATGTAATTAAAAAATTAAATTCTGAAACTATTTGAATACTGTTTTATTTGTGTAATAATTATTCACCTACATAAAAAACACTTTAGTTTAAAACTAATATCAGACTTCATTTTTAAAAGAAGTTAAGTATTGTCTTCTACAAAACTTAAAACAAGAAAACAAAATATCTTAAAAAATAGCACTTCAAGTTACATAATACCTACATAATAGTTAAGTAGAAGAAAACAAATGTTAATTTTTATGTTGTCTATAGGTCTTTATTCTATGTTTTAAAATCTTTCTTAAAATTTCACAAAGATCAAAACATACAGCCCACATAGAATTAACATTTGTATTTTACATAAAAATAAAAATAAATAGGAACAAATTAAATAGGAATAAATTAAATAGCAATACATTAAATATGTTCAACAGAAAACTCTGACACGGGATTGTCTCCCTTGATAATTAAAATCTACACTTGTGACTTGTCGCTCTAGCTCATTCAACCCTATTACAGAATTCGGCGAATACACCCAACAGTAATTTTATTTTAATAAAGAACTATAATCCAAACAGTTGGTGAATACTTCGCCTCGCATAATTTCATTTCACGTTGAAATGCTTCGAAAATCGAAACCATCGAAATCAGCCCTGTGGTGAATTTATTGTTGAACTACAAAACAGCCAAGATGATGAATAATATTACAATACCTACTTTTTTTCCTTTTTGATTTGTTGTTTATTGTTTCCAATTTATTCCAATTCATCAGCCCAGACTTGTCGCTGAATGATGTGACGAGCCAAGTCCTTAGGACATAGCCATATTAGAATAAGTCGGGCTTCCGAGCCACACAAGGTCTCACGTCAAATATTAAATAAGTATTCAAAGATCACAGCATTTTTATTTAGACAGGAGATAGGAGCTTAGCATTAAATCCCAAGGCGTTCGGATTTCAGCTTTCAATGGTGCTGGCGCTGAACTTACATTCGATTTGATAGTATACAATGATATGGGACATGGTGTATCAAGCAATTGATTGTCGATTTGTAGTGTATTCACTCGCAATAACCAATTCATCGGACTGATGGAGCAGCTATAGCTTCTATTGTGATGTTTTGAAGTGTGATGTAAGTTTTAGTTCCTCGCATGGTTGTCGTGAAATCACAGATATAGCCACACTCTTCTCCAGATCAACTTTTACCTTAGCAACAAAAATAAATTTAGATAAAATTATCTACCAAATCCCAGAACTTACGCTTTATTCGTCAACTAAATGTGATGTTTGATCCTTTTAACGGAAGCCATGATTTGATTAGCCTGAATTAGAATAACACAGTTATATTAGTAAAAAAAAACCACAATTTTCAAAAAAAATTGTTTGAACAAATTAGAAAGAAAACATACCTGATCACATATGCATATGAACATGGCGCATATCAGTCTTCCATTTTCGAATTTCATGTTTGTGTCGTCTGGCGCTGAGTATTTAGTGCTCGTACACAAAGATTTGTATACTCATTTGGATACGGTGTCTTTTCTTAGTAGTCACCATGTACATTATGTTCACGGCTTTTTCCAACAAATTTGAGAATTTTATTATCTAAATTGACTGGTATAATTGAAAGCTTGACAAGAATGAATTTCTTAGCTGGTTTGCCTCTTGAAGATATACATGATTCGTCGTTTGTTCTTCATTTATCTCATCTTCTACTTCTTGTTCTTCGTGCAAGTCGGGAACAATTCCATCATGTACTTTAAAGTGTATTCTAACGTTATGCAGATCAGCTGTAACGTTTATGATCTGTACCGCTTTTCTTGGTGAGTAGTGTAGTTGACGAGCACCCAAGCAACATCGACACCAGTTTTTCCATACACCAAACGTTCGTTCTACAACATTACGTCCACTGCTGTGGCTTTTGTTAAACCGACTCTTTTCGGTGTTGACACCAGCATTTCTAAATGGGGTTATCAACCAAGGGGACAAAGGATAACCGGCATCTCCTGAAAAAAAAAAAAAATCAAAAGGTTATCATTAGTATATCTATATTTGTTAAAGTTTTAATCCTTACCAAGTATTCTTGTATTTCTATCTCCATTATCATACATGGGTTTAAAAAACGAAAAAGGCATCGCTGTTTCCCCAAATAAATGAGTCATGACTTGAGCCCGGATATTTTGCATCGACATATCGGATCCTTAGCATGTGGTCACATATCTGAAAAGTTGAAAACAGGAGATAAAAAATAACGCTTAGTTAATTCATTTTATAATCAGTTTTACAATCATCGCATTGATGCTGAAGAAACCTTTTCGATTCAGGAAGAGGTGAGCATTTCCCCCAGTGGGTTTTAATATTTTAATGTTTGTACCATCGATACACATAACAACACCAGGTATTTTACACTTTCTATAAAAATGTGTTCTAGCCTCACGTTTTTATCATCCGTCATCTGTAGATTTATCCACATGGGCACTAAATGTTCTTCTAATATGTCCAACACTTGAGAGAGAACGACTGAAAAAGTACTCTGAGCCACACAAACGTGAAAATCCTGCCATTCTGATACCCCCCTTCAGCAAAGAACCTACAGCAAGCGGCCAACTTCAACTCTGGTGTTAGGGATGATGACCTTACTGTTGGAGGCAACATTCTCTTCAATTCACTCAAAACATATTTGAAGGCAGGCTTGTTTAGTCTGCAATGTTTTACAAATCAAAAATAATTAAAAAAAGATATCTTGAGAATTTGCTGGCGATTGCTTTAAAAGTGAAAAAATCGGTGTTGATTTTTTTTTCTATCTAAATTGTTATGTCTTTAGTTGAATGAATCAATGTCGTTCAATAAAATGAAAGAAAAACATAATAAATGTTTCATAATTAACAGATTTTTGTGTTTTTCGTACTATGATCAAGAAAGGTGGGCCAAATTCATTGCACCCGCGATTGCACTTTGAAACCCTTTTTCTGACGATTAATTTATTTAATTTGAGTTTTTTAAACGAATCCCAAACGAATAGTCGAAAATAGCCGTGTTTTTTTGCAGGTTCAGATAAAATTGTCGAAAAAAACGACACCCGAACTTTGCAAATTCATCGAAGGAAAAATGACCAGCACGAAACTCAGAAATCGCCATCACTAACCTTTCAGCTTTTGGACAAGCTTGCAAAATAAAAACAAAATACATTCAAATAAAAAGAAATCTCGTATAGAAAATTATTTTGATCGTTAATGAAACAAAAAAAATTGTGAAAAAACTCAATTTTTAACCACTAATCAGAAAAAAAAATTAATTTACAAAGCAATGGTCTTCCATTTTTTTTGTTTATACAAAATATTTTCATTCGTTGGCTCAGATATTTTGAAGTTTTCATATAAACTATCGATAACAAAATAGTTATTTGAGCCGGCAGTACTTTTTCTATCTGGACTTAAGTTAGCCAAATTTTTTGTTAAGTTTCGCCAAATTCTATCCGAACCTGCAAAAAAACACGGCTAATGTAACCCTTCAAAAGATAATTTCATTAAAATATTCTATTATTTTATTATAAAAATACTTAGAGTCTGTCTCAATGTTGCACCCGCGATAATGGAATCGCCCATAGGTTCCATAACATTAAGATATTATTTAAACACGTTTTTAAAAACAAAGGACATACAAATTACTATATTTATTCAAATAGCTAAAACAGATAGAGCTTAAAAAAAGAATGCCATCTGATTTGTTTGATAAATATGATTTTATGAGAAAAAAATTTCAAAAATCGTTACAGCGGTTTTCTTAAAAATTAATTTTTTATATATAAAAATTCTTGAACATTTTTCAATGTAAAAAAAAATATTAAACGATGAGTCGTTCTCGAGATATTTGTTAAAACGCATTTTTCAAAATGGCGGCTAAAGCAGAATACTTACAGGTGCGCTGTTTTTTGTTTATACTCATAGATAACCCATCTACAGTAGCGGATCTAGGAGTTGGCTGTTGAGGGGGGGCTTGGGTCTCCAGTTTTAGACATACATATGAACTTTAAAAAAAAATGAAATATCTTTGTTCCAAAACGGAATATTTGTTTTCTTATACAAATCAATCAAAAATCAAAAATTATTAGATGCATAAATCAATGCTGCCGTTTGACTAATTTCGAAGCACAAATACCTACATTCTGCTATTTTTATTTTCCTTTGAGTCTTTGTCAAAAAATGCAAATGCTTTCATTATTCATAAATTCTTTCAATGGAATGGTATATCCCATATTGTCCTATGCTATTAACTATGCTAAATACTAGAAAGAAATAAAGTTGAAAACATTTTTTTTTGTATACAGCATAAATATATATTTTTAAGGCTTTTCTTGCAACATATACACTTAAAAATTATCAGTCTCAAAAGTTGAAAATAAGCTTTTTAAGCCACAGAGGAATCCGTTGTCAAACCGACGTTTTTAATGAATTTAATATCAATTATTAATTGGCCAACCGGTTAAGAAAATAAATATAATATGGCTTTGCATATTTGTTAATAAGTTAACATTTATCAATTTTTTCTTTTAAAGAAGAAACATATTTACATTATTTAAATAAGTTTGTTATTTTATAAATACATATTGATTTGTTGAAATAAGTTAATCTTTACTCTACTCTTTTCTTAGTAGAAGAAACAATAACAACGACTCGTTACATGTATTCGCTTTATATACATATTTACATTTTTAAAATTACATTACATTTTACATTTTTTAAATAAGTTTAGTTTAGTTTAGGAAATAAATGGACTCGAAAATTATGAGTTTTTTGTTATTTTAAAAATACATATTGAGTTTTTGAAATAAAAACATTTTATCAATTATTATAAGTAGAAGAAACAAAGATACGTGAAGTTTCATTAGTGGAAGAAAAAAAATATGTACTGAAAAATTATGTTGTGTTGTTATTTTATGCATATGTATTTACATTTGTAAATAAGTACAGTTTTAGCAATAGAATATAAATTAAGTGTTTTTGTTTATTTACATATTTCCATATTTACAGTTTTAAATAAAAATACGTTCTAAATTCAATATTTTGAACATAAAGCTTGATAGACACGAAGAAAAAATTAATGTTCTAGAATGCCAAATAAGAAGGAAAAATATATTTTTTTTTAATGGAGGAAAAAGAAAGTTGGCTGTCGGAAAACACCATTTTACAATGCCTTAGTATTATTTTCAACTAAAGTATTTCGTTAAAAGATTTGGACTTTATAATATACATAGTGTAAAATCGCTGATAACAGAAATTTTTGAATCCAATATAGTAACAAAAATAATGAACAAATTTCCATATTTGACGACATAATGAGGGAAAATGTCGCAAAAAAGGAATTGTTAAAAAAAGCTGAAGCTATTAGGAACATAGATATAAGTGCAACAATCAAAATAAAATATAACCATCTGATACTCCAGGACAAACAACTATCAGAACATTTATTATCAGCCATAAACGTCAATTTTCACACAATCGAAACGAAAATTATCTAATGGAGACGATAAAAAACAATGGACTCAGCATCAGGTACAATCAAACACAACAAATTACCACAAAAACGCAAAACAACAGCTTGAAAAAATATCAGCTTTCGTGGAAATTATTGAGCCCCAAATTGGTAAAATGAAAATAATGTGCAAATTGTCTAGCCCCCAGTTCGTTTATTTTTATAAATTTTCTTGGTTCTTATTATTTAGCCCCAATTTAGTTTTTTATCAGAAAATAGTCTTGGGGCTTGAAAAAATAACAGCTTTCGTAGAAATAATCGAGCCCCAAGTTCGTATAATGAAAATAAAGTGTAAATTGTCTAGCCCCCAGTTCGTTTATTTTTATAAATTTTCTTGGGGCTTATTATTTAGCCCCAATTTAGTTTTTTTTTTCAGAAATAGTCTTGGGGCTTGAAAAAATAACAGCTTTCGTTGAAAAAATCGAGCTCCAAATTCGTATAATGAAAATGAAGTGTAAATTGCCTAGCCCCTAGTTCGTTTTTTTTCTATACTAATCTATTTTCTCTTGAGGCTTAGCCGGAAACCTAGGGCTAGGGATTTAAATTATTCAGCACCAACATAGTATTTTTCACCAAATTGTCTTTGGCTTGGAAAAATACCAGTTATCTTGAAAATTATCTAGCTCTTACATCGAATAAACAAATAATGGTGTAAGGCCCCAACCTCGTTTTTTTATCAAATTTCCTTGGGGGTTGAAAAAACACTGCAAACATATTAATTGCTTAGCCCAGAATGTAAAAACTTTCACGCTATTATGAATTGACTTTTACAAATTGGCTGTGGGGGGGGCTTTAGCCCCTATAGCCCACCCCTGGATCCGCTACTGCCCATCTACCAATTTCCCCTAAAATTTAAACGGTATTAAATAACATTACATTATTGTGAATATCATTCATTTATGATTAACCTTAAAATATAGATCTAGATTAAACCGAATCCTACCAAAAATAATATAATAATGTCTCTAACTGTTGTAGTACAGTCAACGAAGGAATTTCGCTTGCAAAAAAATAGTGCTCTCGAGATTATTTTTTTATATAGTTGAGGATACCCCCAGGTATAACATACCCAAAGTCCTAAGCCCAGGGCCGCGAGCTAAGCTGAGGAGGGGGGGTTAAAGGTACCCCTTTTTAGATTTTCGTTAATATTTTCACAACCTAGCATATTAGCGGAAAAGTTTATACTACAAAATTAGAGACAAATAAATTGTCTATAAAAAAACTTATGTTCATATTTTTGCTAGGGTTAATAATAAGGGAAATGCGGGGGGTAGTAAAGTCAACAAATCTGAAAAAAAAACTGTTTTTGTCTTAGATATTGAATGTTTTCTGAACAATGTACTTGGAAAAAAGAAAGAAGGTAAATACACATATATTCACTGTTATTTCATCATGTCATGAGGCTGAGAGTGGATTTAAAATTTATTTTTTTTTCTATATATCCGAAACTTTAAGAAAAAGGTGATGTTTACTAAATTAGGCAAAATTTAATTAGCAAGAGTTGTTTTCATACGGCGGCGCCAAAAACTGATAACGTTTTTTTTAAAGGAACACAATACTAATTTTATTTGCCGCAGAGGGGGGTTCTTTCTCCCCCCCCCCTTTTAGAAGGAGGGGCATTTTTTTAAATAATATTAAGAATCAACGGCAACACTTACAAAACAAAAAAGTACCTTTTCTGAAAGCCAGAACTCCGTTCTTCTATTTGATATAAAAATCAGGTTATTTGTGTCCATAGTTTTTTTTAAATTACTTTCAAACTCAAAATTAAAAAAAAAAATAAATTTAGTTTTTTAATTTTTTTTTTTAATTGGCAAATAAAATGCTAAATTGGCTTTTATTATTCACTACTCCTAATAATTCGTAATTGAAAACTGAAAGCGAAATGGTTCTATGTCTCCCAGTTTTTGAGAAAATTGAAAGTTGCAACGACAATTTTGTTGATGTTTTTTTTTTTTGTATAATTTTTATTATTATTAATTACTATACTGGGTAGTATGTGTAAGGGAAAGAATGAATCAATTATATATGAATCTTCGAAGCAAGCCACAAAAAGGTACTGTTTTACTGGTAGAGCTGATCCTTAGGTACAACATACTCAAAGTCCCAAGCCCGGGGCCGCAAGCTTTAGGTAGGGGAGGGGGTAAATGTCCCCTTTTGTAGTTGTATGTATTGCGTATTTTTTTTTTCTTTTTTTTTAAACTACTTCCGAAATCGTTAAATGTGGTTATAAAACCATGATTACAAGCAAATACAAAGTGACAGAAAAAACAAATAACGACGAAGTGTGTAAAAATATGGAGCTTTTGAGCACTAAGTTGACTGCAACGAATACTTTTTCAAGTATTATTTTGTCGCAGAACTTGCATTTCCTTTTGTAAAGCGGTTACGAGTATCCTTAATTTCCACTTTAAAAGATCCTTGTGCATCAACCTATAAACCTACACTCAATTTTCGGTAATTTGTCTACATACTTCTAAGCTTTAAGGAATAAGTCTATTTTATTTAAATTTGAACACTGTATCACATAAATTAAACAAACGAATTTAAACTCTAAACACCATAAGACGATATCTCTCCTTTCAAGGCGTTATTGCTTTCGTTTTATTATATAGACTTTGCCTTTTTTACGCTTAGTTTTCAAAATATTGAAGAAAAACTACAAAAGTGGACATTTACCCCCTCCCCTACCTAAAGCTTGCGGCCCCGGGCTTGGGACTTTGAGTATGTTGTACCTAAGGATCAGCTCTACTAGTAAAACAGTACCTTGGGTGGCTTGCTTCGAAGGTTCATATATAATTGATTCATTCTTTCCCTTACACATACTACCCAGTATAGTAATAAATAATAATAAAAATTATACAAAAAAAAAAAACATCAACAAAATTGTCTTTGCAACTTTCAATTTTCTCAAAAACTGGGAGACATAGAACCATTTCACTTTCAGTTTTCGATTAGGAATTATTAGGAGTAGTGAATAATAAAAGCCAATTTAGCATTTTATTTGACATAAAAAAAAAAAATCAAAAACTAAATTAAAATTTTTTTTTTTTTAAATTTTGAGTTTGAAAGTAATTAAAAAAAAAACTATGGACACAAATAACCTGATTTTTATATCAAATAGAAAAATGGACTTCTGGCTTTCAGGAAAGGTACTTTTTTGTTTTGTAAGTGCTGCCGTTGATTTTTAATATTAAAATGCCCCTCCTTCTAAAAGGGGGGGGGAGAAAGAACCCCCCTCTACGGCAAATAAAATTAGTATTGTGTTCCTTTAAAAAAAAACGTTATCAGTTTTTGGCGCCGTATGAAAACAACTCTTGCTAATTAAATTTTGCCTAATTTAGTAAACATCACCTTTTCCTTAAAGTTTCGGATATATAGAAAAAAAATAAATTTGAAATCCACTCTCTGCCTCATGACATGATGAAATAACAGTGAATGAATGTGTATTTACTCTTTCTTTTTTCCAAGTACATTGGTCAGAAAACATTCAATATCTAAGACAATAACAGTATTTTTCAGATTTGTTGACTTTTCTACCCCCCGCATTTTCCTTATTATTAACCCTAGCAAAAATATGAACATAACTTTTTTTATAGACAATTAATTTGTCTCTAATTTTGTAGTATAGACTTTTCCGCTAATATGCTAGGTTGTGAAAATATTTACGAAAATCTAAAAAGGGGTACCTTTAACCCCCCCTCCTCAGCTTAGCTCGCGGCCCTGGGCTTAGGACTTTGGGTATGTTATAGCTGGGGGTATCCTCTACCATAAAAAAAATAATCCAGAGAACACTATTTTTTGCATTTATTTTATGATTTTGAGTCTTCGTTGACTGGGCTATTATGTCCATTGGTGAAGCCATAGATAGTCCTGTCATTTGGTAGTTTTGCATGGAAAGTTTTGGAGTAGTTTTGAAAACTTTTCATTTTTATAGATTTTGGGGTGCTCTTTCCGAATTTTTATTTTGCCACCTTGCACCTTTGGCGCTATCGCCGCCATTCGAGGTTAAATGTCGAAAATATCAGGTTTTCGCATATAACTCCGAAACGGTAAATGCTATTGAAAAGTATTTCATGCTTTTCATGATTCTGTGTTCCCGAAGAATAAAGGTTTTCACAATTTTTTTCCTACGGCTCACCGTTAAGAAGATATCGACATTTCAAAAAACGTAAAATGTCGAAAATGTCATTTTATCACGTATAACTCCTGAACGGTTCATATTTTTGAAAACATCTGAATACAAGGTTTGTACATTACGAAATTCCCTGCAGGAAAAAACTACTATTTTTTTCTTAGCAAATATTTTTAAAATATTATTATTTTAAAAGTTTGACAAAAATTATAAATTTCCAGTTTTTCGCTTTTTACTCTTAAATGACGAAGTTGTCGAAAAAAAACTTAGACTCAATTTGTAGACCATTTTTTTTTTATTTTTTTTTTTTATATTCCACGCCTGCAAAAGGGGTTATGGCTACCCTTAAAATGTTTTTAACACAGCACGAGCGATTAGGTAAGTAGGAGAGGATTTAGAAGGAGATACCGAAGCACATTGGTTTTGAACGTTTGCACATCGAAATGGTAGGGGAAAGTCGAGTCAGGTAAAGCATTCCAAATTCGTGTGGTGCGACTGAAGAAAGAATCTCTGTACATTACAGTACGTCCGAAGTTGGGCTCGTGGGTGAACTGATGGGCATTCCTAGAAGCGCGAGTATTACGGTTGAATTTTTTAAGGGGAGGAATGCAACTTGCTATTTCACTAGAACACTGATTATAATAATAGCGATAAAATAGGGAAAGACACGAAACATAACGGCGGTGTTCGAGAGATGTAATTGTTTCTGTTATAGATCTTTCGCCTATCATTTTTAAAGCTCTCTTTTTAATTCTGTTCATCAAACTCAAGTGAGTTTTTGGAGCTCCTGCCCAAACATGAGAATTGTACTCAAGTATTGGACGAATAAAGCCTTGTAGATCACAGCCAGATCAGAAAGGGAAAAAAACTTCTTGCATCTACGGAGAAAACCTAAACACTTAGCAGCGTTTTTGGCGACATCAAATATGTGGTCATTCCACAAAAGGTGGTCTGTGACACACATACCGAGAACTGAGAGCTGTTCGGTTTCCTCGATGCTAGTGCCGCCCACGGATAGCGGCATTGGGAGTGGGTTTCGCTTTAACGACAGAAGACAACATTGAGTTTTAGAAGCATTAAATTCTACGCGGTTTTTGATTCCCCATTGGACAATGCTGTCGAGATCCGAATTTAATGAGCTTATCATACGCTGCCGTTCAAGTTCCACATCCGAAGGACATGGATGAGAATCTGTAAACGAATATGAGAAGCTGAGGGTACTATCGTCAGCAAAACAGTTTAATGGATTAGAAGTTTCAGACAAAAGAACACCTCTTCAGAACAATGGGAGGGATACTATCCGGGCCAGCGGATTTGTGTACATCGAGATCCTTTAGAACTCTAGCAACTGCACGAGTCCGAAAGAAGACTTGTCCCATAAAATCATTTACGCTCTCACCATAATATTCTCTAGAAAATAGTGTTGACAATTTTTTGCATTCAAGTCATAAGTCCCAAGATATTGGTACTTAAATAGCGTGAAATGTCGAAGAAATATGTTTTTTGCATATATCTTTTAAACGGCACGTTTTATCGTTTTCTTTTCGATAGCATTAACCGTTTCGGAGTTATATGCGAACACCTGATATTTTCGACATTTAACCTCGAATGGCGGCGTTAGCGGCAAAAGTGCGAGGTGGCAAGATGAAAATTTGGAAAGAGCACTCCAAAATCTATAAATATGAAAAGTTTTCAAAACTACTCCAAAACTTCCCAGGCAAACCACTTTTCTTTGCCCAAATGACTGGACTAAGAGGAAATATAAGAACATAACCCAAAAAAAAACATAGTTCTAAATTGGGGAGGTCCTCGAAAAAAATTTAATTTAAGAACTTCAGCTTTCAGAGCTATTCGAGCGCGCGCCGCGCCCGCCGCCGTGCCGGCCGATACACAATACACGTACACATTATGTATATATGTGCCTCTATCAGTGGGCGCTTTATTATATTCAACGTGCAACGCAACGGTGCGAACGATCATCGGTGCGATGTGAACAGAACTGTGCCTGACTGCAAACATTTACTATTAAAGAAGATTGTTTGTTTAAAAAGGCTGAATTTCATTCTGCAAAATAAAGTGAAAATGAATTAATTAAAAGTCCAGACAAATTAATACGTTTACTTCGAAAAGGGGATAATTCCACTCTTTGGCAAACGAAGTTATTCATGGTCTTATGCTTGTCTATGCCTATGCGTTCTCCGTAGGCCGTAGCCCTACTTTAACACTCATGTCCACTTATTCCTTCAAAAACAATGATCAGATTTATTTTGTATTTATTTTTAAAATGTGATAAGTCCTGGGCTTATACCCTTTTCAAATATTTTATTTTAAAACTCCAGAAAATAAAGCTTATCCCTTTTGCAAAATAAACGATTTAATTTTGGTTAAGTGCTGTAGAAACTTTTGATTTGCATTAGGACATCTCTTTCGTCCTTCTTTTTCCCGTTGGGTTGTTAAAAATTTGAATCGTACCATGTTATTTCAAGAATAAAAAGCATACCAACAGGTTCTTAGAAAAGTATTAATCGTTCCGTAAATTGAGGTCTATGTCATTAATGTGTGATCAGTATTCTTCAAAACTCTCCGTTAGCATACATAAATAAAAGACCATTTTGGTTTTTTAATTGAAAACTGAAAAAGTCATAAGAAACAGTAGTCAAAACTTTTTGAATAAAGTTAATGCAAAAATACTTACTATAGGTAAGTGTGCATTTTTTACGTATAATAGAAACTGAAAACATCCAGCGAATTTTAATTTTGGTGGGGCGTAATCCCCATTCATTCGGCTTAATACAAGCTAGTTCTTAATCTAACTTAAAAACTAAAAACTTAACCTAATGAGGGTGTTGGGGGATGTGACTCTGAAGATGGAGTCTTAAGGAAGGAGTACTGAGGTTAAAGTCGAAATAGTTCAAGTTCGAATTAACTCCACGCAGCATACATGAGATACAGCGCCGTAGCTGGAGCTTGTGTGGCCCCGGGGCAAAAGCTAATATGGAGCCCTATTTCTCAATTACTACCTAAATATTGGTTAAATGAATTTCAACAAAAAATTCTAATTGTGCTAATATAATATTAAGTTAATAAAATTATTTATATTTTTATTTATTTATTTAAACGTACTAAAAATATTTTTTCTGGATTTTTCAGAAGCGGACTCTTTAATTACTTTTCTCAAATCTATTTGCCATCATGCTCTTAGTTTTTTAATCGATATCAATTATAAATTGCTAAGAGATGGAATTTTAGGGTGAACTGCAGTCAATAGAACCAGAAAGGAGCAGGGTTCGGACTTGAGTAATCGCAAATTGCAGTAAATTGAAACAAAAATCGCAGTGAAACCAAAATTTTCGCAGTAGAATTAAAGTTTTATTTTTAATGATTAATTAAATTAATACAAAAACTAAAAATGTCCTCTGGATTCAATGCACTTATATCATATCCTAAAAATATTCTCTTGTAGCTCAGGCCTATAAGGAGCGGTTTATCCGGCTCCCTACCCTTGGAGTTATACGAAGGGTCTGGTCCTCCGGGTCGGGGGTTGTGCGTCGGGGTGACTTCCCTACCACGTAAAAAAAAGTTGTTCCGAAACAACAACAAGCCTCGGATATGGATGATTTTAAAGTTGACGACCCCAGCAAACGAAACAAGGACAATGAATTTCGGATCTGCACGTGGAACGTCCTGTCCTTATACAGAACACGTGCAGCCGAACAATTAGTGGAGAACCTGGACAGGCTAAAGGCTGACGTAACAGCCATCCAGGAAGTGCGATGGGATGGAGAGGGCGTACGGAGACTGAAAACGTGTGACATCTACTACGGCGGGTGCTTGAAGGAACAGGGTCAGCGGCTCTTTGGTTATGGTTTTGTGATAAGGGGAAGACTTAGGCAAGAAGTCTTGGGCTTCCGAAGTGTAAGCGAGCGCCTGGTCACAATCCGCATCAAAGGCAAATTTAAGAACATTTCGCTGATTTGTGTTCACGCCCCCCATGAAAGGAGAGAAGACTCAACCAAAGAAGCATTCTACGATCTCTTGGAGACAACGTATGATATGTGCCCGAAGTACGACGTGAAGATCATTCTTGGTGACTTCAACGCAAGATTCGGAAAGGAGGGTATCTTTGGTTCGATAGTCGGAGGACACAGCCTACACGACGAAACTTCCGGCAACGGACACAGGCTGGCAGACTTTGCGGCGGGGCGAAATGTCATCATCTCAAGCACCTACTTCCCACACCTCAATATACACAAGGGGACTTGGCGGTCGCGTGATCAAGTAACCGTCAACCAAATCGACCACGTTGCGATAGACGCGAGACATGCTTCCAGGATCTTGGACGTCCGAACTTTCCGAGGGGCCAACATTGACTCGGATCACTACCTGGTGGTAGCTAGACTACGTATGCGGATATCCATGACGCGACAACGCAGAGCAGATGCTGTGAAAAGATTCGATGTCGAGAAGCTTAAATCGCAAGAGACTGCCAGAACTTTTGCAGACCACGTAACTCTTAATCTCTCAGGAGGTCCGCCACCAGCTGCAGGTGCGGATGGCTTACAAGCCGAACTATTTAAATCAGCGGGAGATGAATTGGCTAGGAGCATACACCAGCTCATCTGCAAAATTTGGTCGGAGGAAAGTATGCCCGATGAATGGAACCTCGGTATAGTGTGCCCCATCCATAAAAAGGGAGATGTTCTGAAATGTACCAACTACAGAGGAATTAGTCTCCTAAACGTCGCCTATAAAATCTTATCGGCCATCCTGTGTGACCGCTTAAAACCTTTTGTCAATGATCTGATTGGCCCTTATCAGTGCGGTTTTAGGCTAGGCAAGTCAACCGTCGATCAAATGTTCACACTCCGACAGATTTTAGAAAAATCCCGGGAATTCCAGATCGATACACACCACCTTTTTATCGATTTTAAAGTCGCGTATGATAGCGTGAAAAGGGACGAATTATACAGAGCCATGTCGAGTTTCGGCATCCCTGCCAAACTCGTCCGCTTGTGCAGGATGACGATGGAGAAATCTCGCTGCTCCGTCAAAATTGGTAAGAACACCACCGATTCCTTTGATATTGAGAAAGGATTGAGGCAAGGCGACGCGTTATCATGCAACCTATTCAACATCGTTCTTGAAGCCATTGTACGCAACGCACATGTCAATACCAGCGGTACAATCTATCAAAAGTCCGTTCAATTGCTTGCGTATGCGGATGACATAGACATTGTCGGCAGAACGAAGCGAGCTGTGGCAGGGGCATTTGCGAGCATTGAATCGGAGGCGGCTAGAATGGGATTGGCGGCTAATGAGGACAAGACGAAGTATATGCTGTCATCGAGAGAGGAATCTCAACATCGTCGACTCGGGCAAAATATCACGATGGACAGATATAACTTCGAAGTTGTCAAGGACTTTGTCTACCTGGGCTCCACTATTACATCGCAGAATGACATCAGTGCAGAGATCAAGCGAAGAATTACTCTTGCCAACCGCTGTTTCTTCGGTCTTAGAAGGCATTTAAGTAGTAAGGCCCTCTCTCAGAGAACCAAGGAGACTTTATACAAAACCCTAATCATCCCGGTCCTGCTTTATGGGTCAGAAGCATGGACACTGAAAGATTCGGATAAAAATCTGCTAGGGTGCTTTGAGAGGAAGATTCTTCGTGTGATTTTCGGTCCGGTGTGTATCGAAGGAGTGTGGAGGAGAAGATTCAACGACGAGCTATACGGGCTATACAGCGACGCTGACCTGGTCAAAAAGCTGAAAATACAGCGGCTGAGATGGCTGGGGCACGTGGAGCGTATGGACAGCAACGCACCTGCCCGACGAGTCTTCGAATCCAACCCCGATGGGGTACGCAGCAGAGGAAGAACCCGTAACAGGTGGCGCAATCAAGTGAATGACGACATCAAAGCACTCGGTGTGCGCAACTGGAAGCGGCTAGCTAGGGACAGAGCTGGCTGGAGGGGTTTGTTAGTTGAGGCCGAAGCCCATCCTGGGCTGTGAGCGCCATCAAAAGTAAAGTAAGTAAGTAAAAATATTCTCCATTTATTATTAATAATTTCAACAGCTATTTTATTGAATGGAAATGCTTTAGTTATTTTCAAAACTGAAGGAAGATAACCTTCTTGAATTTTTTTTCGGATGAAGATATTCAAGCATCTTTCTATGAACCTTTTAATGAAAATCTATATTGAATTTGTTTGCAAAGCGTATCTTATATAATCATTCAAAAGATTTGTTTCTATTTCAAAAAGTTTGGCGCTCATATATTTAAAAACTAAGGCCACAAAAAATTCTTAACACAGGAACATGATAGCTTTGGTTTACAAGATCAACTTTCTTACTAATAAACTCTTTCTTTATAAAATTGTTAAGCAATTTTAAAAAGTGTTTCTTAACAATAATTGCATAAAATAGATGTACTACGGTGTTCTCCGATTGGAATAATTTTTTATTCATGTTATTTATTGGGTCGAGAATAGAATAATGGCAGTAGATTGTTGGAAAAGCGCAGTGGTGCAGTAGATTTGAAAATTTAGGTAAAAGCGCAGTAAATCTACTGCTTTCCCAGTAAAGTCCGAACGCTGGAAAGGAGTCGGTAAATGAAGAGAATGTCTGATATTTCCCTTGGCTCTTTCAGTGAGTTGAGGTTTATTAGTTTCCGGCGGTCCAGATAGGGAGGAGGTAGGATTAAAGGATTTTTCCACAATGTACCACGAAGAGTGAAGACTACGTTGGACACTCTCGATTTTGGAGATGTGAATATTATGGTAAGGCGACCAAACTTGAGAGGCGTATTCGACGAGTGGGCGAACAAATGATATGTATAGGGACCGGGTTACATAGGGGTTGGCGAATTCCTTAGACCAACGCTTAACGAAGCCAAGTGCTGAATTGGCTTTGAGAATTTTATCGTCTTTTATGAGTGAGAAAATTGAGCTCCTGGTTACATTATATGCAAAGAAGGTCGCGAATACTAGGAACGGTGGGAATGGGTTGATTATGGAGAAAGTACAGACGTGGAGCTTGGGAGTTTGCGGGAGAAAGTGATTGATTGCCACTTGGCAACGTTAAGATCCAAGCAATTTTTACGACACCCAACTGAAAAACAGTCAAGATCCTGTTGAATAAGGAAAGAGTCATGTGTCGAAACAATGTTTTTGAAAAATTTGGTATCATCGACGTAGTGTGAGATAGAAAAATGTTTGATGACCCTTTCAATGATTGAAAGAATGAACAAAAAACGTCCAAGATGGTTGCCTTTTGGGGACACCGGAGATAGCTAAAGGGCAAGTAGTTTTCTAGGGAAGAAGAAATCCATTTAATCAAAGAGGGTTCAAAGCCAAGAGTGGATAATTTGAAAAGTATGAGTCTATGTGAAATTTTATCAAAGGCTTTGCTGAAAACGGTTGAAATTACATGGTCTTCATAGCCTTTCTCTAGGCAGAGAGGGTTAAGGACATAAATTCAACAAGGTAAGTGGTTGTAGCAAATTTTATCAGTGTCAAAATTATTCATAGATAGTATGGTAATAATGACGCACTAACATTTCGCCCTCAAAAAACACCCTTTGACTAAAAATATTTTTGGGGACTCTTGATTCTTTAATATCTCATTATTTTAAAATGGTTTTGGGTAGTATTTTACTTGTTGTATACTTAAAAAGGACTTTAACTTTCTACAGAATACATGTATCTTTTTAGTTTTGGTCTCTTTAGAATCAGCGTTGAAAAGCACCATAAAAACATGTGTCATATGATTAAATTGTATTATAATAATTTTTTCAGCTTGATAAACTACCGCATCCCCCCTCTCCTTCCTCAACTTTAAATTCTTCCATACAAAGAGCCAATGAGGGCATTTTGGGGCACTTTGGATATGTTGTACAGGATGAAATTCTGCGTCGATACCAGCAATAAAATTTTATGAATTAATGTGTGCTAACTTACCCATATTAAATTTTCTATCTTTCGTAGACTATCTGCTTGGGTATTGCTTAATTTGACGGAATTTTGCTTTATGGAAATCATAAGAAAAATTAACTGTAGGGGGAGTAGAATGTAACGGAGAATCAAGCGAAGGATGTTTATAAGATAAAGATAAATAAAGTAGTTCCGTGGGGACTAGTGACCAAACCTTGTCCTACGTATCTACATCAAAAGAAAAATCGTGAGTGTATGTAGCCGTTAAGGCAAATCACGGTTAATGTCATAGGCGCCCGCAAGCAGGAGAGGACAAGACTTATACGACTGTTTGCATGTGTTTTTTCTGTCAGAATCCATCACTTGTCCCCTGACTTTGTACCGAGAATTTACTTGTTTCCGAAATTGTCCATGCTTTAATAGGAAACTATATTATTGATCAGAGTAAAAAGCTATTTAAGGAAATTTCGCTTTCATGGGATGGGAATACAAATTTATAACTTCTACAATATTTTTAGAAATTCATGAAATAATGTAGGTTATAATCAGTATTAATAACTCTTTGAATCAACTGATCTAACTAAATATAGCAAACTCGTGTCAATTTCGAACGTTAAAAAATGTGTGTAAATATCAGATTAACCGTGCAAAATCTACACGCTCTTAAGCGTGATTAAACCAATTTATGTTTTCAAAAAGGACTGATATATATTTCTTTTGTTGTGAATATTCTTAGAATAGGTCAACAATTATCAATCTATTTCATAGGAATTACTTTTTTTTCTGATTTCATAATTTTAGAATAAAAATAAATTTATTTTCTTTGCTATCAAATGGGTATCAAGGGAAAAATATTTGTAATCCTTAATATTAAGGTGTAATTTTGAAAAGAAGAAAATACACGTTTTAACGATTTTTTAAACACAATTTTTATAAACATAAAAGTAGATACCTACTCCAAAAATTTAAAAAAATCTAATCAAATGTGTTAGAATTTTTGGAAAAATTGGTTCCATCAATTAGGTCCTTATTTTTAATGTTTTAAAAGTATAATACTTAATCCTATGAATCGGAGTGTTATAGTGACGTTTAGACGCTCCTAATTTTTTTTTCTATTCATAAAAGAGAAGCAAATATTTTTTTAAATAATACTTTAACCTTTAAACACCATCATAGTAAACAATCAGAATGGTTAAACAAGTATTTAAAAAGGTATACACAAATATACAACCTTAGCTAAGAAGTCCGTTTTGTCCCACTAGCGGGCCAAAATCCTTTGAAAGGGGCAAAATGAACCACTGTTTTCATTTAACAATGATATTAAAAAGGCTTATATATTTTATTGAACATATTAAACACTTAAATTCATTCTTGGAAGTATACAAAGAATAAATAAAGAAAGGAAGTGTAGACAAATAAATAAACAAAAAGGAACTTTAAAACGAAACAATATAGACCGAGAGGCCCAAGCAATTTTGGGGTCTTTACTGCATTGAAAATGAATTTCTTTCATAAAGCCCAGGTACCAAGGGTAGAAACTTCAAAATTGTATTTAATTAAAGAGCTGAGCGCCCTAAGGGTCCAAATGTCTGCAGCTATTTGGCTCTTCGGAAAATATCGTGGACCCCATAGTCATGTCTACGGCACTCAGCTCTTTTATTAAATATGATTTTGAAGTTCCTACATTTAAATGCAGTATTGCATACAAAGGATCTAATCCCGACATGCCAGACTTTTATACTTGCATATGAATAATATGGACCTATCTTTAAACAAATGGAATGTTTGCTATCGTTCACACCCAAAATTAGCTGTGGGCTCTTAGACTAATAACAAATTAATATCAGTTTCAAAACTACTCGTATAACAAGAAAAAAAAGAACAAATAACATAAAATAAATTAATTGAAATGACAGTCAGTTTTCTATTTTCTCACTGCGGACAATTTTCGCAATAGAAATTTGTTATATAAGAACTAAGTTGATCTTCATAATCATCGTGAAAGTGATGGAGCAAAAGAGACAAATTAGTTGTAGTTGTCGTTCTGCTTTGAAATTGGAACCAGTACGTCGAGGGACAAAACGAACTACCAGTCCCCACAAGGAGTTTTTTAAAAGAAATATTTTTATTTTTTTAATATTATTTATTTACCTTTATTTCCAGTAATTTTAAAGAACACAAACGATCACAAACAATACAAAATGTACTAAGTTTTGGAAGAGTCCAACCTGTCGTCTTGGATCGGTTTTGCAATGTGGTTGTTTTTTTAACAGATGTGCCGTTTTCAAACTTTCTTCATTTAAACCACAACTAACATCAGTCTTTCAATGAATCTAATGGATGTGTTGGCGAAAAAGGTTTTTCATAAGTTCTCATTACTGAATATAAGATGGAGCTAAGAATCACGCCAAAAAACGGTTTGGTTCTTTTTGTCCCGAGTTCCTTCTTGCTCAACTCTCCCTACTGGGACTATATCTACGCAAAATAGATCATACATACTCGTAAAGGTAACTATTAAAATTTCACTTATTGCCGAATCAACTGGCCGAATTAAAGGAGATAATGAGTGATTGGTGATTCCTTGATTCATTAAAACAATCAATGTGAATTACATATTATTTTTTATAGCTGTGGATCTTGTACGGTTTTGGTTTTGGACTAGCCATAAGGGCTCCGTGGGCACGTGTTCACGTGATAAAAAAGTTTTTCATTACAATATAAAAACACACTATTGAATCGCATGAACTTGTTCTTGAAGCCTAGGAAACAAAAACATGGCTTCATACAAGTTTCTTAATTTTGGTAAATGCTTTGATACTTGCATATATTGTACCTTATACTATTTATTATACAACTTTTCAGAAATATCCCCGACTGTAGCTGTAAAGCAAACAAAAAATAACGGGATTTAAGTGTGATTTTTTTTTTAATTTTTGGAGATTCTTCGTTTCATTCAAATGGCTATAGGTATCTTTGGATATTATTGATGTAGGAATAAATTTGATACATGAAATGTTTAGAAATTGTAAATTATAAAATATAAAACAAAATATATTCAGGCGTAAAACTTTGTAAACATAGAGAAAAATTCATTTTTGTAAAAAAGTCCTAATGGATGTTGGTTTAACACACAAAAAAATATTGGCCTAACACAAAAAAAAAAAATAATTTGCACCCTTTTAAAGAACCAATTTTGAAGAAAACCTAATTTTTAGAATAACACAAATTGTAACTGTCGGACACAATGTACATCTAGATGCGAATGTAGGCGATCAGGAATGTTATGTTCAGTGATGTGTGGAACCTGCCAGGGAACATTCTGCAATAATACCATTGGCTAAGACGACAATCTGAACGAAGTAGATGCCAATGAGTCTTAATTTAATTTTTTGTACAAGAATATTAAATTTGTAAGTAAAATACCTTTAAATATAAACAATAATTAAGGTACCTATAGAAACAAAAAACTAACATAATTTATGTATAAGTAAATAAAATATTGATAAAAATCTATGGACATATAATTGAAGTATGTTCTTTTTCATTGTTTTCTTCGAATACATTGTTTTTTTCAGAAAAGTTCGCAAGAGGAACCTGCAAAATTTCTTAAAAGACGCAAAATAAAACTAATAACAAAATGAAATATTTGTTTAGTGTTATTCAGTACCGTAAGCTATTCAATTTCGATAGTAAATATTGTAAAAAAAAATTCAAAGAAGATTTTTCTTAAACTGAGTTAAATTGGTCATCATTTGAGATATTTTGAATCTTTGTGAAATGTAGGTTCCATTTAATTTTGTTTCCTTTTTTTTTGTAGTTAGAACTCAAATATCTTGATGGATTAAATTTAAAAACTTTCAAATAGTGACGAAAAATACAATAATAAACAAATTAATACTGCATTTAGTTTGATTGGGTTCCGTTAAATACTCCATTTTAACAAAAAACACTTTGAACAAAAAAAAATTATTTTCTTCAATTTGTATACAAAATTGACAAATTAAATGCTACTCTATGAAACTAATTAACATACCAACCATTTACTGCTGCATAATTTAAAATAGTTTGGAAGTTGAAAAAAATGTATACCGTTATATATATATTTTATCTATAGCCAAATTGTTTAAATAATGCGAAATTGAATAATAAACATAATAAATTATACTTTTTTTTTATAAAAATCTCTTGACTGTTAAATTGGAACGATAATAACAGTAAACAAATTGCAAAATTTTTACTTTTTCAGTGTTTAATAAAATTTTTACCAAGTTTAAGACACTATTTACAAAAATAAGTTCTTTTATCTTATGTTAAATATAATTTTGCGTAGTTTGATGTATTTGTCAAGTTTTTTTGGATGAGCCGTTATATTTTTTTTTTTCGTAAAAGCTGCAAAGATTCAGTTTACATTTTCACCTTTTCAACGCTTACTAAACATTTTTAAAACTTAAGGTAATATATAAAAAAAAAATTTACACAGTTTGATGCTTTAGTAAATATTGCATCATTTGAATTTATGTCTGCTTTCTGAAATGTACCGTTATATTTTTTTTTATCATTTGAAACTTTTAAATTTTTTTTTTCATGGTTCCTTATGCCTTTTATTGAAATTATTCAAGATATACCTACAAGAAAAATTTTAAAAATATCTCAAAAAATAGGCGGGTTTTGTTTCTCTTAAAGCCAAGATTATTATACAGTCTTAAAAAAATATTTCAATATTACCTGCAAAACAACAACGGTTCAATCTGAATACAAAGAATTGTATTGAATTTAATGAAAAATAAAATGTTATCGCAACGAGGCTATAGTCATAGAATATTCAACCAGGCTTATGGGGCCCATTGCCCATACACGACACAGACATGTCGCCGTCGTCGGTCGCTGCAAATTGTAATCTGTGCAAACATCCCTTCGCCACACACGGTGCAGACAATCTGCACAGACATTAGTTTGTATCGTTTCGTCGTGGTCGTCGGGTCAGTAAACTTGGGGATATCGGATACTGCTTGTGCTGCTCTTATCATTGATTTGACAATGAAAAAAAAAAAATCTCTGGGGTCGATCCACACTAGTAACTTCCATTGGTGCACTCGAAAAACATATACAATTTACATATGTACATATTTATCTAAGTGGTGTGTGGTAGAGTATATATTATTAATTATATATTTTGTAATGTAATAATTAATAACTTTCGGCTCTTGGATAATCAGTATATATCAGTATATATCAGCATTTGTTAAGAATTTTTAAAAGTTTTTGTCCCGGTTTTTTTGCTCTAAATAAAAATTTGTTTATTGAATTTTTTTTAAATCAGTTGTTGACTACGTCATTATATATAAAAAAGTAGATTAGGTTCGGAATCATTTTTTTTTTCTTGAAATATTTGAGACGAAATTTATTTTTCAACTGTTTTTCTTAGTTTAAAAAAAAGTGTCTGTTGAATTTTTTTTTAATATTTACCAATTTGGTATTGTGTAATTATGTGTAAATTAAAATTAGTCTGAAGTGAATATCTTATTCCGTTCTCGAGAAATTCCAGATAAATGACATTTTACAGCTCCTTTTTAAATTGCTGTAGTAAAAAAAGGGTTTATTGAATTTGTTAGAAAACCTTTTCAGCACGTTATGACAATATTATCTGTAAAATAAAATTCATCCGAGGTAGAGAAGAGCAAAAAATCACGACCTGTGATTTCGGACCTGTGAGTCAAAAATCACAATCACTACCTGTGCGGCCACAGGTACACAAATAAACTGTGATTTCCTTAAATGTGATTTTTGGTATACAACGACATCAAGACGAAACAGTGAAGACTAGAACTCGAAAAAAAATGTTCGTTACCAAAATCACTGCCACACAAAAATCACAAGATATCTCAATATCAAATCACGACGAAAGTAAGTGAAGTATGAAACAGAATAAAAGGTAGAAGAAGAACGGATGGTGTGACTGTTCACTGGCTCACTGATTGTATAAAGCTGCAATGCGATCTTACAAATAAAACTTTTTTACAGAAAAACATAAACTTTTTTACAAAATAAAATTAACTTTTTTACAAAAAAAAAATTAACTTTTTTACAAAAAAAAACAACTTTTTTACAAAAAAAAATAGTTTTTTGCAAAAAAAAAATAATGAATTTTTTTTACAAAAAAGAAAAAAAAAAACTTTTTTACGCACAAAAATTAACATTTTTACAAAAAAATTTCAACTTTTTTATAAAAAAAGATTAAACTTTTTTACAAAAAAAATTAACATTTCTACAAAAAAAAAAAACAAATTTACAAAAAAAATCAATAATTAAGAACCAAAATAGGATGCACAGATAAGGACTGTGAATTCGAATTTCTTTCCTAGTCATGATTGTGATCTGACTGACTTTTTTTTTGCCTATTGAGTCGCTCACATAACAAAACAATCGCGACTATAAAAGAACACAGACAAACAATAATTAAAAAACAACGATTACTTTTACAACAACAAATATGCATAATAATACCTTTTTCTTAGCGCAAAAACCCCCTTTCATATAATTAAAGTTGTTTTAGTGAATAGTTTTTGAAAAATTTGTTTTCAAACTTAAAGTTTTGAAAACGAAATGAAACACATTTTTTTTTTTATTTTGAAATTAAGTACTACCTATGTATTTTTGTTTTAAAAATTCAATGCTCTTTTAGTTCTTAGTCAAACACTTAGTCCCCTTTTCCTGGAAATTATTTTGAAGTTTTCCTTTAACTGCCTTGTACCTTTCACACAAATAAACAAAATTGCCAGAGATTTTGGTATAAAGTCTATGGAGATTTTTACTAAATTGTCAAACTCAAAACTGACAGCCAACATGTTGGAACTCTGACAGTGGTTGCGTTCTTTTTCTTTCAAACGTTAGCTATAGTTAACCTTCATCGTTTCTTTATTATAAAAAAGAATAATAATGTTTAATATTTTATTTTATGATTCGATTCGCAAAAAAGTTGATAATGATTTAATTTGTAAAAAAAAATTTATTTTTAAAGTGGTAGTGAATTATTTATCAGTAAATTTAACGCAATCAAAATTTTGTCTTGTTTATTATTTCTTATTTTTTGTCAACCTCTTCCCATTTTTTCAACTTTGATCGTTCTTAAATGAAAAGTAACATTTTTAGCTTTGACATTGCGACTTTAGGCCGACAAAAACATGTTTTGCAACCCTCCTGGTGTAAACTGGTACGTTTTTTTGTAAGAAAGCATTTTTTGTCAAAAATTTATTCTTTGTTTATGAAAATTTGGATTATTTTGCAAGCAAGCTATGTTTTTTTTTGTAAAAAACTTATATATATTTTTTGGAAAAAAGTTATTTTTTTTTTTTTTGTACAAAAGTTAATTTTTTTTTGTGAAAAGTTAATTTTTTATGTTGTAAAAAAGTTAATTTTCTTTTGTAATAAGTTAAATTTTTTTGTAAGAAAGTTATTTTTTTTTTTTGTTGAAAAGTTAATTTTTTTTTATAAAAAAGTTTATTTATTTTGTAAAATCGCTTGCAGCTTTATACAGTCAGAATCATTGAGTCAGTTTTTCATCCTTTACTTACTTTCCTCGTGATCAGGATTTCTTGTGATTTTTGGTGATAGTGATTTTGGTAACGAACACTTTTTTCCAGTGCTCTTAATTTTTCTGTTTCAAATTTGGTCTGAAACTGTTCGTTTCACTTTTGTATGGCCCCCTTTAAAACATTTTAAATTCATAAATCGCAATCACAGGTTAAACTCACAGTGAATTGTAAATCACAATCACAATCACACCTGTGATTGAAAAATCACGACTTTGCCCATCTCTAATCCGAGGTCGATTTCTTTATTCATTCTCGAGATATGGTGGACGAAAAAAGTACCCCGAACGTACGTACATACAAACAACAGACATCTAGCTAAAAACGACGAATTCTGATTCCAGAGACCTGAAAACGTGAAGATATGTCAAAATTTTCAATTCGACAAATCGCACCAATTACAATAACTTTTAATGGGAAGTTAATATGAATCTAAGAAAAAAAGAATTTAGAGCAAGGAAATGTTTAAAAAATTTTCTTTCACTATTGTTTTTCATGTTTATTCCACAAATTTTCTCGCTCATCTTTGCACAGTTCTCCATCTCCATACACGACACAGACATGTCGTTGCAGACCAACGACATGTCTGCGTGTTTTAAAAAAAACAGTGGAAATGGATACACACGACATAGGCGGTCTGCGCAGATATGTGCGCAACAACAAAATGTCTGCAGCGACGTGTGTCTGTGGCGTATAAGGGCCCCATAACGATAGTCTCGTTGCTATACCATTTTGTTTTATTTTTAATTAGATTCAATCGAATATTTTGTATTCAGAATAAACTGTTGTTGATGTGTAGGTAATATTGAAATATTTTTAAGGCCTGTAAAGTCTTGGCCTTAGGAGAAACAAAACAGGCCTATAATATAGAATTTAACAGTGAAAAAATCTATGTTTTTTGATCTGTTATATTTTGTTTACAATACCGTTTTAACAGTAAATACTGTAAAAAATAGTTTAATATGTTCGCTTTTTCAAGTTTTTATAAAAAATTATGAGGAGATTTTTCCTGATTTTTTGATATATGGTTATATCTTCCAAATCTAAATTCTGTAAGACGAAATTCTGTGTGATCAAAATACTGTAAGACCATAATTCTATATGTCATTATACTGTAAATACGAAATTATATATGTTAAAATACTGTATGAACAAAATACTGACTTGCTAAATTCAGTTTTGTAAAATGCTGTACGACAAAATACTGTATTTTCTGTACTGTATTTTTTTTTTTTTTTTCTTAAACAAAAATAAAACACAACAGCCGTGTGTTTTGAGAGAGTGACTAGCAACTCAGCAAAATGCTTACACGCAAAACAATAACAAAACAAATTATTATAGATAATTTTGTTTGTGTTTTCCGTATAAAACTTTTACTGAGTTGCTAGTCACTCTTTCAAAAAACACGGCTAATATAATACTAGTTCTGAATATAATTGTGTCGTGTTTACGTTAGCTGAGAATCAAATCATAACTTTATACAAATATAATTATGTAAGTCAGTTCAGTTCAGTCATCCGACGTGCACGGACGTACAAGCGGAAGATATTTATAAAATAAATAATCCACGCCGAAACATAGGAGGATTAGTCAAATCAGGTCTACCTGTGGACTACCAGAGTTTTATTGCCTCAAGTAATAAAGAAAAGGGGATTACCCAAACAGTTAAATCCAGTGTTAATGTGTAACCAAAAGTTTTTTTTTTTAAATTGCGTTAATCTGAACAATAAAATAATTATCCGTCATTAAGGGTAGGTTTCCCTTGCATTTTTATGTTAGTGCCTTGCTGATTGTTACATAACTTTGTTATTTGTGAAAGTAATTGGTTGACATTTGGCTTTTTTGGTAATAAATAAATATACGCACATACGTACATCATTAAAAATTATATAAATAGTAAATTCAATACTTTTATGAAGAGAAGAAGTGATTTATTTTTTTTATAAAATGGGACTCGATTTTTCAAAATATAGGGCTGCCATTACAATACATCTATTATTATTTTTTTTTTAGTTTTATGAAAATAGTAAACATGTTTTAGGGATAAACCCTTAAAAAAAAATACTTGGAAAAAAAAATCATGTGAAATTGTTGAAATTATATCACTTTGAACGAACGTTTTTCAGTATAACTTTTACATTTTTCATTTTTTTCCAATGAAGTAAAAGAAAGAATATAGAATATGAATTTAGGCATACAGTGAATCCATTTGAATTCATGTGTAGCTTGTTAAACAGGGTGTTTTAACAGAAAATTTGCAATATTACCATTTTTTAACTTCAAAGTCATGGGCTTCCCAGGTTTAATTTAAATATTTTTGATGTTCATTATTATTATAAGTCTTTTGAATTATCTAGGGAATAGACCTTTCAAAAAAAAAAAAAAATATTAAATTTTATAATTAAAATTAGCAATTTAACATTTCAAGATGTGTAATGTTACTGTAAAAAAAGGAGAACCTTTACAGATTTAAATTGTTTTTCTTATTTTTATTTGATATTTTCTATTAGATTCAATTTAAAAAAAGTCAAAAAAAGGTCTCTTTTGCGTTTTTACACCAAAAAATTCTTTTCACACGCACACAAAGAAGTTTGCAGTTCAGAAGAAATCCACTGCAGTAACAGCGCCAACTCTCTTTGGTCTTTCTCAAAAACCAATATCGCACATGCGCTCTCATATATTATTTTGTTCTTGTTTTTTGTCATTATGAATGAAGTTTGTTTTCTTTTTGCGATTTCTCATCTCGCGACATAAACAGAATATTATAAAAAAACCTGTAGTGGGATATTTTTTTGTTTAGCTAAAAGGTCTTTTGGATGGAGGGATGAGGAGTAAAAAAAGGATATGGCATATGTACATTTTTTCTGTCTTCTTTTCCGATCTTTCATCTTGCAGTTAATTAGATAATTTGAGTAAAAAACCTGTTCTTCAATATACATCCATGTTATTTTTTTTTTCAATTTGCCTTAGACGAATTCGATGGTTTGTCTGAAAATTTTGAGAGTGGGGGTGGAATGTTTTTTTTAGCACAATGCATAATCGTTGTCATTTTTTGTTGCATTTTTAGTAGGTTTGGTGGTTGATTAGGAATATTGCAAAAGTTAGGGTGGATTTGAGAGAATTGTTTTGTGAAAAAAAAAATAAATTGCACATTTGTGTAGCTTATCCGTATGTACCTTTGTTTTTTATTTTCTCATCTGTTGTAAGGTTTTTTTAAATATCTGTCGTTGGAATTATTATGTAAATATAGAATTATTATGCAAATTACAAACCTATTTCGGTCTTTGGTGGTTGATTAGGAATATTTGAGAAGGAGGGTGGAGAGTATTCTAAGTGGAAAAAAGTATATGGCACATACTGTCGTATGTCAGTGGTGGTAGTGGTTTAAAAAAATTGAAAGGCAGGGTGGGAAGTAAGTCATCGTGGTCAAGTGTATTGCACATGCGCTGTCACATTTCTTTGTTGTGTTTTTTTTTTTGCTCACTAATTTTAGGTTCATGTTTTCATTTTTTTATTCTTGAATTTTTTTTTTGGGATCTCAGAAAGAAATATAAGAAGCGTTGAAAAAACGATGTTTTTTTTTAGCTGGGTAGACATGATGAATGTGTCATTGGAGAAATTAATTTCAAGTAGGTATGTGTGCCTGTCTTTTGTGGTGGTTTAGGAATGTTGCAAGAAAAAGGGTTGTAGTGAGAGGACAGTCAACACTATGTGAAAAACAAGTAAGCTCCACTGAGAACTAGAACCAGAAGGTTCTAGGAATTATATCTACTTTTTTAAAGATATAAGAGTCATTCCATATGAAAACGTCTCATCGAAAAGCCATCGCATTTTTGATTTTTTTCAAACTTTCTGGGAATCATCTCTAGGTTCTTAAAGATGGAAATCCAGCTGGGTTTAATTTTCGTATTCACCGTTCCCCCTCTACCTCCATTAAAAAATTTAAAAATCATCATTTTAATGGTTTCATATTTTATTTTTAGAAATTAAATTTTAAAAGATACCAATACGTTTGAGGCGTCATTTTAAAGATACAAAACGGTAGTTTTTTGAAAAAAGTATTTTAATTTACAAAATCATAGCCAAACAGTATCAACCATGGTGCTGAAAAAACGTGTTTTTTACTGTTCTTTCTTGATTTTTAACTGCCTCCCGTTTGCCGACTGTTAAATTGATCGCGCTAATATTTCTCAAATACTTAGAACACATATTTTCAAAGAAACGAAACCAAAAATTGACTCATTTTTCTCACCCTATATAAAATATCGCTGCTTTAAAAATCCATATTTTGAAAAATTGCATTTTAAGGCCATAATATCACTATGTTTGACAACAAATATCGAGATGAAATTTTTAGCATTACTTAGCTTTCCGCTTTAATTTCTGAAAGTTTTGTTTTGTTATTTTCATCCCTAGTGTGAGCACACTGGTTTAGAGAAAGCACTATTTTTCACATAATAACAAAAGTGATAATAGAATTTGAGAACCGTTATAAGCAATATTCTGAATTTATTTGTTTTTTAGATTCAATTTTGATGCCCTTTTTATGTTGCATCAAATGAGCTATCACTTATCAAAATCGGTTAAAAATTGTGAAAGCTATGTTTTTTTTTATAAAATAAAACATAAGATAACATGAACATGAAAATAAAAAAAAAAATCCATCGCAAATTAAAACAATTTTTTTATTTCACCATATGTCCCATTTAAGAATAATTTCTTTCCGAGTAAAAATAATCATAGCTTCTACAATTTCTAACCGATTTTAATAAATGATTATGGATGAAAATAACAAAACAAAACTTTCAGAGATTAAAGCTGAAACTACAAGCTAAGTTAAAGTTAAGCTAAAAATCGATATTTTTTGTCAAACATAGTGATATTATGGCCTTAAAAATGAAATTTTTCAAAATATGGATTTTTAAAGCAGCGATATTTTATATGAAGGGTGAGAAAAATGAGTCAATTTTTGGTTTTCTTTCTTTGGAAATATGTTTTCTAAGTATTTGAGAAATATTAGCGCGTTAAATTTAACAGTCGGCAAACGCGAGGCAGTTAAAAATCAAGAAAGAACAGTAAAAAACATGTTTTTTTAGCACCGTGGTTGATACTGTTTGGCTATGATTTTGTAAATTAAAAATATTTTTTTTTTAAACTACCGTTTTTTATCTTTAAAATGACGCCTCAAACGTATTGATATCTTTTAAAATATCATTTCTAAAAATAAAATAAGAAACCATTCAAATGATGATTTTTAAATTTTTCAAGGGAGGTAGAGGGGGAACGGTATATGCAAAAATTAAACCCAGCTGGATTTCCATCTTTTGGAACCTAGAGATGATTCCCACAAAGTTTGAAAAAAAATCAAAAATGCGATGGCTTTTCGATTAGATGTTTTCATATGGAATGACTCATAAGCAAATATCTAAACAACTTCGGTAAAACAAGAAGAAAAAATTAAACTGACTTTGTTTTCTTAGATTTTTGCTTATATCTTTAAAAGTAAGGTTTTTTTCAAGATCTACACGCCCTAGCATTTTTTACACCTTATGCATATCACCCTGTACATTGTACACTTCATCGAAATCGGTTGTCAATTTTTAACTTTTAAACACTTAGATATAGTTGTGTTCTCAAATATATTTTTAGAATATTAAAATATTGATAGGTATGTACGACTTTCCCACCTTGATATTTTAAATATCTATTTATTTACAAAAAAAAAAACTTCCTTCTCCTTCCCAGTTTCTTGACGCCTTACACAACCTTACGCGCTCTTACTGTACTTTTATGCAGGAACCTTATTCAAAAAATCCCGTATTTCCCACCTACTCACCTTCAAAAAATTTTATTCCGTACATTTTTTCATAACTATAGTCCAACCTACAATGCAACCGTATGAATGAGTCGGTCAGTGGCCGGTTCTTTAAAAATTCTCAAAACAAAACTTACATTTTACGCAATAACTAATAAAGCACATTTTTTTCTTTATCAACAAGAAGATCATGACGAACAAAAAAAAAATGTATAGGTACCTTTTTGCATCTGTATTTACATCTCCTTCTCCATATACTCTACAGTCTATACCCGTACATCCATTTGGTAAAATGATAAAGCAAAAAATAAAAAAAAATCCATCGCAGCCAAACCGCAAACCTATCTCGCTTCCTTCGCTCATCCATATATAAAATATTCTCATTTCTCATATCCAAATTCCAAACGACAAAACGATAGTAAAAAAAAAACTCTAAAAAAAATCATTCGCAACGTACCATGTCGCCGTCGCTCAGTCTCAGTAGGTTCTTTCTGCACATGTATGCATGTGTGTGCCTGTGCAACTCTGTCTGCTATGCATAGCATGTGTATGAGTATATGTCTCTCTGTGGCTGGCATCATCTGGCTCTGAGAAAAGAATATTACAAGAGAGTTTAATTTGCTAAGAAGAAAATCGCACTAATACATACAAATGCATTTACATGAGTTCTGAGTTTGCTTCTGAGGTAGACCCACCCTTAAGTAAATCCCGTAAGCAAGAAGAGGTAGCGCAATGGCTGAACCCTTCACCATTCAAACAGCCTTAGCTGCAATCGAGGTTATACTGCTTCGCATGAAAAGAGACTTGGGTCCTGAGCTTGTGCGGAGTATCGGCGGACTAATGCAGGAAACCTCAATTAAAATTGCCGGTGAACCCAATGATGACATCCTGAGGATGGAAGAAGACATGGTTGTTCTCTCTGGAGACGAATCCATCCTAACAACTGAGAGTGAGAGCTCAGTAAAAGGAACGTCATCAGGGATCAAGTGACAAAAAATGCCATCAAAGAAAATTAACAAAAAACTGAAGGAAGACAGTGACACAGTTTCAACAAGCCAGCAACCAACTACACTCGCTGTAACTGCAGTACCAATCACCAACCAACCGCCAGTGAATGAACCAACGGCAAAAATAGTGACAACAGCAGAAACAAAGGGGACAGCAGTAACAACAAATAAAACCACGAAGCCAGGCATGCCTCCAATTATTGTTTTCTCCGGGAACATCGCGGATATAAGCAAGTTTGCCAAACAAAAGAATATCGACATCACGCTCAAGAATTTGAATACGAGGAAAACAATCATCAACACGGCCTCCAAGGATGAATTCAACACAATAAGGGACTACCTTACAACAAAGGACATTGAGAACCACACGTACACGATTCATGAAGACAGGAAACCCCTTCTCCTGTTGAAGGGAATACACTACACCTGTTCAGCCATAGAACTCAGGGAAGAACTTCAGATCAAAGGAATACCCGCCATCAACGTCACTCTCTTTAGACCAAGGAAAGCGAAGAAACAAAAATTTAAAAACTCTTGTAGTGAAAGTCAGCAAATCGTGCGATGTCACCGACAACTTCACAAAAAAGCTGATCCTCAACCAGAAGGTACACTGGGAACCTCTTCAGAACACTGACATAGTTCAGTGCAAGAAGTGTCAAATATTTGGTCATGTGGCGATCAATTACGGTATGAAGTACGTGTGTGTAAAGTGCAAGGAAGACCACAAACCAGGTGAATGTAAGAGGAAGGCCAAGGACGATAGGGTTTACTGTGCCAACTGCAAGGAGTTTGGCCACCCAGCAAACTACCTTGGATGTAAGGTTCTGCTGGCGAAAAAAGAAGAAAATAAAAAAAGAGATTCAGAAGAAAGCTCAAAAAGAGTTCAAGACCAAGTCAGCATGTACATTGACTCGTCCCGCAATGAACTTCGCAGAAATAGCCAAGATAGGAAACACAGTCAAACCCCAGCCTCACCAGCTTCAAAAGCCAGCTCCAAGACATCATCAACCAACTACAATAAACCCACCAAGGAAACACCAGCAAGCAAAAGACGCACGAACAACAGCTCGGATGCTAAACCTTGATGATGAAGTTAAGAAACACTTCGGGACCGATCTGGCATCAACAATCAAGAAAACTCGCTCTGTAGTGCCCAAAAATTGCGCTTCGCTAAGAAAGGATGAAAAGTCGGTAACTTGGGCTACTTTTATATTCGAGTTATGCAGCGCATAATGCGCAACAACAGACTAAAAATAATCGCGTACAATGTGAATTCATTGTACAGCATTTTGAAAAGGACGACATTACACCTCTTTCTGAAGAAGCACTCTCCGGATATAGCCCTTATAAGCCCTTATAAGAAACGCTCTTCGGATATAGCCCCTATAAGCGAAACTAACGTCACCAAGCCGAACAACATAGACTTCAGGGGATACAACACCTTTCGAACAGACAAGGCTCAAAGCAAGAGAGGCAAAGCGTTTTTCGTTAAGAAGATCATCAACGCCTATCAAGTTGTGATCCCGGGGCTAATATCGTTCGAAGCTACAGCTGTCGTCATAAAAGTTGAAGAAGACGCAACTCTAATTATCTTCAGCATTTACAACAAATGCAGTGCCATACAAACTGATATTAATCACGATCTTCTTATTTTCAGTAACCTAGCCGCCCAGACCACCTATGGACTGATTGGAGGCGATTTCAATGCCTGACACCCACGATGGTATGACACAACCTCATCTGACGCTGGAAACAACCTGGTGAACTGGTTGGGTGAACATTTTGCCAACCATTCGTTGTTGGTAGTTTCGCAACCGAAGCCAACATATCCAAGGACACCATCCTGGTTGGACCTCTTCCTGGTATCGTCAAACCTCATCAAGATAGTTCCTGAGTTGCAAAATCGTGATGCCAGTTGCCAAAACTCACCAACAACGAAATAGAGGAATCCATAGAAGCGATGGAGCTTACTATAACAAACGCCCTCAACGAGCAGAAGAAACCGAAGACCTCAAGAGACAGATACCAGCATGTTTCAGAAGGGATTAGTCGGTTGTATGATCATCGACAACGATTACGGACGCGACTGCAAAGGATCCAACAAAGGGAATGGAACACTGCCAACAGCAACTATCAAATAGTGAAGAGCGAACTTCAATGTACACACATTATGTTGAGGACCGCTGTTCAACATTTGAACAACAATCAGTTCCAAAACAGGCTGCAAAATATCAAACCTGAACCTGATGCATTCATGGAAATCAACAAGATCATCGGCAAAAGACAACAATTTCCAGATAAAATCAGCACGGGGACACGTCATGACTTCTCAGGGGACGTCATGATTTCTTAGGAAAAGGCAGAAGCATTTGCCGAATATTTTGAAGACAATTTTGTGCCAAACCCGCCCAACGACCCTGCATTATTAGAGGAAGTCGAGTCAATGATTCAGCAGCTGTAGCAAACACACACTGAAATTACCATTTTCAACGATGATAATCCTGCCAGTGATCCTGAGCTGACGGAAATCTTCACCAACCCCGAAGAAGTGGCTGATTTAACCCACAGTGGACGACCTAAGAAATTATCCGGGCCAGACACAATTTCAAATTACATCATAAGGAAATTTCCTCAAGTCATGATCCTATTCCTGGCGATCCTGTTCAACAACTGCATCAACAATTGCTATTTTCCGATGAGATGGAAGACAGCAAAAATAGTACCAATACTGAAGAAAGTCAACTGGAGTACCGTTTCCGAATATCGTCCCATTTCCCTTCTTAAAAACACCAGCAAAATCTTTGAAGGACTTATTCTTCGGAGGTTGAAAGCATTCTGCACCACTAATAACATCATTCCGGATATGCAGTTTGGATTTCGGGAGAAACACTCCACTTTGCACCCACTCTTGAGGTTCCAGAAAGACATTGTTAACACCCTCAACAACTATCAGGTTGCTGTTGGCTGCTTCCTAGATATAGAGAAAGCATTTGACAGTATATGGATACGGGGACTAATACACAAACTAACCATTTTTAATTTTCCAGATACACTTATAAAAATAATTTTCAGTTTTCTCGATTCCAGATCATTCTTTGTGCAGATCAAAAACAGCCAGTCGACAACCAAAACCATCCGAGCGGGAGTTGCTCAAGGAACTGGGACCATACCTCTACAACATTTACACATCGGACCAACCTCAACCCAACAATGCAATGAATTTGCTTTATGCGGACGACTCATTTACCTATGCCAAATCTAGTCATTGCAGCCCGAAGAGTGGAAGAACACGTCCGAACTCTGTGGGAATTCTACACAAGATGGGACATTAAAGTCAACTTACTAAACTCACCTCAATGTCGAAGGTTGGGTCGAAACACTGAAAAACCCGTATAAGAAAGGGGGGTCTCTATTACCCCCCGTAGAGGCAGGAGAGGCAATTATCAAAAAAACATTGACATAAGACAGAAGAGAAATCCCTTTTTGTATACTATTTTTAAATAAAGTTGTTGTAGTGAACAGTTTTCGAAAAATTAATTTTCAAACTTGAAATTTTGAATGTCGACCTGCATCGTGCCTGATCGGGAAACTATTGATTGCTCAGAACTTGGTCTGGGCCAGTAGCGCAACAATCAGTCACGATAAAGTGCTTGTTTTACCTCCTCGTGGTGGTCCCCGGGCAACTATTTGTGTATCCCAATATACATAAATAGGCCAAAATTACAAGTGCGAAAAGGCCTAGCTTTCTAGGATAGGTTACGGAGGTTAGCATTCTCCGTAACTGAAATCAACCCGCTACCGAAACCAACACTACGCCTCGGATAATTAATGATAACTCGTTGACGACTTTTGGCTATTGTACCCGGACAAAGATTGGTTTCTGTAATGTGAAGACGCTTCTTGACAATGGAAAAGAAGGTCCTCAGAATGCCAGATTCCTGCAACTAGAGAAGGAATTCATGCGGTATAGGATGGACATCTTAGGGATAAGTGAAGTTAGATGGCTGGGCTCGGGGAATTTTAAGTCACCAACCCGTAACACTGTACTATTCTATTACGGAAAAACACCTGAAAGCGCTCAGGAATCTGGCGTTGGATTGCTGCTTTCCAAAACAGCTCTCAAAAGCTTACGCCCCAACTTTGCTCTCTTCTGACGAGGAGAAGGAGGCCTTTTATAACCGGCTGAGTGCCGCTTATGATAGCGTTCCACGAGGTGATATAATTATGGTGATGGGAGACTTAAATGCCAAGGTTGGCAATGACAACACTGGGCTAAGGCATGTCATGGGAAAACATGGTGTTGGTAACCGAAACGACAATGGCGAACGATTTGTCGATTTCTGCAACGCCAACGGCCTTGTTATTGGAGGGACCATGTTCGAGCATGAGACGTGCCACAAAGTCAGTTGGGTGTCGACTGACAGACAAGCAACTTCCAACCAAATTTACCACTTCGCGATCAGCCGGCGTTTTAGAAGCAGTCTCCAGGACGTCGGTAACAGAAGAGGTGCTGACATGGGAATGGCCCGGGACCACCATCTGATGGTTGCTACCGTTAGATTGTGTACAGCTGCAGTTCGGAGATCCCAAGGAAACACTCGAATGCCCAAGTTTAATACAGATAGACTAAAGGATCCCGCAGTGCGCCAACAACTAGGGGACCTTTCACAAGGATTGAACCCAATCAGCAGCACGGAAACCACATCCATCGAAAATCATTGGTGTGCTGTGAAAAATGTGTTCATATCCGGTGCTGAAAGTATAGTCGGCCGGGCGCAAGGGAGAAATAGTGCTTGGCTTTCCGACGAAACTTGAGCAAGGATCGAAGAAAGGAAACACCTTAAAGCTCGCATCGCTGCTACCCCAGCAGCAGGGAGAAACGAGCTTGAGTCTACGTACCGCATGAAGATGAGGGAAGTTCACCGTAGTGTGCGACGTGATAAGCGTAACTACATCAACGCATTGGCTACAGAAGCAGAAGAAGCCGCTAGTAGGTGTGACAGTAGGATCGTGTACAGAATTACCAAAGAGCTCACTGGTGTTCAGAGCTCTAAAAGACACAAACAGATCCCTGCTAATTTCGGATGAGGACCAGCTCATAAGATGGAGGGAACACTTTTCTGCGGTTTAAACCGCGTTTTCGCCAGTGAAGTGAACCCTATTCCCACTGAGCTACCCGAAGTAACAATTTCCCGAATACGCACCGTACCCCCCAGTAAAGAAGAAATTATCACCGCCATCAAAGCACTGAAAAACAACAAAGCGGTTGGACTTGACGGTATTCCTGCAGAGCTTTTAGGAGCAGCCCCAACGACATCGAGCGAGCTACTGCACCCACTTATTAAGAGAGCTTGGAAAACAGAGAGCTTTCCTGAAGAGTGGAAAAAAGGAATGATTGTCAAGAAAGGAGATCTCACACAGTGCGAAAACTGGAGAGGAATATGCGTTCTGCCTGCAGTAGCCAAGATAATAACAAGGATAGTTTTGGACCGAATTAAAGACCACCTCGAAGACACACTCGACGCCGAACAATCAGGTTTCCGCACTGGATCTTCCTGTGTGGATCACATCAACACCTTGCGGATCATCATCGAACAGTGCGTTGAATATCGATCACCACTTCACCTGCTGTTCATCGATTTTGAAAAGGCGTTCGACAGTGTCAATAGAGAATTTATTTGGCTTGCTTTGCGCAGGAGGGGCATCCCAGATAAATTGATTGCTATTATCAAGGCTACATATGATGGATCCAAGTGTCACGTTTTGCACAAAGGTAGGCTGTCAGAGGAGTTTGAAATCCAAAGTGGAGTTAGGCAAGGCTGTATACTGTCACCAATACTGTTCCTGTTGGTGATAAGTGACGTACTGCACGCAGCTTTGTCAAGTGGAAATGGAGGAATTCAGTGGACTCTGCAATCTCACCTCAAACATCTGGACTACGCGGACGACGTATGCGTACTCTCTCATAGGATCATGGATCTCCATCAAATGGCAACAAGGGTGGAGAGAGAAGCAGAAATCGTAGGGCTTAAGATCAACTCGGCAAAAACTAAAAGGATCAGCCTTGGAACTTCCTCATCAATTAGGGTGTCCATCTTATCTATTTAAAAGAGAACATGTTCTCTTTTTTCAATGTGATATTTTTTACACTATCTTTTTCTTTAGGGATCTTTTTGTTCTCTATTATTTAATGAAATTCGCTTTAGTTTTATTGTAATAATTTGTATTTCAATGCTAAATTAAAGACTTAATGGCCCTATTCTGCCGTTGCGAGGCCCACAGATCACAATTTTTTGTGAGTGAGGCTTCTTATGAGGTGGTCACAATTTCGTATTCTGTGGGAGCTCTCATAAGAAACCTCACAAGAACAACGTGAGTTGTGATCTGCCAAGGAGCAGATCATAATTTTTACGTTTTTATAAGGCGAGTTCACCACGAGTTATAAGGTTATTGTGACTTGTGAGACATTAATGAAGTTGCCAGAATAGGTCTGTAAAATTTCGTTGTTAGGTAAATTTTGTATACAATTTTTAAATGATAGAGTTGTATAAAAAAATTACAAGAGAAAATTAATAAGAGGATAATATTTATGATTAAAGCAACTCTAGCCCCTTATCAAAACGAGCAGACCACATTGTTACCTACTGTACTCTGTTCAACAAAAATTGACAGTACAGGGAAGATAGGAAGTTTGTATCTCTGGTTGGTCGTATTGGCTTGAATATACCTATTTCAAGTAAAAGCTCATAGGGTCTCCGTACTTTGCATTATATCTCACCTTAGTTAATTCTGTTCTCAAAAGCTTGAAAACAGAAAGCTATTTTATAAAAACCACTGAAAAAGCTCTTTTGTATTGCTTTCAATGGGTAAGGTCACTCTGTAACCTGTGCCAGAAGCCAGAGTAGAAACCATTATATGATCAGTCGATCAGTGTGTTTTGGGCATGCAATGAGGACGGTCATGGTGGGGTGTACGATATTTTGCAGGGCATTACAACAACAATGTGTAGAATCTTTTTTATTGGCAGTTTTCTCAATTCAGCGTCGTGAAAGTATACACACGCGCCACTGTTTTGAAAAAAACTCGCCCAAAAGACCTGTACTGACAATTTATGTTGAACAGAGTATAGTTGTATTTTGTTCAGAAAATCATATATCTACCAACGTGTGTATGTGTATAATTCTAGAAAATTAGGACGCTTGATTCTTTTATTTTAATTTTTTTATTTTGTTGTGTTCTCTTTTTTGTTCTCTATTTTTTAGAGCAAAGTGTCCTCTTTTTGTAAAGTACCCAGATGGACACCCTATCATCAATCCAAGTAAATATTTCTGGACAACCGGTAGAGATGGTAGAGGATTTCCAATATCTTGGGAGTATTGTCTCTACGGGTGGCGGAACTGAACTGGACGTAAACAGCCGAATCAGAAAAGCAAAGGCTGCGTTCGGAATGCTGTCCAAAATATGGAGAAACAACTCTTTAAGCTTAAAGACCAAGTTACGACTGTTCCGCTCCAATGTTGAATCCGTTCTGCTTTACGGCTGCAGCACTTGGAAAGTCACTGACACTGTCACTAGAATGCTGCAAACCTTCGTTAATAGATGTCTACGAAACATCTTGAGGATTTTCTGGCTCAACCGTATCTCCAATGCCGAACTTCATGCGAGAACGGGTCAGGAGCCCATAGACTCCATTATACGAAGAAGAAAGTGGCAGTAGATTGGCCATACGCTTCGAAAAGGCGATCGGTGCATTGCATCTCAAGCAATGCAGTGGAACCCGTTCACACAGGAGGGAAGACAAGTGGGCCGGCCTAGAAGTACATGGCGAAGAACGGTCGAACAGGAATCGGCACGACTGGGGAAAAGTTGGAGAGAGCTGAAATATATTTCAAGAAATCGTACACGATGGCGCGTAGGTGTAGTGGAGGCCCTATGTCCCGTAAGGGAAACATCACGGACGTAATAGGTCCGAGGACCTAAGTAAGTAAGTAAGTATAAAAGAAAGAATTTCTGGGTTTGCAAAAAAGTATAACACGTTGATGTACGTGTTACCGTTGTTTTTTAATCATTTTTTTTTCTGTCTTATGTCAATATTTTTTGATAATTGCCCCTCTTGTCTCTACGGGGGGTACTAGAGACCCCCTTTTCTAATACGAGTTTTTGAGTGTTTCGACCCCAACCTACGCGCTCTAACTTTTTGTTAGACCTTTTGGTGAATCACCATGTAGGTAAATTCTATTGATGTATGGAGACTTTTTTGTTCAGGAATTTTAAAGGGGTTGGATTCAATGAATTTTGGTTTTATTTTTTTCGAAATAAAAACGTGAGTTTTTATTTTTTTTTTGTTTAATTAAAAGTATTTCTTTCATTTATAGTCATATTATCTCAAATGTAAGTAGTACTTTTAATAATATTTTAGCAAACAAAAAAAAAGTTGAAGCTGTACTGAGACTTTTTTGATACAGTGTATATTAATCATTTGTAGCTTGCTTCTTTATCAATTTCGATATTTTATTGTTTCAGGTGGTAATAATAAAGTTATGGCGTCAGTATAAAACCTCTTATAAATAATCTGTATTTCAAAGTTCTATAAAAATGCTGTAAAAGAAATATCGTTTTGATCAAATATTTATTTCTTTTACAGCATTTTTACAGAATTTTGATGTACAGAATTTTGAAATACAGTATTTTGACCAACCAGAATTTTGCTATACAGAATTTTGACATACAGTAAGTATTTTGCTCATACAGCATTTTACACATACAGAATTTTGACATACATTATTTTGGCATACAGTATTTTGAATACAGTATTTTGCCACTTACAGTATTTCGACCCCAACACAAAAAGGACACATGAAATCGCTGCGCTCATGGAATCGACGAATTCATATTTTTTTTTCTTGTTGAAAAAACTGATTCTTAAGATATGATGATTTAGTCGAAAAAAAGGATACATAAAATCGTTGTGCTCGTGGAATCTTCGAATTGTGAACTTTATTTTTCCAGAAAAAGTTTTGTTTTCTAATTTCTCGCAATCAAAATCAACCCTCATCAATGAACCAAATGGACTTAACGAATTCCTGTTCATACGTTGATTCATCGAATATGGAACTTACACTTGTTTTCTGTTTTCTTCTCGTAAGCAGAAGAGTGGATTTACACAACGAACTCATGAACTTGTATATTACTTTCCATCAGTAGAATCATCGTGTATGGTTTTATTAGTTGAATAACTCATGGCTCTGAAAATGTGCCGGAAGAAATTATTGCGTTCATTTGTGTTTTCATTTAAGTTTTTTTATGTTGTCTATTCTCTACCTTTTTTTTTGAGTAAAGCACAACATGCTACTTAAATGGCAAAGTGGTGACCGGCTGCATTTCGTTTCATGAGTGAAATCAATGCATAATCTCTCCTATATGACTTTGTCACATAGGAGTTCACCAAGGATTTTTTCATTGAGGGGTAAACTTCCTACTGGGTATGTCTGTTTCATAACTTCAAAAAACTCGTCATCATTTGATGCACTTTCAGAAGAGAAAAATGAGCTTCAATTCCATTTTATATTAGAAATAATTTCTTTCATATTTGGGACACAATTTTCATTCAATCTAAATAAATTCAAACAATAAAAAAAATAATTTGTAAGTGATAACTTAAAATTGTATTGTATAATTCGATTTATTTGCCCATTGGAATGCAAACTCTGCGTTTTGACACATCCAAATCAAAAATAAATTAATTTATTTTACCAATGGAAAACACCATTATTTTTGATTAAAACCTCGAAATCTTTTGTTTGACACGATAACATGAATAAAGGGTCTCCCAAACCAAAGTAACATTCGCATGTCAAAATTTATTTACATAGTGATATATGAGAGCGCCCACACCAACGCAGCGGAGAAACATATGAATTAATTTTGACTGACGAATGTTTCTTCGCCGCAACGAATGTTTCGCAATGGATTGGGAGAGCCTTAATGAAGAAGAAAGAGGTGGGTATAAAACACTGCTGTCATATTTACCTATTCTGTTTGTTTTATTATCACGATCAGATCCAGACCAGATCTGTGTGATATTAAAATACAGCTTTTGTGTTAATTGTCATTAATTTTTAGGTTTTCAACACAACTACAGTTGTAAACAAAATTTCCGTATCAATGTACCTACATAATACCTCAGTCAAATTCTACCTTAACCCAAGCGCGGATTCAGGGGGGAGGGGGTCATGCGGGTCGTGACTTTTCCTGGGAGATTCAACTTTTGTTTGGTTTAATTTTTAGGGCTATAAACTAGATCTGTTGCGCTCTTAATTCGCATGTTCTATGCATATTGGCAGCACAAATAATTGTTTGGGTAATAACTTAGGACCAAACGTTCATTATCAAGGCCCAGCCTATCTATTGGCGAATTAAGCTGCATGATCTGATCGCTAACCATATGGTGTGTAATGCAGACTTATAAATACTCATACAAAGATGATGCTAAGTGGTAATACATTTTGTAATGGTACTCTGTTATTATGTTATTCATTTATATAAATCTTTGTTCATATTTACAAAATATTTTAAAACACTTTATTTCTTTAAACACTTTAAGAACTATTTAAAATATAAAATCATTAATCTAATAACTACTTATGTTTTATGTATATAAAAATCAAGGATAAGAACAAACTGTAATTTTTATTTTTGTTTAATTAGTTCCTGAGTTCAAGAACTAGGTAACTTGATTTGTATAATTTTGAAGATAGCATAGTTCTTCGGTAAATAGCTACCTGAGAACCTTGAAAGTTTGTATTTTTTACTTGTTTATTTTTTGGCAAATTGTCAGACACAATAAATACGTTTTTGATGAGATATTTAAAAAAATGGAAATTCAGATACCTATACTTAATTCTTGCATTCCTGGCGTTTTTCGAACTTTTTTCTTTAATATATTTATAATTTTTTTTTAGATTTTAAGAACTTTAAGAGACGTGAAAATACATGGTATGGTATGGTGGCAATGTTTTGATTGTTTTTGAGCAAAACTGGAGTGATTATTGCGAAAAAGCAATCAAGGAAATAATTAAAATTTAACTGCCTAGGCTTTCCCTGTGCGACCAGCAGGCAGCTTTATATCTTTCCGTTATTTAAATTTGTTGAATAAATTAGGTTTCTGCAAGTAGCTTGCAAAATGTTTCCATATGAATCCCTTATTCCGGCACCCAACAGGCAAGGAACAACGTCAAAGTAAATAATAATTTGATTGAATCGGGAAAACAATATTTTTCATCATCTATTTTTTAAATTTCTTTTTCGTTTCGGGTTTTATTGGCCAAATAGATTTAAATTCACAATCAAAATCATTTGGATATCTCTGACCGCAATGCATAGCAAAATCAAAAAAACCTCTGAAAACTCTGAAAACGCTAAGGTGATAAGTGACAGTCATTATCGACAAATTCCGTCTGCGTAAGGTGACTGTCACAAGTGATAATCATATTTGTGTGACTTTTTTCTGTTACAGCTATTTAGCTATCACAGAAAATAGTCACAAAAATATGATTATCACTTGTTATACAGACGGAATTCATCGATAATGACTATTACTTTTCACATATCACCTTAGCCGATTCCACTCCAGTTTTAGAGAATAAGGGTAATATTTGGAATGTAATATTTTAAGAAAGTAACGATATATGAACTTCATGTTTCCAAACATCACACACTCAATAAATATACTCGGTAGGTAAATTATTAGTGTAGCTTTAGCAGAAGGGGTTTCTTTTTGATTGAGAATTTTGTTGTGGTCTTTAATGATCAGATAACCTTACAGAGGTGGCTCTCTAGCATTCCTGCAAATGTCCACAAAGCTGTGTACGTATTGATGCAGAGAAAATTAAAGTAATTCAGATAGATCTTTCAGACATAAACTGCATAGAATAAATTCAGTTTCCTTTATTCATATTCATATTCATATATTTAAACTTTCTTGTTAATGAAAATGGTTTCGAAATAACTAAATAATAGCAATGTTTTTTGAGAGAGTGCATATCAACTCAGCAAAAATGTATTGTTTGCGGCTAATATACAGATATCTTAAATAATATATAAAAGTTTTTTTTGTTTTCTTGTCAGTTTGGCTGTATGGGTGTCCAAACTAACAACAAAACAATCAAAATACTAACTTTTTTTTATGGCATCAACATTGTCTATCCCCCTGCTATTTGATAGATAGCTTCTAAAAAAAACATTTTTTTAGAAATCTTTAACAATAATAAAAAAAATGTTTCCTATATGAAATTTGTTTTTTTGGTTTTTTATTAATATCTTTTTAATTAACAGTCGTAGAGGTTTGCAATGTACTAATGAATATTCCTATTGTACCGTTGAGCTGAGAAATTCACAATATAATATTGTTCACACATATTACTTAATAACATGTGGGTGTGTGCATGGATTGATTTATTTTATTTTATTTTTAATCTTAATAGAATAGCCAATAATTTGATACCTCACTTTTTAATCTACCTCCTATATAAGCGTCACAATTGCGCTTTGTTCATTGTCAACAATCATCTACCAGTGGAGATCACCGATATCTCAATTAAATTTCTAATTGGAGTTCTTTTAATATAAAAAATCATAACTTCATTTCTACTCAGACGATTATTGAAGTTTTGATCTCAGAATTTGGCTATGAGATGTGGCTAAATTTGTGTATACAAATTATTGAGGGGGGGGGGGGGGTAAAAAATTTCATACTTAAAGGGTGTGTAAATAACCCGTCAAATTTATATTACATATATTAAATTCAAAACTTGATGAATTTTTTTTTAATTTCAAAAAGCTAATGATTCTCGTTTATAGGTGTAACCTTCTTCTATAAATATGTGAATAATTTTGTATTTCTAAATCTAACGGGAAAAAAAGTAGGGGTAATTTAATAAATAAATCAAAAAAAAGCAACATTAGGCAACTTTAGAGGTTTCAAAATTGAGCAAACCTTAATAGTTCATAATAAATGATACATGAAATTAAGATAGAAATTTTATAACTAAAACTTTTGTGTACAAATATTAAATATTATTATATATAATATTAAAAAAATGTGTACTAAAAATGGGTCTTAATGACAAATCAATTTATTTTCAATTTATATTTAAATTCAAAAGTTAATCAAAAATTTATATATTAAAAAAAAAAAATATGTGATAATTTTGTTTTTGTAAATCTAACGGGAAAAAAGTAGGGGCAATTTAATAAAATAAATCACAAAAAAGCTCCATTTAGCCAAATTAAGAGGTTTCGAACTTGAGTAATACTAAATTGGTCATAACAAATGATACATGAATTTGAGGCAAAAATTTATAATATAAATTTCTGTGTTAAAATTTTTGCAAAATCTTCATAAAATTCATTAAAAAAATGTGATTTAGTGAAAAATCAATTCGATTTTTGGTACTTTCAGTGCAAAACTTAATACAAAATTGATAAATTTTGAAAAACAAAACCACCACACCAATTGATCTAATCCTCTTCTTAAATATTGTTAGTAAAAGTTAAGTGATTATTACAACAAAAGCCACTCTAAAATTAGTTTTATTGATTTGTATCTTAAAAAAATTCATACTAAAAATGTGATTTAGTGAAAAATCAGTTCAATTTTTGGTACTTTAAATGCAAAAGTTACTAAAAAATTGATGAATTTTGAATAACAAAACCAACACACCAATTGCTCTAATACTCTTCTTAAATATTGCTAATAAATGTTAAGTGATAATTTCAACAAAAGCCACTCTAAAATTAGTTTTATTGATTTATTTACCAAAAAATCATGCTTTTTCAACGATTTTTTTTTTTATAATTTCACCACGCCCATAAAATATTTTTAAATTTAAAAATTATAAATCTTGAAAATCTAATTAAAATTTTGATATATAAAACATAACTGTGCGTTGCTCAAAAGCTTCACAAAATAAATTCAAACATTAAAATTTTACATTAGAAATATTTTTTACAGATAAAATCCAGAAAAAAATTTTAAAATTGTCAATTCGTCTGCATAAAATTGGCTATAAATCGAAAAATACTTATCCGAATTTCAAAATTTAGATGTCTATGGAAAGGTCATTGTCTCACTATTTAAATACATACAAAATATTAATAGACAACAATACAAATTTAAAGACTGATACGGTTGAACAGATAAAATTGCATTATTTTGATTAAATAGTGAATATTATAACTTTTTATACAACCGATTATTGAAATTTAAATATAATTTATAATAATTTATACCAATCAACAATTATTTTGGTATATAAAACATATTTCTACGATATCCAAAAGCTTTAAAATGGATTTTTAAACATAACTGAAAGAAAAATTTTGCAAACATCCAGTTCGATAAATTTTTTTCTTTTTGCTACAATAAACATAACATACCTGTAAATGGCCATAACATATGTAATACTTTTTTGATATTTATAAATGAGGTATCAAATGAAAGGCTATAAGACATAGAAAATTATTAAAATAAAAAATAATTAACTTTTATGACAAAATAAATTGTTAAAAGAGAAAGAATTTGCCATAATGCGAAAAATGCATACCTTTTGAGTGTATTTACTTAGAAAATTTTTAAAAGTTAATGAAAAATGTATAAATTTTAAAAAACTAATGACAAACAATTATAGGTGTTACATTCATCTACAAATATGTTAGAAATTTTATATTAATAGGGGCAATTTAATGAGATAAATCACAATAAAGCTCCATTTAGCCAAATTTAGAGGCTTCAAACTTTAGTAGTGCCTGACAGTTCATAACAAATGATACTAACAAATGATAAAGACTGCACTAGAAATTTATAATCTAAATTTTTGTGTTAAAATTTTTTCAAAGTCTTAAAAAAAATCATACTAAAAATGTGATTTAGTGAAAAATGAATTCTATTTTTGGTACTTTAAATGCAAAAGTTAATAAAAAATTGATAAATTTTAAAAAACACACCAATTGCTCTAATCCTCTTCTAAAATATTGCTAATAAATAATAAGGGATCATTTCAACAAAAGCCACTCCAGAATTAGCTTTATAGATTTATTTACCAAACAAACTGCAAAATGGATCATGGATACAAAACGGCTCCCGGAAATTACGCCAGAAGAAATTAGGCCAGATTTTTTTTTTTGAAAAAACTCCAAAAAATTTTTTCTTCTTCAAATTGGAAAAAGAAGCACAGTTTTTGTGGAAAATAAGCCAGAAACGATGGAAATTGTGCCAGACAGAAATGGAAAACAAGCCAGAAAGCAAAATGAAAATTAGGCCAGAAAACCAGTTACATATTCTGGCCTAATTTCCTTATATCAATTTGGAAAAAAGGCCAGAAAATATTTTCATTTACTACAAGCAAGATAGTTTCAGCACAAACGAAAACAGCAGCCGCTAGGAGAAACATCCGGGAGACACAAAAGAAGCAGATGTAATTTTAAGTATATGTGTTATATGTCAGGTTCTTCCACCAAACATTGTGATGTTGATGTTGCCATGCAGACACATGAAAATATACTCTTATTGCAACTTAAAGTTGCAAGCACAAGCAGTTGCAGATTCACACGAAAACTACAAATGTCCATGCTGCCGAGAAATCGTAGCAGAGACGTTGCAAGCTTACATTCAGTAAAAATATTTTGTTCTTTTGTATTTTGTTAAATAAATTTTTACAAATAAAAACGTAATTGAAAACTTTAGAAATTGTTTGTATTTTTTTAAAATTCGCTTCTAGTTCAATAATGTAGACAGTTCTTTCACAACAGAAAACAACAGCCCCTGACAACGACCCGCGGTTGCGGCACGGGCGCGGGTGCGGTGCGGGTGCGTTTCAGGTCGGGCCGCGCGCCGTACCGCACCCGCGTCGCGCCGCACCCGTGCTGCACCCGCGCCATCACTGCGCCGCAGCGCGCCCCCCCCTTCGGGTCGATGTCAGGGGCTGTTGTTTTCTGTTGTGATAGAACTGTCTACATTATTGACCAAGTAGCGAATTTCAAAAAAATACAAACAATTTCTAAAGTTTTCAATTACGTTTTTATTTGTAACAACTTATTTAACCATATGCAAAAGAACAAAATATTTATACTAAATTTAAACTTGCAACGTGTCTCGGCAACATGGACATTTGTAGTTTTCGTGTGAATCTGCAACTGCTTGTTCTTATATCAATATTTTTTTATACAATTGTTTGTGTTCGAAAATATACAAAAGATTACTGTTTTTTTGCTGTTTACAAACAGTTTCGTACCCATAAGTCAGCATGTTACTTTTTTTCTTACAACGTCAATGAGTCAATTATAAATGCGCGAAAGCAACTAAACAATCATTCTTAGAATAGAAGATAGAGACAAGGAATGTGTAGTAATTGTTTGTGTTCGAAAATATACAAAAGATTACTGTTTTTTTGCTGTTTACAAACAGTTTCGTACCCATAAGTCTGCATGTTACTTTTTTTCTTACAACGTCAATGAGTCAATTATAAATGCGCGAAAGCAACTAAACAATCATTCTTACAATAGAAGATAGAGACAAGGAATGTGTAGTAAAACTGTTTATTTCTTACAACAATGTATAAAAAATACAGTTTTCTGGCTTTTTTTTTTTCAAAACATAAAAACGAAATAACGCCAAAAATTTAATATCTGGCTTTTTTTCCAAATAATTTTATCTGGCCAGAAAATTCGTTTTAACGCAAGAAAATTTAAAGGAAAAAATTCTGGCGTAATTTCCGGGAGCCTACAAAACATAACTGTGCGTTGCTCACAAGCTTCACAAAATAATTTCAAATATTAAAATTTTACATTAGAAATATTTTGTACAGATAAAATCCAGAAAAAAATTTAAAATTGTCAATTTATCTGCATAAAATTGGCTATAAATCGGAAAGTACTTATCCGAATTTCAAAATTTAGATGTCTTTGGAAAGGTCGTTATCTCACTATTTAAATACAAACAAAATATTAATAGACAACAATACAATTTTAAAGACTGATACGATAGATGGCAGGATTATGAACATGCCCAGAAAAAATCCAATGTAGTCCAAAAACTCTATGTCCATGCAGCGAAATGGCGAAAAATATAATTTTTTGAACAAGACATGACCGTTGTACAAAGCTTAGCAATGAGATTTGACGTTTCAAGTGCGTATGAGTTGTTTGCCTGGTTTTTGTTGAATGTGTAAGTGAATGTTAGAATGTTGGAAAACATAATAAGTAGTGATGAAAGGCTAATGAATGGCATGATATAATTCTCAAGTAAGTAAAAATGCGCCGGTTGTTGAATGGATTGTGGTGGAAGGTAAAATCTTAACCAATCATGTTTGATTTACATGGTCGGTGAAAATTTAGTTATGTTGAAATCAACACGGCGAATACTTTCACAATCTCCCAAATCAGTGAGAAACATTCGCTCCGTAGATCATTCGCAATTATAACAAAAATGCTAACAGCAATGCTATAAGAGCAAAACCTGCCGTATTACAGCTCCCCTCTTCTGTGCGTTGCAGGTCGTGTGATGAAATGTCAAAATCTTAGGGCACCAATCGATTAAGGAGGGTGTTATAACCTAATGTCTCGGCCAGCACTTTAGCACCAACAGAAAATAAGAAATTTCACTTTTCAATTTGACAGGTGTCGAAATGTCAAGATCTGAAAGCGCCAATCGATTTAGGAGGTGGATTTTGCACTCTAAGTCCAGTGGAAATCAAAAAAATCGCACTTGACAGTTGACAGTGATGGTGGTGAAATGTCAAAAATCCGAAAAATCACACCTTTTGCTTTGACAGTTGATAGTTGGGGGCGAGATAGCAAACCATACAAATTTTTCAAATATTTTCTTACAAGTAGGGGTCTTTAGCATAGATATTTAGAAGTACGTGAATATATAGTTAAGCTTTTATATTAATAATAATTAACACTTGCACAATATTTCTATCCTTTGAAAATTGAGGACATGAATGATGTCGAAAATTTATTGATGCCGGGAATAAGTTTTCATGGGGAATTGGGCGGTCAATTCATCGAATTTATTTCAGAGATATTCACGATATCAGAAATATTTTCAAGGAAAACTATTTTCCACGGAACATTTTTTTTCAAGATTTGTTAACAAACTATCCTTTAACAAAAGGGACCCGGGCAACGCCGGGTGTTTCCGCTAGTATTATAATATGTATGTATGTATTGTATTGTATATGTATGTATTTGGAGTAAAAAAAACATCCAAATTATTTTTTTATTTTTTGGCATTAATTAATCCATTTAGTGCACAAATCTGGAATATCTTTATTATGATTTAAGATCATTGTGGTAATATATCTTTGCCAGCAAAGCCTTTTATTACGACAAAAAAAAACTCTAACTTACATTTTTGGGAGTCATTTACTTTTATAATGTAACATTTCCCTTAATAAGCATTAATTTGCAACTTATTTAACCTTTCTCCTTGCGATTGCCTTATACCCATTAGAGATTCAAATGGAATGTCTCCATTATCATGTCTTTACCACGCCGCTACCGCTGTTAATTTCTGGTTAATAAGCTAAGTAAAGATATGAAGTGTATTTTCGGGTTATTTAGGTCAAACAAATTAGATAACTGTTGCCATGAAATGGCGAAAAAGGTGAAGACATATACAGGGTGCCCCGTAAAGAATGGATAACCCTGAAATGCCTCATAGTAGACTTTATGGCCGTCCTAAAAAACTGATACAAAAATGTTCTATCCCAACCACAAGAAAAGATACATGCATTTTTTTGTTCAGTGCATTAATTTTTGCCTTACCTTACATTTTTGAATACCACGACTAAAAGTGAATGAATTCCACCGTTTTTTTTTTTTTTCGTAGCAATATTTTACATTATTTGTGCCAAAACATTAATAGAAGAAAATTATAATAACCAGGGAAAGGATTTTGCTGACCTAAAAAAATCAAAAGAGGCAAACAAAAATGCTTTAAAAGGCAAAACAAAAAGGCATTTATTAAATAAAGAGAACATAAACTTAACTTAACGTCTAATTATAATAGCATTGAACTACCAACAGCTTTTTGAAGTTCTCAGGTAACAGCCTTTTGCGATTGTCTCATAGAAGCGTCTTAAATGAGCTAAAGGACCTTTATACTTGAGCAGAAACGAGTGGAGCCCATTTTAAACTCTCTAGTCTCTACATCATTCACTTCAACGTTTTCGGAAAGTGTGGAGTTGACGTCGCCATTTATTACAGCACTTGCTCAACAGTTTTAAGTCCACGATTTACATTAAAAACAGTAGTGAACTTTTTCAACACTTCATTTGCAATTATGGGCCCTTTCGATTTTTCTAAATTTTCATTGATATTTGTAGTGCAAAGAAATGCACGATCTAGTTTTCATCTAGTTTTTATGAGTAAAAAAACAAGCAAATTTGTTTTCTGTGCGCTTTAGATTGTGTTAGGATCATGTTTTTAAGTGAAATAATCTCAACTGGAAATGGAAAAACTACATGCAGTTTGTATTTGTAGAATTTTTTTGAAGATTTTTTCGTTTAACTTTGATAAAAAAAAAGCAAATCAAAATCAAAGCATGTCAAAATTGACAAAAAAGACACTAACAGGTAAAAAAGGAAAAAAAGGCAAAATAAAATACATATATTTTGAATCAGGAGGAGATGAATCGTGTTTGTATAAAGTCGATAGTTTATTACGATCACGCAAAAAAAAAATAGGCAAAGTTAGCAAAATCCTTTCCCTGATAATAACTGTTGGACTTCTTAGAGAAAAAAATTATTTAACTTTGATTTGTAATGCAAAATGTGAAAGAAAATAATTTTTGACCAAGTTAAAGCATCTCTGGTATAAAAAAATGCATGAATACCTAATAATCCAGTCGAATCGTCATTTGACCTTGCGTTAATCCGCACGGTCTATTTTTTTTTTTTTTCATGAATCGACAGGGGCTTACAAGAAAAGCTTAACCCTAGATTTGCGCCACCTGACTACTTTTTTTACCAAAGTTATTCGTAAAAAAGTACTTTTTGACTTTTTTTTTGATTTTTTGCAAATATCTCGGCTCCAGTAAAAAATCGGCACAGTAAAAAAATTTAAATACGTTTTGTTTGTAATAAACTTATCTAGCATGTAGTGTTAAGTCTTTTTTGTTTAAATAAATAAGTAAAAAGTAACCGTTAGTTTTAGTAATTTTCTTTTGGTTTTAGACGGTTTTTCATTATTATTTCGAAAAAAGCTTATATTTTGGTTAGTTTTTCTTTTGTATTTTGTCAAGCTGTTGCTATTCCCTACAATTAAAACAAAATGAGCTCTTAACTCCAAACGGGAGCCGAGAAATCTATGAATAAACACGGGCAAGTCGGAGCCCCCTAAAAGAGATATTTTCTGTTTTTTACGAATATCTTGGCTGCAGTATATCGCAAAGTAAAAAATGAAAAAAAAAATATTACTAATTATAATATTAGCTATTATTTAAATAAATAAAAAATTTGTTTTTAACAAAGAAATAAAAATTAACAGCTAGTTTTAGTCAGTTTTATTCGTTTTTTTTTTGTTGACCAAATACTTTTGAGTTATAATTTTGATAAAGGCTTGTGAATCTGCTTAGTTAAAAACTAATTTTAAGTCCTTTTAATTTCTTAAAATTAAAAAAAAAATAGATGCCAGTAGCGGATCCAGGGGGGTGGCTATAGGGGCTAAATCCCCCCCCCCCACAGCCGAATCATAAAATAATTTGAAATATAGAAAGCAATACATTACAACGTGTAGAATTTTATATTCCGTCTAAAATATGGTTAATATATTTACATACGTCATTTACATACGTCATGTTATGTAATTTTTGTTCTAAGCCTAAAAATTGGGGCTAGAGCCTGAAGCGAATTAAACAAAAACCAAATTGGGGGCTATGAATATGGACATGTTTCATGCCACAACAATTTTTCCCTAAAATTAAAACCTAGAAAATTGGGACGAAAAAATCAGCTTTGTTTTGTTATGTAATTTTTTTTTTCTAAGCCTAAAGATTGGGGCTAGAGCCTGAAGCGAATTGAACAAAAACAAAATTGGGGGCTATGAATATGGACATGTTTCATGCCACGACAATTTTTTCCTAAAAATAAAACCTGGAAAATTGGGACGAAAAAACCAGCTTTGAAACAATAAGGTCTGAGAATTTTGGACAGAAAACCTAGCCACGGCTAAGCAACTAACTCTCTAAAAACTAACCTAATTCCAGAGAGTCCGAAGTTGGGGCTAAGGCTTGAAGAGATAAGAAATGGTCGGGGCTTAACATTAACGTGTCAAATGCCCCAACCGTTTACACTAAAAACAAAGCTAAATTACCGAAAGAAACGCAGTTGAGGCTTAAACCATTGGAGAACAACGGAATGTCAAGTTAAGTGTAAACAGGAATTCTTTCTTACGGCTTTGGCTGGGCTTAGAGTTTTTTCGGTTTACGTTTTCAAAATTTGAAAGGTCGAAGGCAATTGTACATACAAAACATTTTTGTACTAGGAAATTGTACACAAATTCTCTAGTCAAGGAGCCAAATTTCAAAAGCGTGAGTTTTCTCTGTGCGCGCTCAGAAAATCATGCAAAAGCAAATGAATATTTGCAATCCCTCTAGGCTCTCGAGTGACGTGCAAATTTGTCGACATATTTTTTTAGCATGAATATAAAGTTTATGCAGCGTATACACGAAAATTCATTCACGCTGGCAGAATTGGGCGGCGGCTTATTTCTTAGAGCAGCCTAAAGTGGCAGTTTGAACAAAATAGTTTCACGTTGATTTGGCTAATTCAGGAAAAATGAAATCTCAGAGGACTGATACCGTGTCAAACAGTGGCGGATCCAGGGGGGTGGCTATAGGGGCTAAAGCCCCCCCCCCCACAGGCGGTTCTTAAAATTGATTGAAATATAGAAATCAGAATCAGGAGTCAGAAAAAATAACGAGGCTGGGGCTACGCAATTTATATACTATGTATTTCTGAATTCTGAAGGGAATTGTACAAAAAAACAAGTTCGGGTCTACGGATAATTGACAGAAAATTGGGACGAAAAACAAAACAGCTCGCGAGTAGGGCTTGACAAGAATTGGACAAAAAAACGTGGTCGCGGCTTAGCAAATAATTTATTTAAAAACTTACCTTATTCCAGAAAATGTTTGCGCTTGACTCAAGTCCAAGTTGGGGCTAAGGCTTAAAGAGATAATTGAAAAAAAACGGGGTCGGGGCTTAACAATTAACATGCCAAACGAAAAAATAATTCACCCAAAGAACTTCGCTAACTTTGCAAAAAAACGAAATTGGGGCTAAGACCCGTGAAGAATTTGGGAACAACAAATCAAAATCTGAGTTTTCTCTGGGCACTCAGAAAATCATACGTGTGAATATTTGCAGTCCCTCTAGACTGACGTAAAAATTTACTGACAGATTTTTTTTTCTGGTAGTTCAAAGCTTGACGTGGCTGAAAATTGAAGGTATATACATTTTTTTTCTATCTCCACTTAAAAATATTTTAAAGGTTAACTACTACAGATGTTATTGTATGTAAAATTGAAATTATTTTAAACCGGGGATAGAAGCTGATATAAATGCACAAAAAACAAGGCTATTCTAAAAAGAAAAGTGGGAATGCCAAAATTCAATTATTTATATAACTGTAGATTTTCACAAAAAACCTTTAACCTAAACTAAAACTTTTTTATATTAGTTATGTATAAATTATAAAAATATATAAATTATAAAATAAATTCAACATCGTCACAATAGTTAAAATAATTTGTTCTTCAAGGGAAGCGTTTTTCTCTTTTCACTCTCACAACGAATGTTACATTTCCTCGTCACTCGAAAACTTAAAAAAAAAAAAAATAATTTCAAATAGAAAGAAATATAATAATTTATTATTATTGTAAAATGGCAGTTATCAATACGATTTTAGAATTATTATTACGATCAAGTGTTCTGAACGCTGCACTGATACCCCAAGAGCCTACAGCAAATTGTGGGAGTGGATTGCTAACCAAAATATGAGTATGATGATATGTAGGTGCATATATCGCGGTATCAAAAACAACCGTCTGGCAGGTTTCTTTTTCAGCCTTTGGCGGGGGTGGGAGTTTGAAAATAGCGATTTTCCAGTTTATTTTTTCATAGGTATTACCACTTTAATAAATTTAAAAAATATATAATGTGATGCTCTGTCATTTTCTTTAAGTCAAAACGTCAAAATCTTGGTAATCCGACCAATAGAACTCAAGATATTAGGTTTTTAAGCGAACCTTAATCGATTTTTTTGGAGACTTTGTTTTGTTGATTTTTTGTGTTTTATAATTCTCCAAGAAAAAGACGATAAAATAAAAAAAAATAAATCGGGTGGCACAACGGCTCATGAAGAACCAGGGCCTAGTGGCTAACAACTCGCAACCATTCCTGTGTGCGCCTTTCGACAGGAATGGAAGGGACCTACAATTTAATGCCGAATCCGAACGGCTGGACGAGAAGCACTTATTCGTGACAAGTGATACTCTTGGAGGATTTGTCAATTCCTCGCAAGAGGCAGTAGCCCTGAAAAAAAACTTTTAGTTTTTTAGGTGGACGAGGCTGGGAAGCGATCCCAGACCTCCAGCGTGACAGTCGAACGCACTAACCATTACGCTACGGGCTACTACAAAAAGACGATAAGGTCGTCTTAAAAAGCTTATATTTTGTGTTCTATTGGTCGAATTGCCAAGATTATGACGTTTTGACTTAATGACAACATCACATAATATATTTTTTAAATTTATGGAAGTGGTAATACCTCTGTCAAAATAAACTGGAAAATCGCTATTTTCAAACCCCCACCCCCGCAAAAGGCTGAAAAAGAAACCTGAGAGATGGTTGTTTTTGATACCGTGATATATGCACCTACAAACCATCATTCTCATATTTTGGTTATCAATCCACTCCCAAAATTTGCTCCCGGCTCTTATGCTATGAAGTTTAAATGGCAGAATACATTCGTTTAACTAGAACTACAGAATTATCTAAGTTCGAGGTTTACTTTGAAACCGAATCAAGTGCTGAACTTAAGTTTAAACATAAATTGTAGTTTAACTTGTGAAACTGGCCATTAATGTCTCAAACTGGATCTACCAAGCCCCCCCCCACAGCCTAATCCTAGATCCGCTACTGGTGTCAAAGCACATATTTATATGAGCTTTTGCCAGTACGAAGACTTAAATATAATTTTTCTGAACTAGCCAATTATAAACAGTTTTCAAAATTTCAATTTTTAATAATATAAATAAACGAATTTGTACGCGTGGTTCAAGCATATATGGCTAAAAATTATTAATTTTATTAATACAATGACTAGTTATACCAGAAACTATCATCTTTTGGTGGCCTTTGAATTTGTTTCTGTCTCCGCTACAGCAATTATGAATAATTGTTATTGTACTTTGTATTGAAAACATTTTAAAGCGCGGCAGGAGCGGATATAAAAGCACACAAGAAACGGATATCATTAAAGGAAAAGTGGGAATGTCAAAATTCGATGTCTTTTATATCTTTTGTCCATATATGTTTTTCACTCGCCGGAACTGCACTGCATCGGAACTACACTTACACGACTTCGTATGAATTTTTATGAAGTTCAGTTGCCGCTTAGTGCGATATAGCTCCTAAAATTTCATAAAAAACAATGTTTTGCCGCGTTGTCGTGAAGTGTAGTTCGTCTGAAGTTGAGTACGGTCTTGCATTAAACCTAAACTGATCTCTATTATTTGTTATAAATTATAAAATTGATCTTAGAACAAGCAAGTTTTATTACTTAAGGTCTCAAACTGAATCTCCAAACTCCAAGCCCCCCCCCCACAGCCAAATCCTAGATCCGCTACTGATAGCTGCCTACGACATACTAGAGCTGAGCAATGAATGAATGAATAAGGGCAAGTCATACAAAAAAAACCTTTTCTGTATGATAAATGAATAGTACAGTAACTATAAGAGTATATGTACATTCACGTATGCGTCAAATCTGGTATTTCTGATTTTTTTCTGAGGGATATTGGCCTAGTAAATAACCAAAGTTTTCGACCTCGAGCGGCGCGGTGACCGCTTCATGGTCAAAAATCAGAAAAACCACGATTTTTTCGCGCTTTTTTCAGTTATTGGTGATTTTAGTCCTAAATAATTAATTTTAAATAAAAGCATTGTTCTAGGATTTCAAAGTATCTTAATTTGTTTCATTTTGACACCAAAACCAACTCTGTAGACCCAATGGTTTCTAAAATACAACAATTCAAAATGTGAAAGAATGGATCGATCTAGCGGAAGAGACTGATGTTCCTCTAAACATTAACGAACAGAGAAAGTGGAAATCGACAATGTACTAGATAATAACCAGTTTGGATGCAAATTTAAGACAGAGGTACAGAGATGAAGCATCAAACTCACTGCATCGGTTGGTTTATAGTAGGCTGAAGCATGATCTCAATGAGAGAAACTACTTTCGGGATGATTGTACTATCGAAGAAATATCAAACATGTTTCGTCTAAGAGGAGAACTGTTGAACTTAAACTTTGTCCCCCATCGTGAAGATTTACCGTTACTTTGTGAGATGTGTAATCTGGCAGAACGTGAGGATGTTTTTCATTTTGTTGGGAGGTGTCCTGTTTTAAGGGAAACTAGAAGACACATACTGGGTACTGACTTTTTAACTAAAAACGAAACTTTGGATCTGCTGAATGAAATAGATGTATCGAAGATGTTCAAATTCTGCAAAATCGCGCTGAATTATCGAAAAAGAATACTAGAAGAATACTTTTAGCTAATAACTGAATCTTAATTAGTTTAAATACATTTATAAATATTGAACATTCTTGTCAATCAGGCAGACGGCAAAGCCATTCTTTATTGATTGTTTATAATAATTGTAAGAACTATCGTTAAAGAAAATAAAAAATCAATCTAATTAAAAAAAAAAAAAAAATATATATAAAAAAAATCTACTGAAGCCAAGTTATTCGTAAAAAACAGAAAATATCTTTTTTGGAGCTGAAAGCCTAAGATGCTCAAGCTGTAATCTTAAGTATTACTCTGTACATTTATGTAAGATTAATAAAATAATAATAATAAAATATCTTTTTTGGGGAGCTCCGACTTGCCTTCATTCATAGATTTCCCGGCTCCCGTTTGGAGTTAAGAGCTCAATTTTTTTAAATTGTAGGGAATAGCAACAGCTTGACAAAATACAAAAGAAAAACTAACCAAAATAAAAGCTTTTTTTTGAAATAATAATAAAAAACCAAAAGAATATTACTAAAACTAACGGTTACTTTTTACTTATTTGTTCAAACAAAAAAAACTTAATACTACATGCCAGATAAATTTATTACAAACAAAACGTATTTAAATTTTTTACTGTGCAATTTACTGGAGCCGAGATATTTGCAAAAATCCAAAAAAGTCAAAAAGTACGTTTTTACGAATAACTTTGGTAAAAAGAGTTGTCAGGTGGTGCAAATCTAGGGTTAAGCTTTTCTTGTAAGCCCCTATCGATTCGTGAAAAAACAGACCGTGCGGATCAACGCAAGCCCTTTTTTACGACGGTTCGACTGGACTATAAGTGGCCAACCATTTTAAAAATATGCGCGTTAAATGCGAATTTCAAATTGAACTAGAGCCAATAGCAAGTTATTGGTAATAGTCTGCAATACTAGAGTCAATTTAACAAAAACAAAAGTTTTCAAAATCAGCACAGTAAACGTAAAAAAAATGCCATGCGTTGAACATGGTGGATTTTTGATTGATTGCCTGTTTTTATGATGTTGCCCTTATCCAAGCAACTTTACTTAAAATGTCAACAAAGTGCAAAAAACGGTTGAATTTTCGAGGTTGTTTTGAGTTATACCTCTTCAATTGGGCTTTAACAAAACCATCAAATATTTTGTTGGGTGCAATTAGTTTATTTGTTATTATTTCCTAAAAAATAATTTCAGCCAATTTTTAAATGTAGCTGGTACTAAATATACAAAAAAAAAAAACAAAGTGCTGCACACTATACTGTGCTGGCAAATCTGAATACTAGGTACCCAGGCAGATGGATAGGACGTCTGAGACCATCATTTTATGGCCTCCACGTTCACCAGACCTAACACCATATTAAATTTCTTATTGGAAGTGCATTAAATAAATCGAATACAGCAAGCCAAGCAGCTTCTTAAAGGGGCTGTGAAATCTGGAGCTGGCAGCTGCATTACAAATATCCTAGCAAAACCTTGACAATCATTTATTCGGCGGAGCATCCGCCAATCTACACTAGAGCAGTCGAAAACACTAATCAAGTGCTTTATATTAAATAAAAAATGTTGATTTGTTTCTTTTTTTTAACTTAGTGGCCAAGGACAATTGAAAATTGGCTGAGATTTTTTTTAGGAAACAGTAACAAATAAACTAATTGCACCCAACAAAATATTTGATGGTTTTGTTAAAGCCCAATTGAAGAGGTATAACTCAAAACAACCACGAATATTCAACTGTTTTTTGCACTTTGCTGACATTTTTAGTAATGTTGCACTCGGCCCTAGAAGTTAAAAGCTTGGATTTATCATGAGGCCATAAAAACAGGCAATCAATCAAAAATCTACCGTGTTCAACGCATGGCATTATTTTCACGTTTACTGTGTTAATTTTTAAAACTTTTATTTTTGTTAAATTGCCTCTAGTATTACAGATTTTTACCAATAACTTGCTATTGACTCTAAATACAATAACAAGCTATACCAATTTGAAATTCGCATTTAACGCGCATATTTTTAAAATGGTTGGCCACTTAGGTATTCACGCATTTTTTTATACCGGAGATGATTTAACTTTTTCAAAAATTATTTTCTTTTACATTTTGCATTGAAAATCAAAATTAAATAATTTTTTTTCTTTCCAACAGTTATTATAATTTTTTTCTACTAATGTTCTGGCACAAATAATGTTAAATATTGCTACGAAAAAAAAAAAACGGTGGGATTCATTCACTTGTAGTCGTGGTATTCAAAAATGTAAAGTAAGGCAAAAAATAATGCACTGAACAAAAAAATGCATGTATCTTTTCTTGTGGTTGGGATAGAACTTTTTTGTATCAGTTTTCAAGACGGCCATAAAGTCTACTATGAAGCGTTTTAGGGTTATCCATTCTTTACGGGGCACCCTGTATATTTTCATATTTATTAATTAAATGCTTCTATCTAGATAATCAGATTTAGGTAGAGAATTAAAACCATTAGTGAGGTGCGTTAAGAATGTATTTTGAAATATACCTACTCTTGGTTAAACTTGTGAGGAAAATTAGCTGGCTATTTAATTACTCTTAAAAAATAAACAAGAATATAAGAACTGTAATAAATAAATTGTTTCTTATATTTTTTTCTGAAGAACCTTTTATTAGCTTTCTTGTAATCTATAAAATGTGCTTCAATCCACGTACCTGTATACACTTAATTTAATTTTAAAAACATAATAGGGGTATTCACAATCCCATGCAACTGGTCTGGTATCATTGCAAAAGTGTTAAAGTTCAAAATTTTCTTGCACTTTAACAACAACTTTAACTGATTAAAATTTTGCAACAGATTTGCAATTTTGCTATACCCTAACCCTTTTGCAACAGGAAAATACAATAGTGGAAAATTTCCCATTCTTCATTTGTCATTTTATGTTATATTCTCCGTCAGAAATGATTTGATTAGTAAAGGTACATATGTACAATGTTACTTACTTACTTAGGTCCTCGGACCTATTACGTCCGTGATGTTTCCCTTACGGGATATAGGGCCTCCACTACACCTACGCGCCATCGTGTACGATTTCTTGAAATATATTTCAGCTCTCTCCAACTTTTCCCCAGTCGTGCCGATTCCTGTTCGACCGTTCTTCGCCATGTACTTCTAGGCCGGCCCACTTGTCTTCCCTCCTGTGTGAGCGGGTTCCACTGCATTGCTTGAGATGCAATGCACCGATCGCCTTTTCGAAGCGTATGGCCAATCCACTGCCACTTTCTTCTTCGTATAATGGAGTCTATGGGCTCCTGACCCGTTCTCGCATGAAGTTCGGCATTGGAGATACGGTTGGGCCAGAAAATCCTCAAGATGTTTCGTAGACATCTATTAACGAAGGTTTGCAGCTTTCTAGTGACAATTTCAGTGACTTTCCAAGTGCTGCAGCCGTAAAGCAGAACGGATTCAACATTGGAGCGGAACAGTCGTAGCTTGGTCTTTAAGCTAAAAGAGTTGTTTCTCCATATTTTGGACAGCATTCCGAACGCAGCCTTTGCTTTTCTGATTCGGCTGTTTACGTCCAGTTCAGTTCCGCCACCCGTAGAGATAATACTCCCAAGATATTGGAAATCCTCTACCATCTCTACCGGTTGTCCAGAAATATTTACTTGGATTGATGAGGAAGTTCCAAGGCTGATCCTTTTAGTTTTTGCCGAGTTGATCTTAAGCCCTACGATTTCTGCTTCTCTCTCCACCCTTGTTGTCATTTGATGGAGATCCATGATCCTATGAGAGAGTAAGCATACGTCGTCCGCGTAGTCCAGATGTTTGAGGTGAGATTGCAGAGTCCACTGAATTCCTCCATTTCCATTTGACAAAGCTGCGTGCAGTTCGTCACTTATCACCAACAGGAACAGTATTGGTGACAGTATACAGCCTTGCCTAACTCCACTTTGGATTTCAAACTCCTCTGACAGCCTACCTTTGTGCAAAACGTGACACCTGGATCCATCATATGTAGCCTTGATAATAGCAATCAATTTATCTGGGATGCCCCTCCTGTGCAAAGCAAGCCAAATAAATTCTCTATTGACACTGTCGAACGCCTTTTCAAAATCGATGAACAGCAGGTGAAGTGGTGATCGATATTCAACGCACTGTTCGATGATGATCCTCAAGGTGTTGATGTGATCAACACAGGAAGATCCAGTGCAGAAACCTGCTTGTTCGGCGTCGAGTGTGTCTTCGAGGTGGTCTTTAATTCGGTCCAATATTATCCTTGCTATTATCTTGGCTACTGCAGGCAGAACGCATATTCCTCTCCAGTTTTCGCACTGTGTGAGATCTCCTTTCTTTGGGAGCTTGACAATCATTCCTTTTTTCCACTCTTCAGGAAAGCTCTCTGCTTCCCAAGCTCTCTTAATAAGTGGGTGCAGTAGCTCGCTCGATGTCGTTGGGGCTGCTCCTAAGAGCTCTGCAGGAATACCGTCAAGTCCAACCGCTTTGTTGTTCTTCAGTGCTTTGATGGCGGTGATAATTTCTTCTTTACTGGGGGGTACGGTGCGTATTCGGGAAATTGTTACTTCGGGTAGCTCAGTGGGAATAGGGTTCACTTCACTTGCGAAAACGCGGTTTAAAACCGCAGAAAAGTGTTCCCTCCACCTTATGAGCTGGTCCTCATCCGAAATTAGCAGGGATCCGTTTGTGTCTTTAACCAGGTGTTGTTTAGAGCTCTGGACACCAGTGAGCTCTTTGGTAATTCTGTAGACGGTCCTACTGTCACACCTACTAGCGGCTTCTTCTGCTTCTGTAGCCAGTGCGTTGATGTAGTTACGCTTATCACGTCGCACACTACGGTGAACTTCCCTCATCTTCATGCGGTACGTAGACTCAAGCTCGTTTCTCCCTGCTGCTGGGGTAGCTGCGATGCGAGCTTTAAGGTGTTTCCTTTCTTCGATCCTTGCCCAAGTTTCGTCGGAAAGCCAAGCACTATTTCTTCCTTGCGCCCGGCCGACTATATTTTCAGCACCAGATATGAACACATTTTTCACAGCACACCAATGATTTTCGATGGATGTGGTTTCCGTGCTGCTGATTGCGTTCAATCCTTGTGAAAGGTGGTCCCCTAGTTGTTGGCGCACTGCAGGATCCTTTAGTCTATCTGTATTGAACTTGGGCATTCGAGTGTTTCCTTGGGATCTCCGAACTGCAGCTGTACGCAATCTTACGGTAGCAACCATCAGATGGTGGTCCCGGGCCATTCCCATGTCAGCACCTCTTCTGTTACGGACGTCCTGGAGACTGCTTCTAAAACGCCGGCTGATCGCGAAGTGGTCAATTTGGTTGGAAGTTGCTTGTCTGTCAGTCGACACCCAACTGACTTTGTGGCACGTCTTATGCTCGAACATGGTCCCTCCAATAACAAGGCCGTTTGCGTTGCAGAAATCGACAAATCGTTCGCCATTGTCGTTTCGGTTACCAACACCATGTTTTCCCATGACATGCCTTAGCCCAGTGTTGTCATTGCCAACCTTGGCATTTAAGTCTCCCATCACCATAACTATATCACCTCGTGGAACGCTATCATAAGCAGCACTCAGCCGGTTATAAAAGGCCTCCTTCTCCTCGTCAGAAGAGAGCAAAGTTGGGGCGTAACACTGTATGATGGTGACGCGACGTACTCTAGTCCGGAACCTGGCTTTCAGGATCCTGTCACCTAAAGGCTCCCAGGAAATTAGGCTTTTGAGAGCTGTTTTGGAAAGCAGCAATCCAACGCCAGATTCCCGAGCGCTTCCAGGTGTTTTTCCGGAATAGAATAGTACAGTGTTACGGGTTGGTGACTTGAACTTCCCCGAACCCAGCCATCTAACTTCACTTATCCCTAAGATGTCCATCCTATACCGCATGAATTCCTTCTCTAGTTGCAGGAATCTGGCATTCTGAGGACCTTCTTTTCCATTGTCAAGAAGCGTCTTCACATTCCAGAAACCAATCTTTGTCCGGGTACAATAGCCAAAAGTCGTCAACGAGTTATCATTAATTATCCGAGGCGTAGTGTTGGTTTCGGTAGCGGGTTGATTTCAGTTACGGAGAATGCTAACCTCCGTAACCTATCCTAGAAAGCTAGGCCTTTTCGTACTTGTAATTTTAGCCTATTTATGTAAATTGGGATACATAAATAGTTGCCCGGGGACCACCACGAGGAGGTAAAACAAGCACTTCATCGTGACTGATTGTTGCGCTACTGGCCCAGACCAAGTTCTGAGCAATCAATAGTTTCCCGATCAGGCACGATGCATGTACAATGTTGACGATCTTAAATAAAAATAAAATTTCGCAATTTTACACCTTTTTTCGTGATCGTGAATACTCCTTTGATCGTGAATACCCCTAATTATAACGTGTGCTATATACTTAATTGGTGAGTTCAGGAAAATGAGATCTCAGTCTACGTCTAAAGGTGAGCAAGCGAATCCAAAATTGTTTTCCTCAGTATTTTGACAGCCAAAGAGAGAATTTTTGCTGAGAAATCTTGTCCAGGCAACTGAAATTGCTGAACCCTCTGAGATCTCCTTTTGGAATTTCCTGAAAACACCTTATATCTACATACATCTCATCATATTATATTAATTTTTAAATTAAATTACAAAACTGAAAGTGGAGGAACATTTATAGAAAAATTTATAAGTTGCAAAGATACAAAAAATAACAGACCATCACACTTAAGTTTTCAGTTAATTTTTACTTGCTCTATTAGGAGGTTTTGAACAACATTAACATTACGATGATGGAGAAACCCAAAAAAGTGACGTCCATCGGTCCGTTTGTCTGTACGTCCGGATGTAAATCCAGCAAGAGCCTAAAAGATTGGAAGAATTTTAAATTTGGTGGGAAGCTTTTGTATGTAATTCCCAAGAGAACAAAATCAATTTTTGCATTACCTATAGTGTGAATCGGTTTTATCAAGTTTTCATAAAAGTAGCTTTAAACTATTTTGATTGAATATTGTATATATTATGTTATGTATGTAATGTTTGTTATATTTAGAACTGTTTTAATAAAACCGCACAACTGCTTTTTGTCAAAGAATGCAAGTAACAGAAAAAAAGTTTCGAGTTTTTGACCAATTTGTTTTTTGTTTATTATTTTATTATTTTACAAATGTAAACACTTCGGCACTTTTCATGCACTTTAACAGAGGTTACTGATTTTAAATAATCAATTTTTCCGTCGTTTCGTTCGACATTTGCAGTTCGTAGACATTTCATACCGCGCACTACTTCAATAAGCGATTCAACTCCCGAATCTGACTTATTACATAGAAAACTTAAATCAGCCATAGTTCTTGGTCCCTACTGGCTATGAATAGAAATGTCCGTAGTGTATAATAGGGGCCCGTATAGTTCCCAGGTACAATTTTACAATTACAATTGACGTAGTGGAACGATTTTAAAATTTACATATTTTAAAGAAGATGCACTTAATTATTTTCTATTTAAAATGTCATTAGTGTAAATGGGAATATAATTATATTATGATTTAAGTTTTTCTTTTAATTATTTTTTAATTTTAGGAAACGGTTAAGAGTATTATTGAATAGATATAGATTTAATGCATGAAGAAAATGATAAAATATAATATAATAAATAATTAAAATTGATAAATATTTATAATCATTGAGTTATCGATAGTTCATCAACTTTATATGGCGCGTTTTCGACCGGAGGCACCGGTTGACCTGACCGCGCGCTCTCCGCCCTCTATCTTGAAAAAGGTTCACCGTATGAAAAATGTTTTTAAACAAAATTTGTAGAGAATTTTGTATTCTACAATATTGATAATAAATACAAAGAGCAAAAACCCCATAGGAAATGAGATATTTACAAAAAAACCGATTTTTGTGACCTTTGATCTTGAAATTTAATAGTTTCGTACACCCTACCATATGTAGATTTTGAGACAACTTTTAGGGTGTCAATATACAAGTTTTTACAGACTTACAGCTGGGTATCTCGAATTCCGAGGTGAACTTAATACAATGACTGGACTATATCACACATTGCCGGTGAGTTGAATGAAACCACATTAAACTTCCAACTTACAGATATTGTCTGCAATAAATTTCTGTTACAATTCTCTTGTTTTGTAAGAAAAAGAGCTTAAATCGTAATATTAAAAAAAAAAAGAAAATTAGTCGCGTTGAGAGTTCTTAAATTCTGATGAAATAGTGTATCATTTCTCAGCTCCGGGTTATATGGCTACAAAGTTCTGCTTAAAACTTTTCATATAACGTAGTCAAAAATCTTAACAGGTAAAAATAAAAAAAAGAAAAAAGTCACGTCTGTAGTTCAATCTATTCTACCCATGACATATTTTATTTTGTTCAAAAAGCAATTATTGCGGCCTAGATTCCCCGATAAAAAAAGTAAATTTTGTTTCACGATTTTTTTTTAAACATTAAATAACATAATAAAAAAAAATATAAAAAAGTTACGTCTAGAAAATTTCGACCACAACAAAATCCATTTTACAGTATTGAAAAATCTCTTCAAAATACCTCCAGATTCCCTCACAAACAAATTCTTTTAAATCTTTGGAGCGATCTTCAGCTTCATAAGAAATATCGCATTTAAATAAATAATTTTTATCAGCATTAATACGTATCAATTATACGGAACACTTCAGATTGTCTGACAAGGACCTCTCCCATAGCCAAAAAAAATTTTTTTTTATAACTTTGCTTAATTTATTCAATACATTATATATGATATGTTCATAAATTTGTAGTTTCATTACTTAGAAAATATGATATCTTCTCTTATACATATTGTGATGAATATGCCCATTTGTGCAAACAACGACATCTCTTATTCTTCTATAACAGAATAAATTAGTAATGAGTTCCGCACCATCTATGAACAAAAGATTAACTAATGTTATCCAATACCTCAACAACTCCATCGTTATCCAATACCCTAACCATGGAACTGCTATAATTTGTAATTGGTCGGAAGCTTTTGAGCTACTTGTGGAGACTTGTGGAGGAGAAGTACATTCCAGCACATTCCAGAACCCCTAGAAGATTCTAGTAGCTTTTTCTCGGATATAAATACACCGCCACCAGTCCGAAGACCAGTTTGATTTTGAAAGTGAACGAATAAACGTCGCGTGCGTCGGTGTACAATAGTGAATTAAGAGTTGTGCTTGTTTATAATAAAAGTTTTAGAAGTAAAATTTTTGAAGTGAAATAAAGGTGTTTTATTTTTGTAAAGTAATTATTTTTCAGTTTGAATAAAAGAAATAAATTTTATTGGCGAACCCTTGGCAAAATATTACATTGGTGTCAGTAAAGTGGAATAAAACTTATTTTATCTGTGCATTCAGATAATAATTAATGGTGAAAATTGATAAAGTGTGTGAATAATAAACAAATAAGAAACGTGCTTGTGAAAAGTGACATACAAAAATAAAACAATAAAAAATAGAAACAAAATGGGAAAAATTGTGAATGCATTGAATTGCGTTGAACTTAAGGCAGAACTGAACAGACGAGGTCTTCCTACTGCTGGAACGAAAAACGACCTCATTATTCGTCTACAGGAAGATTTAAGACAACACGGTGAAAATTCAGACACTTTTCTATTTGAAATTTAAATGTCGGAAGAGCAAGTAAGTACAAGCTTATGTAACGTGACCGGGTTGCACATTATCGAACAATAAAATAGGTACTTCATTTCCCTCATAATCATAATAAGAAAACTTAAAAATAACATGCAAAAATATGACTAACCTACCCTAATAATAATAACCAACAATACAAATAAATCTAGGTTCGTAAAAATATAAAAGAATCTACTAAGCGGGAGGTGGTCATACACACCTCCTACCTATCCAAAAAGCATGCAATCCAGCATATGGGTAATCCCGATTGGATCGGTACTACAATGCCCCAATGTACATGTGCTGTGCAGGTTTTTTTTTGACATCCATCTCGGGATTTAATTTGATTTATCTGAAAAATCGAAATGTAATTAAGTCTGATTTACAAAAGATAATAGAGAATAGTAAACATCTACATCAGTCTCAGCTTTCGTGCCCAAGATTTTTTGTCAATGTTTACAAATCTCATACACATAACAATAAAACTATTCATGATACTTACCTCAGTAGATATAATCCTAACTTGATGGGATAACACTAAAACCTGGAAAATAACATAAAGAGAGAGAGAAGTTGATAAATATTGATACTATGATATGAAAGAATAAAATAGTAAATAATAAAACTTACCACGTTTTCATGCCATTTCAGAATTTTACACAAATATCTTTGACATATGAAAATAAGTCAGTAAAATAGTGTTATCTCACTTAGTAAAAGAGGATGGAAAGATTAATTACTTTAGGCGGCCATACTTCTCGGCGAATTGAAAACTAAAATATTGAAATTGATACGTTCAATGATTCAAGGTACTAGATTCTTATAGGGAGCAAAAGGTTGAAGTATTATGTCGGTTACATTTAAAAACAAGAAAATAAAAGTCATAAGTCAGACAACAGTGCAATGTATATTTAATTTAAAAGACTGGAGATGCAACTGTGATAATAATGATGCTGTGATATTATTCGTAAGATAAATAAATATAAAAGTACAAAAATAGTTAATAATAAGAATAGAAAACAGTAGTAAAACTAATTTGTATTCACGAACCCTAGAAGAGTGTAAAAGAAAGAACAAGATATATATAATATTTTATTTAAATATCCAACTACCCTTTCAGTTAAAAATTTATATACCCTGAAAACAAAGAGTTATAAAATATATAATAGGGGACTAAGTAAAGATAGACAAAGGGTATACCAAATCATAGTCATATGACTTGCAAAATTCAATCAAGTTGGTAGTTTTCTTCATTCGAATTTTTTTTTTTGATTTTTGAAAAAAGTGGTTTATACGAATTTTAACTGGCACCCAGTATAAAGTTTATTTTTATTTAAAGTTAAAAATTACAAAAAAAAAAGAAAAAAAAAACAACAAAATATATAACTAAAAATGATTTATTGACCAATTTGGAATTAATAATTGTGATTGGAAGTGATTAAAAATAATCTTTCCGTCGGCTTTTTTTGGTCACTGTAGTTTTTGCAATGAAACAGTTAAGTTACATTAGCTTTCCCGACGTTTCGGCAGGGGTTGCTGCCTTCTTCAGGGGAACTTTATTTGGACAACAAGAAAAAATATATTGTTTACATTATAATAACAATAATTGAAACAATACAAAATACACTCACTTTAATAAAACTGTGTTTAAATTTAAACTGACATTTAAAATTATTGTATCTAATAATTGTAATATTATTTACAAAAGTAAAGAAATAACCACTTCATACGAAGTTTAGTCTATGGAATTTAAACAAGGAGTAAAGAAACTGAAAGAATACTGTGTTATGATGAGACAAGAGAACAATAGATGGCAGAGATGTTTTGGTTGTCTTGTTTTCTGTTCATGTTGTTGTTGTTGTTGATGATGTGTAATGTTTCTAGGGTGTATCGTTTCGAAACATGTTTCTCTGTCTGTAGGACTTTGACATCTTCAAAATCTGGAGAGTGGCCGTTTTCGATACTGTGGCTCGCCAGGGCTGTCTTTCCAGGATTGTTTGATTTGATATCCGATTTATGATTAGAAATTCGCTGTTTAAGAAATTGTTTTGTAGTTCCGATGTAACACTGGTTGCATGGTTCATTAGGTTTACCCTTACAATTTATTTTGTAAATGACATCAGTAACTTTATCCTTATCCGCTTTCGTTTTAAGTTTAGTGAAAAGGTGACTCAGAGTTTTATTTGATTTGAAGGCCAGGCGAACATCTGTTAGTTTTTGGTTAATCACTTCTTTAAAATTCTCAGTCAGTCTTGGGATGTAAACCATACTTTTGTAGTAACCATTATTCGGGTCTTTAGTGTCTTCGCTTGGAATTTTGCAATTTTGTTTCTGAAGTAGACCACGAATTATAGAATTTGGAAAACCATTGTCACTCAGGATTTTTTTGATTTTTTTCTCATTGGCAGAGTGAAATTGTTCGTCGCTGAGTGCGAAAACTTTACTGACGAGATTGGATGCAGTGTTCATAACTATGTGCCTCGCTTGGTTAGACCGAAAGTTGACTAATCTTCCCGATGCAGTATGTTTTTGGTGCCAGTCAAACAATAGACGGTTGTTTTCACGATGGATTTTTACGTCCAAAAATGCTATTGACCTGTTATGTTCCATTTCCACAGTGAACTGGATTTTCGGGTGGAATCCGTTAAGGATCAGCTGCACTTTTTCAACGTTGCGTTTGTCCATCACGGCAAAAATGTCATCTACATACTTAGCAACAAAAGTAGGCCTTTCTTCCATTCCACTAAAACATTCATCTAGTACGTGATCAAGTACTAAATCTGCAATCGTGGGTGACAAAGGGTTGCCCATAGGCATGCCAAAAATTTGTTTGAAAATGTCATCTTTAAATTGTAGATAGTTATTTTCCTTGAGGCAGAAATCAAGGATTTCAAGAAATTTGTTCAGATTAATTCTAGTGTTTTCACTAATTATTTCCCATTTCTTTTTTATAATGGTGATGGCTAGTTGTATGGGAATGTTTGTAAAAAGTGACACTGCATCATACGAAACTAAAACATCATTGTCTTTTAATTTTATTTTTTTAGCCTTCTCAACAAATTCAAATGAATTAATAACCGAGTAGCTTGATTTTGCCGTCGCGCACTGTAAAATTCTGCCAATAAACCTCGAAAGCTCATAACATGGTAGTTTCATTGATGACGTAATGGGACGCAGGGGCATGTTTGCTTTATGAATTTTTGGCAGTCCGTATATGGATGGAAGCTGCGATGTATACGTTGTCATCTTCGCCTTTTCCCTATCATCAATGCAATTGTTGTTGTTTAGCCATTTGACTAGATCGTTGTTGCGAGTTTGTAAAGTTGTTGTTGGGTTATTCCTTACCCGTCTGTAAGTATTGCGATCTGACAACAATTCAATCATCTTATCGTCATACTCCACACGCTCCATCGCCACGGTGACGTTACCTTTGTCAGCTGGTACAATAACAATGTTTTTGTGCTGCCTAAGAAAATGGATTGTTTGCTTATTTACATTAAGCAAATATTTGGCAAATCGATCATTTTGTTGGTGGCGTTGAAACGAGTGCAGCATGTTGCTATATTGTGCCCTCATAAGCTCTTCCTCTCTTTCGTCTTGCACACTTCGAATTATTTCTTCTCCATCAGCTATCAATTGAAAAAGAGGAAAGCTATGTTTATCCACTGGGAGTGCAAATTTCTTGCCCAACGATAAAAGCCATTTGACCTCTAAAGGGAATTCAATGTTAGTGCGATTTTCAAACCATTTTTCATGCATTTCTATATTGAATTCCTTCCAAAGCGATGATTTTAGGCTGTCAATTTTATGTGTGGAGTATGACGATAAGATGATTGAATTGTTGTCAGATCGCAATACTTACAGACGGGTAAGGAATAACCCAACAACAACTTTACAAACTCGCAACAACGATCTAGTCAAATGGCTAAACAACAACAATTGCATTGATGATAGGGAAAAGGCGAAGATGACAACGTATACATCGCAGCTTCCATCCATATACGGACTGCCAAAAATTCATAAAGCAAACATGCCCCTGCGTCCCATTACGTCATCAATGAAACTACCATGTTATGAGCTTTCGAGGTTTATTGGCAGAATTTTACAGTGCGCGACGGCAAAATCAAGCTACTCGGTTATTAATTCATTTGAATTTGTTGAGAAGGCTAAAAAAATAAAATTAAAAGACAATGATGTTTTAGTTTCGTATGATGCAGTGTCACTTTTTACAAACATTCCCATACAACTAGCCATCACCATTATAAAAAAGAAATGGGAAATAATTAGTGAAAACACTAGAATTAATCTGAACAAATTTCTTGAAATCCTTGATTTCTGCCTCAAGGAAAATAACTATCTACAATTTAAAGATGACATTTTCAAACAAATTTTTGGCATGCCTATGGGCAACCCTTTGTCACCCACGATTGCAGATTTAGTACTTGATCACGTACTAGATGAATGTTTTAGTGGAATGGAAGAAAGGCCTACTTTTGTTGCTAAGTATGTAGATGACATTTTTGCCGTGATGGACAAACGCAACGTTGAAAAAGTGCAGCTGATCCTTAACGGATTCCACCCGAAAATCCAGTTCACTGTGGAAATGGAACATAACAGGTCAATAGCATTTTTGGACGTAAAAATCCATCGTGAAAACAACCGTCTATTGTTTGACTGGCACCAAAAACATACTGCATCGGGAAGATTAGTCAACTTTCGGTCTAACCAAGCGAGACACATAGTTATGAACACTGCATCCAATCTCGTCAGTAAAGTTTTCGCACTCAGCGACGAACAATTTCACTCTGCCAATGAGAAAAAAATCAAAAAAATCCTGAGTGACAATGGTTTTCCAAATTCTATAATTCGTGGTCTACTTCAGAAACAAAATTGCAAAATTCCAAGCGAAGACACTAAAGACCCGAATAATGGTTACTACAAAAGTATGGTTTACATCCCAAGACTGACTGAGAATTTTAAAGAAGTGATTAACCAAAAACTAACAGATGTTCGCCTGGCCTTCAAATCAAATAAAACTCTGAGTCACCTTTTCACTAAACTTAAAACGAAAGCGGATAAGGATAAAGATACTGATGTCATTTACAAAATAAATTGTAAGGGTAAACCTAATGAACCATGCAACCAGTGTTACATCGGAACTACAAAACAATTTCTTAAACAGCGAATTTCTAATCATAAATCGGATATCAAATCAAACAATCCTGGAAAGACAGCCCTGGCGAGCCACAGTATCGAAAACGGCCACTCTCCAGATTTTGAAGATGTCAAAGTCCTACAGACAGAGAAACATGTTTCGAAACGATACACCCTAGAAACATTACACATCATCAACAACAACAACAACATGAACAGAAAACAAGACACCCAAAACATCTCTGCCATCTATTGTTCTCTTGTCTCATCATAACACAGTATTCTTTCAGTTTCTTTACTCCTTGTTTAAATTCCATAGACTAAACTTCGTATGAAGTGGTTATTTCTTTACTTTTGTAAATAATATTACAATTATTAGATACAATAATTTTAAATGTCAGTTTAAATTTAAACACAGTTTTATTAAAGTGAGTGTATTTTGTATTGTTTCAATTATTGTTATTATAATGTAAACAATATATTTTTTCTTGTTGTCCAAATAAAGTTCCCCTGAAGAAGGCAGCAACCCCTGCCGAAACGTCGGGAAAGCTAATGTAACTTAACTGTTTCATTGCAAAAACTACAGTGACCAAAAAAAGCCGACGGAAAGATTATTTTTAATCACTTCCAATCACAATTACAAAATATATAACTTCCAAAGAAAAGTGAAGAAAATTTAAGATCTGAAGTGTAGATGTTACAAAAGTGAGCATAGTGTTCCAACCAAACTTATAGTCCTCTTTGGAGTTCTGGAAAAGCCCCCACGGATCCAAAAAGGATATTCAAAATATATCTTTTATTAAATATAGCAGAGGTATGTGTCCTATTTCAAGAAGCATAAGCCTACATATAAAAGAAGATCAAAGAAACAAATCTATGGTGTTCTAATTTGTGTTACATTTACCCGTCTAGGTGCTCTTTCGTGTTCCTAGGGGCTCCTCATTTAGACTGTGCACAATTAGTGCCTCTGCCCCCTTTAAGTTTCGTGTCCTGATTCTACTGAAGTCACGAAAGTAAGGAAGATAGTGCTAGTTTTATACTGATTACCTGATTGAAAGCAGGAATAACAAGTCCCGAGAGGGCAAGGAAAAGGAGAAACTGCATCTAAAGAAGTGAAGAATTAAACAGCAAAGAAAGAAAAGAGAAAAACAAAAAAAAAAAAGACAAAGTGAATTACATACATATACAAAAAAAATAGTTAACTTTATCTAACCTTGTTAGATACATATATAACACTAGCGGAAACACCCGGCGTTGCCCGGGTCCCTTTTGATAAAGGATAGTTTGTTAACAAATCTTGAAAAAAAAAGTTTCCCGTGGAAAATAGCTTTCCTTGAAAATATTTCTGCAGTCGTGAATATCTCTGAAATAAATTCGATGAATTGACCGCCCGATTCCCCAGGAAAACTTATTCCCGACATCAATAAATTTTCAACATCATTCATGTTCTCAATTTTCAAAGGATAGAAATATTGTGCAAGTGTTAATTATTATAAATATAAAAGCTTATTCACGTACTTCTAAATATCTATGCTAAGGACACCTACTTGTAAGAAAATATTTGAAAAATGTGTATGGTTTGCTATCTCGCCCCCAACTATCAACTGTCAAAGCAAAAGGTGTGATTTTTCGGATTTTTGACATGTCACCATCATCACTGTCAACTGTCAAGTGCGATTTTTTTGATTTCCACAGGACTTAGAGTGCAAAATCCACCTCCTTAATCGATTGGCGCTCTCAGATCTTGACATTTCGACACCTTTCAAATTGAAAAGTGAAATTTCTTATTTTCTGTTGGTGCTAAAGTGCTGGCCGAGACATTAGGTAATAAAACCCTCCTTAATCGATTGGTGCCCTTAGATTTTGACATTTCGACACACGACCTGCAACGCACAGAAGAGAGGAGCTGTAATACGGCAGTTTTTGCTCTTATAGCAATGCTGTTACCATTTTTGTTATACATGTGAATGATTTACTCTACGGAGCGAATGTTTCTCACTGATTTGGGAGATTGTGAAAGTAACTAAATTTTCACCGACCATGTAAATCAAACATGATTGGTTAAGGTTTTACCTTCCACCACAATCCAATCAACAACCAGCGCATTTCATCACTACTTATTATATTTTCCAACATTCTTACATTTACTTACACATTCAACAAAAACCAGGCAAAAAACTCATACGCACTTGGAACGTCAACTCTCATAGCTAAGCTTTGTACAACGCTCATGTCTTGTTCAAATAGTTATATTTTTCGCCATGTCGGTCGCTGCATGTGGACATAGATTTTTCGGACTCCATTGGATTTTTTCTGGACATGTTCATAATCCTGCCATCTGTTTAATCGAATCAGTCTTTCAAATTGTATGGTTTTCTATTAATATTTTGAATGTATTTAAATAGTGAGACAACGACCTTTCCAAAGACATCTAAATTTTGAAATTCGAATAAGTACTTTCCGATTTATATCCCATTTTATGCAGATAAATTGACAATTTTGAATTTTTTTCTGGATTTTATCTGTAAAAAATTTTAATATTTGAAATTATTTTGTGAAGCTTGTGAGCAACGCACAGTTATGTTTTGTATCCATGATCCATTTTGCATTTTGTTTGGTAAATAAATCAATAGAGATAATTCTGGAGTGTTTTGTTGAAATGATCACTTAATATTTATTAGCAATATTTTACAAGTGGATTAGAGAGATTGGTGTGTTAGTTTTGTTTTTCAAAATTTATCAATTTTGTATTTACTTTTGCTTTAAAAGTACCAAAAATAGAATTAATTTTTCACTAAATCACATTTTTAATATGATTTTTTTTAAGATTTTGCAAAAATTTTAACATAAAAATTTAGATTATAAATTTCTACCGTAGTCTATATCATTTGTTAGTATCTTTTGTTATGAACTATCAGGCATTACTAAAGTTTGAAGCCTCTAAATTTGGCTAAATGGAGCTTTATTGTGATTTATCTCATTAAATTGCCCCTATTAATATAAAATTTCTAACATATTTGTAGAAGAATGTAATATCTATAATTGTGTGTTATTAGTTTTTCAAAATTTATAAATTTATCATTAAATTTTAACAATTTTCTAAGTAACTACACTCAAAAGGTATGAATTTTTCGCATTATGGCAAATTCTTTCTCTTTTAACAATTTATTTTGTCATGAAAGTGAATTATTTTTTATTTTAATAATTTTGTATGGCTTATAACCTTTCATTGGATACCTAATTTATAAATATCAAAAAAGTATTGCCCAAGTTATGGCTATTTACAGGTATCTTTAGTATAATTTTCCAAAAAGAAACAATTTTATCGACCAATAGACTGGATTTTTGCTAAATTTTTCTTTTAATTTTGTTTAAAAATCCATATTAGGGCTTACGGTTATCGTAGGAATATGTTTTATATACCAAAATAATTGTTGATTGGTATAAATTATTATAAAATTTAAATTTCGATAATCGATTACATAAAAAATTATAATACTCACTATTTAATCAAAATAATGCAATTTTATCTGTTCAACCGTATAAGTCTTTAAGTTTATATTGTTGTCTATTAATATTTTGTATGTATTTAAATAGTGAGACAATGACCTTTCCATAGACATCTAAATTTTGAAATTCGTATAATTACTTTTTGATTTATAGCCAATTTTATGCAGACAAATTGACAATTTTAAATTTTTTTCTGGATTTTATCTGTAAAAAATATTTCTTACGTAAAATTTTAATATTTGAAATTATTTTGTGAGCACCGCACAATTATGTTTAATATATCAACATTTTTATTAGACTTTCAAGATTTATAATTTTTAAATTTAAAAATATTTTTCTAAGATTTTGCAAAACCTTTAACACAGCAATTTAGATTATATATTTCTACCTAAAACTCATGTATCAATTGTTATGAACTATTAAGTATTACTCAAGTTTGAAGCCTCTTTAAATTGGCTAAATGGAGCTTTATTGTGATTTATCTCATTAAATTGCCCCTAATTTTTTTCCCTTTAGATTTTCAAATATAAAATTACTAAAATATTTGTAGAAGAATGTAACACCTTTAATTGTGTCATTAGTTTTTCAAAATTTTTAAATTTATCATTAACTTTTAACAATTTTCTAAGTAACTACACTCAAAAGGTATGAATTATGGCAAATTCTTTCTCTTTTAACAATTTATTTTGTGATGAAAGTGAATTATTTTTTATTTTTATAATTTTCTATGTTTTATAAACTTTCATTTAATACCTCATTTATAAATATCAAAAAAGTATTACCCATGTTATGGCCATTTACAGGTATTTTACGTATATTTTAGCAAAAAGAAAAAAATTTACTGGATTTTTGCAAAATTTTTCTTAAAAATCCATATTAAAGCTTTTGGTTATCGTAAAAATATGTTTTATATACCAAAGCAATTGTTGATTCGTATCGATTAAACAAAAAGTAAAAAATATACACTATTTAGTCAAAATAATGCTATTTTATCTGTTTAAGCGTATTAGTCTTTAAAATTGTATGGACGTCTATTAATATTTTGTATGTATTTAAATAGTGAGACAATGACCTTTCCATCGACATCTTAATTTTGAAATTCTAATTCGTACTTTACGATTTATAGCCAATTTTATGCAGACAAATTGACAATTTTAAAATTTTTTCTGGATTTTATCTCTAAAAAATATTTCTAATGTAAAATTTTAATATTTGAAATTATTTTGTGCAGCTTGTGGGCGTGGTGAAATTATAAAAATAAAATTCGTTGAAATGGCATGATTTTTTGGTAAATAAATCAATAAAACTAATTTTAGAGTGGTTTTTGTTGAAATAATTAGTAAACATTTATTAGCAATATTTTAGAAGAGGATTAGAGCAAATGGTGTGTTAGTTTTGTTTTTCAAAATTTATCGATTTTTTATTAACTTTTGCATTTAAAGTACAGAAAATTGAAATGATTTTTCACTAAATCACATTTTTAGTATGAATTTTTTTAAGATTTGCAAAAATTTTAACACTGGAATTTATATTATAAATTTTTACCTCAAATTCATGTATCATTTGTTATGAACTATTAAGTATAACTCAAGTTTTAAACCTCTTAATTTGGCTAAATGGAGCTTTTTTGTGATTCATTTTATTAAATTGCCCCTCCTTTTTCCCCATTAGATTTACAAATACAAAATTATCACATATTTATAAAAGAAAGCTACACCTATAAATGTGCATCCTTTGTTTTTTTCAAATATATAAATTTTTGATTAACTTTTGAATTTAAATTACGAAAAAATAAATTGATTTTTCATTAAAACGCATTTTTAGTACACATTTTTTTAATATTTTGCAATAATTTGTACACACAAATTTAAGTTATAAATTTCTATTTAAATTTCATGTATTATTTATTATGAACTATTAAGGTTTGCTCAATTTTGAAACCTCTAAAGTTGTCTAAATGTAGCTTTTTTGTGATTTATTTATTAAATTACCCGTTTTTTTTTCCCGTTAGATTTAGAAATACAAAATTAGTGACATATTTATAGAAGAAGGTTACACCTATAAACGTACATCATTACCATTTTGAAATAAAAAAAAATTTCATCAAGTTTTGAATTTAATATATGTAATATAAATTTGACGGGTCATTTACACACCCTTTTAGTATGAAATTGTTCACCCCCCTCAATAATTTTTATACAAAAATTTAGCCATATCTCATAGCTAAATTCGGATATCAAAACTTTAATAATCGTCTGAGTAGAAATGAAGTTATGATTTTGTATATTAAAAGAACTCCAATTAGAAATTCAATTGAGATAACGATGCTCTCCACTGGTAGACGATTGTTGACAATGAACAAAGCGGAGCATTTATGGATTTTATTCGATTTTTTATGAATTTAAAAAAATCAATTGTGACGCTGATATAGGAGGAAGATTAAAAAGTGAGGTATCAAATTAATGGCTATACTATTGAAATTAAATATAAGAAAAAATTAAATCAATCCCTGCACACACCCACATGTTATTAAGTAATATGTGTCAACAATATTATATTGTGAATTTCTCAGCTCAACGGTACAATAGGAATATAATTTTTTTAGACAAGTTCCTAGGACATATAGCTATAATTTATTAGTACATTGCAAACCTCTACGACTGTTAATTAAAAAGATATTAATAAAAAACCAAAAAAAACAAATTTCATATAGGCAACATTTTTTTTTATTATTGTTAAAGATTTCTAAAAAAATTTAAGTTTATTTTCTTTTTAGAAGCTATCTATCGGATAGCAGGGGGATAGACATTGTTGATGCCATAAAAAAAAAATTATTATTTTGATTGTTTTGTTGTTAGTTTGGACACCCGTACAGCCAAACTGACAAGAAAACAAAAAAAGACTTTTATATATTAGTTAAGATTTAACGTAACCATAGTTTTTTTTTTCATTTGATTTTTTTGTTTTTTTTTTTTTTAGATTGAATTTGTCAATTAAAGATCTTGGACCTATAAAGTAACATGAATCAAAGTCTTTTCGAATTATTTAGAATTTGGTGAATAAAAATTAACATCATTATGATGTGTTGCTAAAAGTAAAGCGATAGGTGTGTGGAGAATCTTGTCAGACCGTCTAGGAAGGTATAACATGACCTGAATATAACCTGACCTGAATGGTGACCGTCGATCTTCATAGCTAAAGATTATATCAGGGACTATCTTCCACAATAAAAGGCCAAGGAAGATAGTGAAAGGATATGTCTCCTAGACATATGGGAGGGCTGGCCAAGCTGTGCCGATAACATCAGGCAAAATCTTTCTGGTCTTAGCGAACCATTATGCTGGCGAGACGATGGAGTGAGGGTGTCATTCTCTTGAAAAGTAAGATGGGAAATAGATAAGATTTAGGTTAAATATAGGATAAGATGGGGGTTAGATTTTACTTACTAGGTTAGGATTAGGATAGTGTTAGGGTTAAGTCATTTGATTTCCGTCTTACTGCAAAATAGAGTAACATCTTCACCCTCCGTTCTTTCGCCAGTGTAGTGGCAAAGGTATGTGAATGTGTCTTTTCATATTTCTTCCTTTTTTTCTTTTGAGTCCGACCAATGTCCGTCTGAATTTGAATTAAGTTTATTAGCTTTCTCCTACCTTTTACTTTTTTTTTTGGCATGTAACAAAAATGAATTGTGAGCATAGTGTTTTAGTGAAGGATAAGAACATCCCCGTCTGACGAGCTTAGTCGAGCCAGAGACAAGCATGCCGCCGTCCGAGTATCTAAGCACCAGAGTCACCCGTCTGGTCATAAAGTAAGCTCATTTCAATGGCGCCCAACGTATTTTTTTATCCTTCGAGACCAATTGTAACTTCAAGGGGACAATTTTCTTAGCAAGGTTGTCACCTTGGACTTTCAATAGCCTCTTCTAAAATCTTTAATGTTTTACTTTACTATCCAAATACAGCATATTCACAAACCGTGTATACTCCTGCATACCTCCTTTTTATCTCAAAATTTCTGTCCAAAACTTAGGTCTATAGAACCAGTGTTTCCGTGAGGAGATTGAAAGATTAATTTGAATGCAGGAGTGGGACGAGTTTGAAAGGCCATACGCTTTCGCTGTCCTGAATGTTAGGGCTCAGTCCAGTTTCCAGAGAGGCGTAAACCCTTGTCTATAAAACTCGACCGTGTTGATGTTTAGCTGGATAGTCATGCCAACCTTCTATCAGAGTTCTTCACTCGTTGTAAGTAGTGGCATGGAAGAAAGGCTAGACATCATCACTCGCTCTGATCAGGAGGATTTCAGCTGTGAAGATGACCTACTTGACAGACAGTACAGACAGACAAACGGTTTCCTTAATAGAAAGGACATCTGACATAGAAACTTCACACACCACCGCAAAATTACAATATACCACTTCTATAATAAACAATTAAAGGATTAAAAATTATCATACCTACTGACAAATAACATAATATAAATAAAACAATTAAAATTCAACTTTGTATTTGGTTATCCATTTGAAAATATAATTTTTTGAGTTCATACTTTTCTCTTTAGGGGATTTAAATTTTTTTAAATTGCTATTTTTTTTTACTTTTCTCTTTTTATAGGAATTTTTTTATGAATTTTTGAATTTTTTAAAAATTTTTTTAAGACATTCAGGTAAAGTCCTGAATTTTAAAATTTAAATTTTTTTTATATAAAAGAAGAACATAATTATTTTAGTTTTTATAAAGTTCTTCAACCTATTTTGATTTACCTTCTTGTTTTTTTTTTTTGAATTACAACAAGATAGTAAATTGAATCTTAGATTCATTAGCAAAAGGAGTTAGTTTTGGTTATATATTTTTCGTATTAATATAAATATACATACATTTTTGAATTTTTTTTATTATTTTTATTAATTTTGAATTTTGGTATTAAATACATAATTAAACTTTTCTTGAATTTTTTTGATTTTTTACTACTAAAAATTAAATTTCTTATCTCTAGTTGAAAATTTGAATTTATACATATAAAGATAAATAAAGATAGACAGATAGCCAGATCTTAAGATCATGGGTGGAAGAGGTAGTGGAGCCATTTCCAAAAAATTGCCAAGACCTAGGACTACGGTTAGCATAAGGTATCCTCTTAGGAATCTTCTAGACCAAGTAGAAGACAGGGCATCAGTTAACAGAGATAATCCCAGCGCAATGTCCACTCTAAATGGGGATGCTATGAGTAGGTCACTAGGTGACAACCCACTTGGAGCATACGGTTCCAATATAGCTCAGCCAAGAGCGAGAGTACAGAGTGAGTCAGTGAGGGAATTTGCACTTCGTCGACCAATAATCGAGGAGGTCGATGAGAGTAGTAGCCTTCACGGCCTAGACGATGACTATGATATCTCCGATCAGATCCGTTTAATACAGATTGAAGAAAGAACTATCCGTACAGATATGGAAGCATTAGATCGAAACACTCAGCGTGACCAAATACACAATCAATTTGATCACAATGAAGATTTCATTCGAAGAGTTACGGAGGGGAATGTGGAGCCCCTAGAGCGAAATTCTCAGCGAATGAATACAAGTGATCGACAGCCATATGAAACCGAGTCCGATTTTATTAGAAGAGTTACTGAGGAAAGTATTTCCAATAAAATAGAATCTGCGGTGACTCTAGCAGTACGCGAATATAATGACAGGACTTTGAATATGTTTCATGATGGTATGTCGAAGATGTACGTTACCATGGAAAATAAAATTAAGGAGTTAAATAAAAAAATAGGTGAAAAATGTAAATAGGTGATCCTTCGATACAGTATGCTTTTCCTCTTCAGGATAGACAACCAGAAAATATTTATACGTCTAGACCTGTAGTATCTGCACCAGTAATTCAACCGAAATTACCTCAGGCTCCTAGTTCGAGACCGCCAATAGATACGTGTACTCACAACACGAGGGATCCTAGGGGGTTGGAAATTTATAGATGGGGTTTCAAGTTTGATGGGACGGCAAAATCTATGCCGGTTGAAAGATTCTTTTTTAGAGCTGAAACGTTGCGGAAAGAAAATAGACTAAGTGTGTATTGGCAATATCTTGAAGAAAATGCAGATACAAGACCTACTTATAATGAAATGAAATCTGAGTTAATAAATCGATTTAAATAAAAGAGAAAGGATCCTGAAATTCTCAGAATGATTATGGAAAGGAGACAACTTCCTCATGAGACGTTTGACGAATTCTATAGCGATATTCGGGCGTTGTTCCTGCAGATGCGGAATCGCCCGAATGAACAAAATATGCTAGGAATTTTAATGCCTAACATAAAAGATAAAGTGGCAAATCTGATCTTTAGCAGCACGATAGATACAATCTACGATTTAAGGGAGCAGTGTAGAAAGGCGGAAATGCATATAGCTACTACAGAGGGTCAGAAAAATATTTGTGAGGTAGGCTATCTCAAACCAGAGATACATGAAAGTTACTGGTTAGGAAAAGATAACTCGTGTTATGTAGGAGAAGATGAATACGACATAGCAGCCTTACAGCAAAATAGAGGGAATAATAATTTTAATAAAAAAGTTCCAGGTCCACACAAACATTCTGAAAAAGAAAAGAGACATTTTGGTGGGAATGGAAATTTGAAAGAAACAGAACTGAACACAGCTAATTGTCCTTCAAGCTTTCATGCTATGACATGTTACAGTTGTGGACAAGGAAGTATTTCTTTCAAATGTGCTTCTTGTTTGGGAAAAGGTCAAGTCGGGAGTGCGTCCGGGACTCAACTACCAACGAAAAATCAACTTCCCGGGAATTCGATTCACTCGGAAAAATAGACATCTTAAAACGAAATATAAATAAAATTGAACACACTACAAAAATAAAATCAGATGCAACTCCGAGAAAAAATCTACATCAAAGACTCATGGAGTACCAAGAAGCAAGGAAATGAATTTTTGGTGAGGAATCAGTGCAATCTACAAAAAAAATCAAAGAATTATAAGAACATTTTAAAATTAAGGGAAAAATGTGCAATAAGTAGATTTCACGAGAATAGAATAGAGTCATCTATTATAACAGGCACAGACGATTGTAGACCATACACAAAAGTAATCGTAGATGGTGAAGAGATACACGGATTATTAGATAGTGGAGCTTCCGTAAGTTGTTTGGGCAATAAAGCAATAGATTTTGTTAAAACTCATAACATAGAACTTACAAAAATGAATATAGGTATTAAAACGGCTGATGGAAACAATCAAGAAATAATAGGTAGATTTGAAACAAAAGTTTCATGGGGAAATGTAACACTAGACATGGAATTATATGTTGTTCCGGGCTTACAACAAAAACTATATTTGGGTGTCGACTTTTGGAGATCCTTTAAGGTAGCTCCCCACATCGTCAGTTCTCTGGACACGCCATCGCCGATGGAAGCTCAAGATCTTGTCCCCGTCAGGCAACTTTCACCAGCACAGACTGGAGAATTAGAGCGGATCAAGCAGCTGTTCCCTTCTTTTGCAGTGTTGGAGTTGGGTAAGACAAGTCTAGAAGAACACGTCATTGAGATGGAAGACGACAGCATTCCCACCAAACAACTACACTACCCAATTTCACCTGTAGTACAGAAGCTCATGTACGCGGAACTTGACCGAATGCTCGAACTAGGAGTGATTGAAGAAAGCAATAGTGCTTACAGTTCTCCAGTTGTGCTGGTGAGAAAACCTGGAAAGAACAGACTTTGCTTGGATTCACGTAAAGTGAATGCAGGTACTAAGAAATTCGCATACGCTCTGCCTATTTAACCTATTTAAATTTCATGTATTATTTATTATGAACTATTAAGGTTTGCTCAATTTTGAAACCTCTAAAGTTGTCTAAATGTAGCTTTTTTTGTGATTTATTTATTAAATTACCCGTACTTTTTTTCCCGTTAGATTTAGAAATACAAAATTATTGACATATTTATAGAAGAAGGTTACACCTATAAACGTACATCATTACCTTTTTGAAATAAAAAAAAATTTCATCAAGTTTTGAATTTAATATATGTAATATAAATTTGACGGGTCATTTACACACCCTTTTAGTATGAAATTGTTCACCCCCCTCAATAATTTTTATACAAAAATTTAGCCATATCTCATAGCTAAATTCGGATATCAAAACTTTAATAATCGTCTGAGTAGAAATGAAGTTATGATTTTGTATATTAAAAGAACTCCAATTAGAAATTCAATTGAGATAACGGTGCTCTCCACTGGTAGACGATTGTTGACAATGAACAAAGCGGAGCATTTATGGATTTTATTCGATTTTTTATGAATTTAAAAAAATCAATTAAAAAGTGAATTATCAAATTAATGGCTATACTATTGAAATTAAATATAAGAAAAAATTAAATCAATCCCTGCACACACCCACATGTTATTAAGTAATATGTGTCAACAATATTATATTGTGAATTTCTCAGCTCAACGGTACAATAGGAATATAATTTTTTTAGACAAGTTCCTAGGACATATAGCTATAATTTATTAGTACATTGCAAACCTCTACGACTGTTTATTAAAAAGATATTAATAAAAAACCAAAAAAACAAATTTCATATAGGCAACATTTTTTTATTATTGTTAAAGATTTCTAAAAAAATTTAAGTTTATTTTCTTTTTAGAAGCTATCTATCGGATAGCAGGGGGATAGACATTGTTGATGCCATAAAAAAAATTATTATTTTGATTGTTTTGTTGTTAGTTTGGACACCCGTACAGCCAAACTGACAAGAAAACAAAAAAAGACTTTTATATATTAGTTAAGATTTAACGTAACCATAGTTTTTTTTTTCATTTGATTTTTCAATTGATTTTCTTATTTTTTTTTTTAGATTGAATTTGTCAATTAAAGATCTTGGACCTATAAAGTAACATGAATCAAAGTCTTTTCGAATTATTTTGAATTTGGTGAATAAAAATTAACATCATTATGATGTGTTGCTAAAAGTAAAGCGATAGGTGTGTGGAGAATCTTGTCAGACCGTCTAGGAAGGTATAACATGACCTGAATATAACCTGACCTGAATGGTGACCGTCGATCTTCATAGCTAAAGATTATATCAGGGACTATCTTCCACAATAAAAGGCCAAGGAAGATAGTGAAAGGATATGTCTCCTAGACATATGGGAGGGCTGGCCAAGCTGTGCCGATAACATCAGGCAAAATCTTTCTGGTCTTAGCGAACCATTATGCTGGCGAGACGATGGAGTGAGGGTGTCATTCTCTTGAAAAGTAAGATGGGAAATAGATAAGATTTAGGTTAAATATAGGATAAGATGGGGGTTAGATTTTACTTACTAGGTTAGGATTAGGATAGTGTTAGGGTTAAGTCATTTGATTTCCGTCTTACTGCAAAATAGAGTAACATCTTCACCCTCCGTTCTTTCGCCAGTGTAGTGGCAAAGGTATGTGAATGTGTCTTTTCATATTTCTTCCTTTTTTTCTTTTGAGTCCGACCAATGTCCGTCTGAATTTTAATTAAGTTTATTAGCTTTCTCCTACCTTTTACTTTTTTTTTTGGCATGTAACAAAAATGAATTGTGAGCATAGTGTTTTAGTGAAGGATAAGAACATCCCCGTCTGACGAGCTTAGTCGAGCCAGTGACAAGCATGCCGCCGTCCGAGTATCTAAGCACCAGAGTCATCCGCGTGGTCATAAAGTAAGCTCATTTCAATGGCGCCCAACGTATTTTTTTATCCTTCGAGACCAATTGTAACTCCAAGGGGACAATTTTCTTAGGAAGGTTGTCACCTTGGACTTTCAATAGCCTCTTCTAAAATCTTTAATGTTTTACTTTACTATCCAAATACAGCATATTCACAAACCGTGTATACTCCTGCATACCTCCTTTTTATCTCAAAATTTCTGTCCAAAACTTAGGTCTATAGAACCAGTGTTTCCGTGAGGAGATTGAAAGATTAATTTGAATGCAGGAGTGGGACGAGTTTGAAAGGCCATACGCTTTCGCTGTCCTGAATGTTAGGGCTCAGTCCAGTTTCCAGAGAGGCGTAAACCCTGGTCTATAAAACTCGTCCGTGTTGATGTTTAGCTAGATAGTCATGCCAACCTTCTATCAGAGTTCTTCACTCGTTGTAAGTAGTGGCATGGAAGAAAGGCTAGACATCATCACTCGCTCTGATCAGGAGAATTTCAGCTGTGAAGATGACCTACTTGACAGACAATACAGACAGACAAACGGTTTCCTTAATAGAAAGGACATCTGACATAGAAACTTCACACACCACCGCAAAATTACAATATACCACTTCTATAATAAACAATTAAAGGATTAAAAATTATCATACCTACTGACAAATAACATAATATAAATAAAACAATTAAAATTCAAGTTTGTATTTGGTTATCCATTTGAAAATATAATTTTTTTAGTTCATACTTTTCTCTTTAGGCGATTTAAATTTTTTTAAATTGCAATTTTTTTTTACTTTTCTCTTTTTATAGGAATTATTTTATGAATTTTTGAATTTTTTAAAATTTTTTTTAGACATTCAGGTAAAGTCCTGAATTTTAAAATTTAAATTTTTTTATATAAAAGAAGAACATAATTATTTTAGTTTTTATAAAGTTCTTCAACCTATTTTGATTTACCTTCTTGTTTTTTTTTTTTTCTGAATTACAACAAGATAGTAAATTGAATCTTAGATTCATTAGCAAAAGGAGTTAGTTTTGGTTATATATTTTTCGTATTAATATAAATATACATACATTTTTGAATTTTTTTTTATTATTTTTATTAATTTTGAATTTTGGTATTAAATACATAATTAAACTTTTCTTGAATTTTTTGATTTTTTACTACTAAAAATTAAATTTCTTATCTCTAGTTGAAAATTTGAATTTATACATATAAAGATAAATAAAGATATACAGATAGCCAGATCTTAAGATCATGGGTGGAAGAGGTAGTGGAGCCATTTCCAAAAAATTGCCAAGACCTAGGACTACGGTTAGCATAAGGTATCCTCTTAGGAATCTTCTAGACCAAGTAGAAGACAGGGCATCAGTTAACAGAGATAATCCCAGCGCAATGTCTACTCTAAATGGGGATGCTATGAGTAGGTCACTAGGTGACAACCCACTTGGAGCATACGGTTCCAATATAGCTCAGCCAAGAGCGAGAGTACAGAGTGAGTCAGTGAGGGAATTTGCACTTCGTCGACCAATAATCGAGGAGGTCGATGAGAATAGTAGCCTTCACGGCCTAGAGATGACTATGATATCTCCGATCAGATCCGTTTAATATAGATTGAAGAAAGTACTATCCGTACAGATATGGAAGCATTAGATCGAAACACTCAGCGTGACCAAATACACAATCAATTTGATCACAATGAAGATTTCATTCGAAGAGTTACGGAGGGGAATGTAGAGCCCCTAGAGCGAAATTCTCAGCGAATGAATACAAGTGATCGACAGCCATATGAAACCGAGTCCGATTTTATTAGAAGAGTTACTGAGGAAAGTATTTCCAATAAAATAGAATCTGCGGTGACTCTAGCAGTACGCGAATATAATGACAGGACTTTGAATATGTTTCATGATGGTATGTCGAAGATGTTCGTTACCATGGAAAATAAAATTAAGGAGTTAAATAAAAAAATAGGTGAAAAATGTAAATAGGTGATCCTTCGATACAGTATGCTTTTCCTCCTCAGGATAGACAACCAGAAAATATTTATACGTCTAGACCTGTAGTATCTGCACCAGTAATTCAACCGAAATTACCTCAGGCTCCTAGTTCGAGACCAACAATAGATACGTGTACTCACAACACAAGGGATCCTAGGGGGTTGGAAATTTATAGATGGGGTTTCAAGTTTGATGGGACGGCAAAATCTATGCCGGTTGAAAGATTCTTTTTTAGAGCTGAAACGTTTCGGAAAGAAAATAGACTAAGTGTGGACGAATTGGCCACTTATTTTCATCACCGTTTGGCAGGGGAAGCCCTAACATTTTATTGGCAATATCTTGAAGAAAATGCAGATACAAGACCTACTTGTAATGAAATGAAATCTGAGTTAATAAATCGATTTAAATAAAAGAGAAAGGATCCTGAAATTCTCAGAATGATTATGGAAAGGAGACAACTTCCTCATGAGACGTTTGACGAATTCTATAGCGATATTCGGGCGTTGTTCCTGCAGATGCGGAATCGCCCGAATGGACAAAATATGCTAGGAATTTTAATGCCTAAGATAAAAGATAAAGTGGCAAATCTGATCTTTAGCAGCACGATAGATACAATCTACGATTTGAGGGAGCAGTGTAGAAAGGCGGAAATGCATATAGCTACTACAGAGGGTCGGCTCAAGAAAAATATTTGTGAGGTAGGCTATCTCAAACCAGAGATACATGAAAGTTACTGGTTAGGAAAAGATAACTCGTGTTATGTAGGAGAAGATGAATACGACATAGCAGCCTTACAGCAAAATAGAGGGAATAATAATTTTAATAAAAAAGTTCCAGGTCCACACAAACATTCTGAAAAAGAAAAGAGACATTTTGGTGGGAATGGAAATTTGAAAGAAACAGAACTGAACACAGCTAATTGTCCTTCAAGCTTTCATGCTATGACATGTTACAGTTGTGGACAAGGAAGTATTTCTTTCAAATGTGCTTCTTGTTTGGGAAAAGGTCAAGTCGGGAGTGCGTCCGGGACTCAACTACCAACGAAAAATCAACTTCCCGGGAATTCGATTCACTCGGAAAAATAGACATCTTAAAACGAAATATAAATAAAATTGAACACACTACAAAAATAAAATCAGATGCAACTCCGAGAAAAAATCTACATCAAAGACTCATGAAGTACCAAGAAGCAAGGAAACGAATTTTTGGTGAGGAATCAGTGCAATTTACAAACAAAATCAAAGAATTATAAGAACATTTTAAAATTAAGGGAAAAATGTGCAATAAGTAGATTTCACGAGAATAGAATAGAGTCATCTATTATAACAGGCACAGACGATTGTAGACCATACACAAAAGTAATCGTAGATGGTGAAGAGATACACGGATTATTAGATAGTGGAGCTTCCGTAAGTTGTTTGGGGAATAAAGGAATAGATTTTGTTAAAAGTCATAACATAGAACTTACAAAAATGAATATAGGTATTAAAACGGCTGATGGAAACAATCAAGAAATAATAGGTAGATTTGAAACAAAAGTTTCATGGGGAAATGTAACACTAGACATGGAATTATATGTTGTTCCGGGCTTACAACAAAAACTATATTTGGGTGTCGACTTTTGGAGATCCTTTAAGGTAGCTCCCCACATCGTCAGTTCTCTGGACACGCCATCGCCGATGGAAGCTCAAGATCTTGTCCCCCTCAGGCAACTTTCACCAGCACAGACTGGAGAATTAGAGCGGATCAAGCAGCTGTTCCCTTCTTTTGCAGTATTGGGATTGGGTAAGACAAGTCTAGAAGAACACGTCATTGAGATGGAAGACGACAGCATTCCCACCAAACAACGACACTACCCAATTTCACCTGTAGTACAGAAGCTCATGTACGCGGAACTTGACCGAATGCCCGAACTAGGAGTGATTGAAGAAAGCAATAGTGCTTACAGTTCTCCAGTTGTGCTGGTGAGAAAACCTGGAAAGAACAGACTTTGCTTGGATTCACGTAAAGTGAATGCAGGTACTAAGAAATTCGCATACGCTCTGCCTATTTAACCTATTTAAATTTCATGTATTATTTATTATGAACTATTAAGGTTTGCTCAATTTTGAAACCTCTAAAGTTGTCTAAATGTAGCTTTTTTGTGATTTATTTATTAAATTACCCGTATTTTTTTCCCGTTAGATTTAGAAATACAAAATTATTGACATATTTATAGAAGAAGGTTACACCTATAAACGTACATCATTACCTTTTTGAAATAAAAAAAAAATTCATCAAGTTTTGAATTTAATATATGTAATATAAATTTGACGGGTCATTTACACACCCTTTTAGTATGAAATTTTTCACCCCCCTCAATAATTTTTATGCACAAATTTAGCCATATCTCATAGCTAAATTCTGAGATCAAAAAACTTTAATAATCGTCTGAGTAGAAATGAAGTTATGATTTTGTATATTAAAAGAACTCCAATTAGAAATTCAATTGAGATAACGGTGCTCTCTACTGGTAGACGATTGTTGACAATGAACAAAGCGGAGCATTTATGGATTTTATTCGATTTTTTATGAACTTAAAAATATCAATTGTGACGCTGATATAGGAGGAAGATTAAAAAGTGAGGTATCAAATTAATGGCTATACTATTGAAATTAAATATAAGAAAAAATTAAATCAATCCCTGCACACACCCACATGTTATTAAGTAATATGTGTCAACAATATTATATTGTGAATTTCTCAGCTCAACGGTACAATAGGAATATAATTTTTTTAGACAAGTTCCTAGGACATATAGCTATAATTTATTAGTACATTGCAAACCTCTACGACTGTTAATTAAAAAGATATTAATAAAAAAACAAATTTCATATAGGCAACATTTTTTTATTATTGTTAAAGATTTCTAAAAAAATTTAAGTTTATTTTCTTTTTAGAAGATATCTATCGGATAGCAGGGGGATAGACATTGTTGATGCCATAAAAAAAAATTATTATTTTGATTGTTTTGTTGTTAGTTTGGACACCCGTACAGCCAAACTGACAAGAAAACAAAAAAAGACTTTTATATATTAGTTAAGATTTAACGTAACCATAGTTTTTTTTTTCATTTGATTTTTCAATTGATTTTCTTTTTTTTTTTTTAGATTGAATTTGTCAATTAAAGATCTTGGACCTATAAAGTAACATGAATCAAAGTCTTTTCGAATTATTTAGAATTTGGTGAATAAAAATTAACATCATTATGATGTGTTGCTAAAAGTAAAGCGATAGCTGTATGGAGAATCTTGTCAGACCGTCTAGGAAGGTATAACATGACCTGAATATAACCTGACCTGAATGGTGACCGTCGATCTTCATAGCTAAAGATTATATCAGGGACTATCTTCCACAATAAAAGGCCAAGGAAGATAGTGAAAGGATATGTCTCCTAGACATATGGGAGGGCTGGCCAAGCTGTGCCGATAACATCAGGCAAAATCTTTCTGGTCTTAGCGAACCATTATGCTGGCAAGACGATGGAGTGAGGGTGTCATTCTCTTGAAAAGTAAGATGGGAAATAGATAAGATTTAGGTTAAATATAGGATAAGATGGGGGTTAGATTTTACTTACTAGGGTAGGATTAGGATAGTGTTAGGGTTAAGTCATTTGATTTCCGTCTTACTGCAAAATAGAGTAACATCTTCACCCTCCGTTCTTTCGCCAGTGTAGTGGCAAAGGTATGTGAATGTGTCTTTTCATATTTCTTCCTTTTTTTCTTTTGAGTCCGACCAATGTCCGTCTGAATTTTAATTAAGTTTATTAGCTTTCTCCTACCTTTTACTTTTTTTTTGGCATGTAACAAAAATGAATTGTGAGCATAGTGTTTTAGTGAAGGACAAGAACATCCCCGTCTGACGAGCTTAGTCGAGCCAGAGACAAGCATGCCGCCGTCCGAGTATCTAAGCACCAGAGTCACCCGTGTGGTCATAAAGTAAGCTCATTTCAATGGCGCCCAACGTATTTTTTTATCCTTCGAGACCAATTGTAACTCCAAGGGGACAATTTTCTTAGGAAGGTTGTCACCTTGGACTTTCAATAGCCTCTTCTAAAATCTTTAATGTTTTACTTTACTATCCAAATACAGCATATTCACAAACCGTGTATACTCCTGCATACCTCTTTTTTATCTCAAAATTTCTGTCCAAAACTTAGGTCTATAGAACCAGTGTTTCCGTGAGGAGATTGAAAGATTAATTTGAATGCAGGAGTGGGACGAGTTTGAAAGGCCATACGCTTTCGCTGTCCTGAATGTTAGGGCTCAGTCCAGTTTCCAGAGAGGCGTAAACCCTGGTCTATAAAACTCGTCCGTGTTGATGTTTAGCTAGATAATCATGCCAACCTTCTATCAGAGTTCTTCACTCGTTGTAAGTAGTGGCATGGAAGAAAGGCTAGACATCATCACTCGCTCTGATCAAGAGGATTTCAGCTGTGAAGATGACCTACTTGACAGACAATACAGACAGACAAACGGTTTCCTTAATAGAAAGGACATCTGACATAGAAACTTCACACACCACCGCAAAATTACAATAACACTTCTATAATAAACAATTAAAGGATTAAAAATTATCATACCTACTGACAAATAACATAATATAAATAAAGTTTGTATTTGGTTATCCATTTGAAAATATAATTTTTTGAGTTCTTACTTTTCTCTTTAGGGGATTTAAACTTTTTTAAATTGCAATTTGTTTTTACTTTTCTCTTTTTATAGGAATTTTTAAAAAATTTTTTTAAACATTCACGTAAAGTCCTGAATTTTAAAATTTAAATTTTTTTTATATAAAAGAAGAACATAATTATTTTAGTTTTTATAAAGTTCTTCAACCTATTTTGATTTACCTTCTTGTTTTTTTTTTTGAATTACAACAAGATAGTAAATTGAATCTTAGATTCATTAGCAAAAGGAGTTAGTTTTGGTTTTATATTTTTCGTATTAATATAAATATACATACATTTTTGAATTTTTTTTTATTATTTTTATTAATTTTGAATTTTGGTATTAAATACATAATTACACTTTTCTTGAATTTTTTTGCTTTTTTACTACTAAAAATTAAATTTCTTATCTCTAGTTGAAAATTTGAATTTATACATATTGTATCATAGCTCAGGATGAATTAAAAAGGAATACAAACCGTCACACTTCGAATTAAAGCAATAAAGCCATGAAATAAGAAACACAACAAATTAAAGTGGAAAAGTTTATAAAAAAACACTCTTTTATTTCCTTCACAATTTATAACCCTGCTCTCAACGCATAACCTGCTCGTTACAAAATCCTGCTAGCACTGACTTTCGTCATACAAATCACATAATATTCTCAGTCTTTCTTTAAGTTAATAAGAGAATTTATATAAGCTTATATATTTATACAATACATCGACTGCAGAGTTACCAGACTCATGCAGTTCGATACAGTCCTGGCGAAAACCTACGGTTTTCTACCCTTTCGCTCTTTAATATTATTTAAAAAAAAATCATATATATGTACCTGCTATAAATTGGATAATATAACATAATAAGTTATAATTAAAAATCAAACCAGCTCTTGGATTGGCAGAATACAGATCTTCTGTACCGGCCTCGTAAGTTGATTGGTTGCTGTCTGCAGGACCACGCTTCACACAAGTCCATCTCTACTTGGTATTAGCCTCAATATACGCCCCATCGCCCACGCAGATGGTGGGCCATTCTCGCTCTTTATCACGCACAATTGGCCTTCTCTCAAACCATATTTTTCCCTTCGCCATTTTTTCCTCTCGTATAGAGTAGATAGATACTCTTCCTTCCACCTGCTCCAGAAATGCGCAAGCATAGTCTTACATAATTACACTTTTCTTGAATTTTTTTGCTTTTTTACTACTAAAAATTAAATTTCTTATCTCTAGTTGAAAATTTGAATTTATACATATTGTATCATAGCTCAGGATGAATTAAAAAGGAATACAAACCGTCACACTTCGAATTAAAGCAATAAAGCCATGAAATAAGAAACACAACAAATTAAAGTGGAAAAGTTTATAAAAAAACACTCTTTTATTTCCTTCACAATTTATAACCCTGCTCTCAACGCATAACCTGCTCGTTACAAAATCCTGCTAGCACTGACTTTCGTCATACAAATCACATAATATTCTCAGTCTTTCTTTAAGTTAATAAGAGAATTTATATAAGCTTATATATTTATACAATACATCGACTGCAGAGTTACCAGACTCATGCAGTTCGATACAGTCCTGGCGAAAACCTACGGTTTTCTACCCTTTCGCTCTTTAATATTATTTAAAAAAAAATCATATATATGTACCTGCTATAAATTGGATAATATAACATAATAAGTTATAATTAAAAATCAAACCAGCTCTTGGATTGGCAGAATACAGATCTTCTGTACCGGCCTCGTAAGTTGATTGGTTGCTGTCTGCAGGACCACGCTTCACACAAGTCCATCTCTACTTGGTATTAGCCTCAATATACGCCCCATCGCCCACGCAGATGGTGGGCCATTCTCGCTCTTTATCACGCACAATTGGCCTTCTCTCAAACCATATTTTTCCCTTCGCCATTTTTTCCTCTCGTATAGAGTAGATAGATACTCTTCCTTCCACCTGCTCCAGAAATGCGCAAGCATAGTCTTACGCTCCTTCCATAATCGTATGCCCCTTGTATCAGGCATCTCACTTGTCACAAATGGTAATGGTAACACAAGCGGTTCACCGACCAAAAAATGTCCCGGCGTTAACGCCTGTAGGTCATTTGGATCATCGCTCAGTGGATTTAGTGGCCTTGAATTCAAGATTGCCTCTATTCCTGCAAGTAAAGTTAAAAAATGCTCATAAGATAAAACCTTACCACCCACTACTCTCGTCAGATGATATTTCATCGACTTCCCCGCTGCTTCATGTATGCCACCCTGATGTGGTGCTGCTGGGGCCATGAATTTCCATTCCGTCCCTTTAAGATTCAAGTGTTCAAATGTGTCCTTCACCAACCAATGCTCTTTCGCCTAGGTTTCATTAGGCATTCCGGACCATGCAGCCAGAGCTTGTTGTTGACCAATGCTGATGGTTTAATTCCCCTGCTCGAGAGATCCGCAGGATTCTCTTTTGTCCCGTCATGCTTCCATCTCTTAATTTCAGTATTTGTCTGTATAGACGAAACCCGATTCGCAACAAAAGTCTTTAAATTGCATGGTAATTTGTTTATCCAGTGCAATGTTACTAAAGAATCCGTCTAGAGATTATACTCTATTCCTTCCCATTCCATGCTCTTCATGACGCTAACGACTAGTCGTCCAAACAATTCTGCTGCTGCCAGTTCAAGGCGCGGTATTGTCACCGTCTTAAGCGGTGCAACCCGTGTTTTTGCCGTTATCAAATTTGAAAAGATCCTTCCATCAGAGCGCACTGTTCTGACATAAATCACCGCCCCATATGCCCTTTCAGAAGCATCTGAAAAGCCATGTATTTCCTTCTCTATTCCTTCCGATGTGCCTATCCATCTCTCGATCTTGACCTTCTCTAAACATATAATTTCTCTCCAAAAGGCACTCCATCTCACATCTATCTCCCTAGGTAAATTGTCATCCCATTCCACATTCAAACGCCAAATGTCCTGAATAATAATTTTCCCTATGATCGTAACTGGGGCTAAGAATCCGTTAGGGTCGTAAAGTTGAGCAACACAGCTCACAACTTTACTTTTTGTCATGCCCTGCTCCGTGACTGGTGTTTTTACCAGAAACGTAAATTGATCCTTCTCAAGCAGCCATTTGAGGCCTAATATCGATGCCTTCTCGTCATCCTGAAACAGAATCTACATAGCTCATATCCTTCACCAGTGTTTTGGTATTTGACTTCCACTTTCTAAGCTCAAATCCTGCTCCTTTCAAAATGTGATCGATTTCTTTTGATAAAACGATCGCCTGCTTTTCGGAATCAGCGCCTGTAGTGCAATCATCCATATAGAAGTCCTTCACAATTGCTCTTGCAGCGTTGGGAAATGCCTGCTCTGAATCCTTCGCACATTGTATCAAAGCTCGTACAGCGTTGTGAGCTGACGATGTCATGCCATAGGTGACTACTGTCAACCAATATTCCTGCAATTTCTCCTGCGGATTTTCCCTCCAGAAGATTCTCTGAAGGTCCCATTGCTCCTGCGCTATTCTCACCATCCGAAACATCATTTTAATGTCGGCGCTAATGGCAATTCGATGCCTGCGGAATCGCATTATAATTTCATGCAAGTCCATTTGCAACTTTTCACCTAACATTTGTGCTTCGTTCAGCGAAATACCCCTATCTGTCTTGCAGCTCGCGTCGAAAACTACCCTGAATTTTTTTGTGACGCAATGATGTGGAATGTGATATATGTTACCATCCTGCTTAACGCCAGTAACTGGTGTCATATATCCTTCTCTCTCATATTCTCTCATAAAATCTATATAATTCTGTTTTAATTCAGAATCTCCTGCTAACTTGCGCTCTAAAGCAAAAAATCTACGTCTTGATAACAACTCTGAGCTACCAATCTCTTTTCCTGCTTCCTTCATAGGAATCGTAACGATAAACCTGCCTGACTCATCACGTGAAAACGTATTTATGAAATTTTGTTCAACCTACTCTTGCTCTTCTGACCTTCTCGATGACGGCTCGATGTCATCCAGCTGCCATAATCGCTTTAGTGATTCATGTAGCTGCTTATTGTCCATGCTCACAACATATGCTACCTGCTCGCTGCCCCTGATGTCCTTCTCACTTTCATGCTGCCCAAGTATGATTCTGCCAAAAACAGTTGCCATCTCCAGGACCCCACCTGGCTGATGTTTCAAAACAGAAGTAAATGCTTCTGCAATAAACCTGCACCCTAATAGTAAATCTACCTGACCTGATCTCCAATAATCTGGATCGGCGAGTGGTAGATCCGTTGAGTTGTCTAACTGTGGCGGATCCAAATCGCGTGTTTGAACGATCGGTTGCCATTTGCTCTCTTTGGGCATGACCCAAAAAACCTGCTCTATTGAAACCTGTGACTTGAACCAGGGACTTACGATGAGTATGGTACTATGGTTAATTTTAAAAGGCTCGCCTTCGACACCAATCATTCTCTTTGCTATTTGCACCTTAGGTAAGGCTAATTTTTGAACAAGTTGATGGCTAACTAAATTCGGTTGTGCCCATTCTCTTGCCCATTATAATTAAAAAAAGTCGAATAAATTTTAATTGTGTTTTTATTGTTCGTATTAAGGGGTAAATAGCCTATTCGTTTAAAATCCCCCCATGTTGACCTGCTCTCTCCATCGCTCTCCAACTCTTTTATCCCTGCTCCTTTCCTGCTTTGGTATAACCGAGGCCTCTTCGTTGGAGGATCCATCAGTCAATCCGTCTTTCTCTTTCCATCCCTTTCCTGCTGGTTTCCTTTCTTCCTTCCCTTCTCCTGCACGTGCAATGTCATTGCTCCTGCTTTCCTTAGTTCCTTCATTGGACAAAGAATGCTATTGTGCATTTGTTTGCCTGGGCATCTTACGCACGGCCCTTGAAAGCAATCCTTGGGTGAATGGCCAGTCTTGAGGCAATTCGGACATAATGCCTTCTCTCTTACCACCTCCTGCTTTGCTCTTAAACCTAAAAGCATGAACTCTGGACAACGCCACATCGGGTGAGCTGTCGACTTGCAATAGTGACATGGTAAAAGCCTTTTGTCAGCTACCATGTCTTCCCTCTTAGCATTGCTGCTACCTGCTCTCATGCTCTCATGCCTGCTCAAGTTTTGACGTACCTGCCGTGAAGTAGATGGCTGGTCTGCTCTCCTGCTCGTTGCGCTGCTCAAACTTTCTGCGCGCTTATCTAAAAACGCACAGAATTCCTTCGCAGTGGGCTCTTCTGAGGCACGCACCTCCTCCCACTTGCAAGCCGTCTCATGATCTAGCTTTTCATGTAGGATGTGAACCATGATCATGTCCCATTTCTCTGTTGGGATCCCCTGCGATGCCAACTGACGAAGAGTTTCGTAAGTGGTGTTTGCCATTCTCTGCAGCTCTGCTGCTCTTGGTGCACCCTGCAATTGAGGCAGCTTGAAGAAGTTCCTCAGAAGCTCTCTGCAGGTGGCGTACTTCTTGGTGAACACCTCGTTCAACCGCCTCCACGCCTCACAATAATTTTTGTCTGTGAGCTGCCATTCTCCAAGGGTTCTCGCTGCTCTTCCTGACTGGGAGGACTTCAGGTACGAGAATTTGTACGCGGGTGATATCCTATCGTTGTCATGGACCGCGGCAACGAAGAGGTCCCTGAAGCCCTGCCATTTGGTGATGTCGCCATCAAAGGAGCCCCATGTGTTCTTCACATCGTGTTGCGCATATGGAAGGTTAATCTTAACCTCGATAGGCTGTCCTGCTGAGCTCCCTCCTGCTATATTTACACCTGCTACTCCTGCTTCTGCTGAACCTGCGCTCATAACCCTCTCCTGCAATGCTGCATAAGCATCAAAATAACCTGCTTCTGCCTCAGCAACCCTGCGCTGCATTTCGACGTTGACTAGCATGTCGTCGTCTAAAGCAATCCTGCTCTCGCTTGTTCTCACCTGAGTCCAAGCGTCCTGCAATGCTTCCAGCCTAACCTGCGCTGCTGTCGCCGTACAAGCCTGAAAATTCTCAGACTTCAGATCAGCATCCTGCTCACTACAAATATGCCAGCGTCCAGCATATAGCTGTTGTTTTGGATCTGTTCTTTGTCCATCTCTTTAACCTGCTGCCTTCACTTTTCTACTGAAAATGCACGTGGAGAGTTCGATTCGCATTAGAAATTTTGTTTGAAAACGTTTTAATTTTTAAATGTGTAAAAAAATAATAATAGTTCGCAGTAGGTACTTAAATGAAAATTCCCAGTATGCGATAATATGATATGAAAATATAATGAAAAGGTGATAATAATTCGCAGTAGGTACTTGAATAAAAATTCCCAGTATGCGATAATATGATATAAAAATATAATGAAAAGGTGATAATAATTCGCAGTAGGTACTTGAATAAAAATCCCCAGTATGCGATAATATAATACGTAAAGGTAGATTTTGCATATGAAAATTATTGAGGAATTGTTGCTGCCGTGAGTTTTACCCCTACTAATGTTATTCGATGATATTTGGAGTCTAACTCACACGATTGTGGCTCGGTTCCTGCTCTTCAGAAATCAAAACAATTTTTCGATTATTCTGAGAATTATTTTCTTGCTGCTTGCAAGCTTCCTGCTCTTAAAAACCTAGCACCGTCGTGCTTCAAGTTTTTCCTGCTCGTAATAGGCAACTCGTACAAAAATACTTAGAGTCCCTCCTGCTCCTGCCATTCTATGTCTCCTTTTTTTTTGAAAATATGCACAAACCTTCTCATTAATTGGCAACCAGTGGATTTCACTCAGGTCCTTCCCATTCTCTTATTGTTTCGAAAGTTATCCTTCTATATTTTCCTGTTCTATATAATTTGTGGCAACTGACACGTTTGTGCTTCAGTGCTCCCTGCGCCTGCCCATTCTCATTATGTCTCCACAAAATAATTGGTTTGGTAAGAAAAAAGGTGACACAAAAAAACTTAACCCAGTTAATTTCGACCCCTATCTCACAACGGTAGCAACAATTGACAAGGTTAATTATATAAAAAAAATTGCATAAAAATATAAAGAGAATATTGTATAAAGATATTCAGAGCACAATACAAATATAGTCAATATAGTTAATAATAATTCCATCACAAAATATAAATGTATCTAAATCATTATATTATAATAGTTGTCCTCCATCACAAGAGAATCTGAAAAAAAATAATTATTTTCATCCATCACACATGCACAAAAATCAGCTCAAAAAAAAATTATTTTCTTCCATCTCACAACACGCAAAAAAAAAGAATTAGGAATAAGAGAAGAAAAAAAGAATGAATTTACACAAGTCTTGCCCCTGCTCCTGCACACGTGATGCCGCTGCTCTGAAAAAAAGGGTTATGTATAACAAACACGCTGCACAACAATATTTGCCACCACCATTTGCTTTAACAACAACAAGAAGAAAAAAATTGTCTGTTGCTTCATCATCACCACCGCTCACTGCTGCCCTGCTTAATTCACAACAAATCACAATATTGAAAGGAATAATTTTAAATTTGCACTTCCCTGCTATACAAGCGTGGACTGTATAATTACCTTAGGAATTTATTGTTTGATTTTTTACTTAAAATCACTTGAATTGTTTGTTAATTTGCTTTTTGTTTTGTTTTTTTTTATTTTTCTTCGCTAAAAATAATGCCGATGCGTCCGTTCGCAATAATTTATACTTTCGAATGAGAAAATATAACCTAACCCTTCTCTTTCTTGTAGCTATACTGCGTATCCCAGCGGGAAAAATTGAAAAATTCATTGAGGAAAGATCAGCTTTTTCCTTGAGGAATGGCAGCTGCACCGTCCACTTTTCAGCTGATTCCTTTGATGAAATTAACATGGGCATGTCCTAGGCGGGAAGCACATGCTGAAAATCCGATGAAAATTCGCCAACGAAATCACTACTTCGTTGGAAGTTGTTTATTCACCGACCCAGATCATGAAAAACACGATGGTTGCATAGTTTGTGAATTCACTACATAAATGTATGTGGTTTATTCATCAGTTCAATGTTTTCGATGAAAATGGTAATGAAAATTCAATTATCAAATCACAAGATTAGTGGTAGTTGTTTATTCAGCAATTATAGTTAATTTAATATGAAAAATGTGAAGAAAATTAAATAAATAGTGAATTCATTACTCTGTTGTGTATGTGTGTTTTTTGTGATTGGTTAATTAAAATAAAATATAGAATAAAAACTTTAAATTTAATTAAAGTGAAATCACTAGGTCAGGGGTTGTTGGTTTATCACCACTTCATATGCGAAGTGGTGATTAATCAACAACCTGAAATACTTTGAGACAATCTGAGATTTCCTCATTTTAATAGAAATTCACAAGTCCTCTTATAATATTTACTGTCAGTAGACAATGTCAACACAGAGAACACAAAAAAATCAACTTCTATCAAAACACACAATGGCGGTGCACACTTTACAAAGCATATGAGTGGACATAGACGATGAACTGATGAACTTCTACATGACTTTTCAACAGTTTTTTCATCTTATAATTTTCCATATCAAAAGCAATTTTTAATTCAACGAAAAAAAGGGTTGTTTTCACACAAAGCAGAAAGTGGGTTCAAATCTATGAACTGAGGAAACATTGCATGACTCTTCACTTACTAAATCATTACATGTCGTTTCCTTTTATTATCTGGCTAGTGAATTGATTGCTGTTGTCTTGTTGTTTTCTACACACAAAGCGAAAAGTGGGTTCAATTCTATGAACTGAGGAAACCTCGCATGACTCTTCACTGACTAAATCATTGCATGACATTTCCTTTTATTATTTGGATAGTGAATTGATTGAAGAATTCAGCTATAAAATTCATTGGGGACGATATTTCGCGCTGGGATGTGCAATATGCTACTCGTGTGTCGTGTGTATTAGTAGGTATACATTTCGACTCTCGCTCGCTGCTCGGGAAGTGTATCGTATCCGTATGTATGCTCATGGGTGAGAATGTAAACAGTTATACATGCTCATGGGTAAGAATGTAAATAGTTATACCTGCACATGCTCTGAGCGTTCATTCCTGCTATGAAGGGGAAAGAAAAAAAAAAATAATCTATTCGCTTACTTACATGCTCATGGGTATATAATGAATGAATGTATGTGGTGTAGCGGCGTTTTCACCGTGTCTGCTGGTGGTGTACCGTTCCTGCTTGTATCATGTCGTAACATGATTCCTGCTATATATTTCGCTTAGTTTTTCTTTTTGTGACTACGTGATTTTCATCGTAGCACATTTCACCATCACAATTTGCTCGTATTAATAAGAATTCAAAGCACACTTTATATGCTTTTCTCTTAAAGAAAGCCTTCACATATATGTTTTTTTTTTTTAAGGAATTTTCGCATCACATTTACCGGTTCAATATCCAGCTCGACACGGACCAAATGTATCATAGCTCAGGATGAATTAAAAAGGAATACAAACCGTCACACTTCGGATTAAAACAATAAAGCCATGAAATAAGAAACACAACAAATTAAAGTGGAAAAGTTTATAAAAAAACCACTCTTTTATTTCCTTCACAATTTATAACCCTGCTCTCAACGCACAACCTGCTCGTTACAAAATCCTGCTAGCACTGACTTTCGTCATACAAATCACATTATATTCTCAGTCTTTCGTTAAGTTAATAAGAGAATTTATATAAGCTTATATATTTATACAATACATCGACTGCAGAGTTAGCAGACTCATGCAGTTCGATACACATATAAAGATTAATAAAGATAGACAGATAGCCAGATCTTAAGATCATGGGTGGAAGAGGTAGGGGAGCCATTTCCAAAAAATTGCCAAGACCTAGGCCTACGGTTAGCATAAGGTATCCTCTTAGGAATCTTCTAGACCAAGTAGAAGACAGGGCATCAGTTAACAGAGACAATCCCAGCGCAAAGTCTACTCTAAATGGGGATGCTATGAGTAGGTCACTAGGTGAGAACCCACTTGGAGCATACGGTTCCAATATAGCTCAGCCAAGAGCGAGAGTACAGAGTGAGTCAGTGAGGGAATTTGCACTTCGTCGACCAATAATCGAGGAGGTCGATGAGAATAGTAGCCTTCACGGCCTAGACGATGACTATGATATCCTCGATCAGATCCGTTTAATACAGATTGAAGAAAGAACTATCCGTACAGATATGGAAGCATTAGATCGAAACACTCAGCATGACCAAATACACAATCAATTTGATCACAATGAAGATTTCATTCAAAGAGTTACGGAGGGGAATGTGGAGCCCCTAGAACGAAATTCTCAGCGAATGAATACAAGTGATCGACAGCCATATGAAACCGAGTCCGATTTTATTAGAAGAGTTACTGAGGAAAGTATTTCCAATAAAATAGAATCTGCGGTGACTCTAGCAGTACGCGAATATAATGACAGGACTTTGAATATGTTTCATGATGGTATGTCGAAGACGTTCGTTACCATGGAAAATAAAATTAAGGAGTTAAATAAAAAAATAGGTGAACAATGTAAATAGGTGATCCTTCGATACAGTATGCTTTTCCTCCTCAGGATAGACAACCAGAAAATATTTATACGTCTAGACCTGTAGTATCTGCACCAGTAATTCAACCGAAATTACCTCAGGCTCCTAGTTCGAGACCACCAATAGATACGTGTACTCACAACACGAGGGATCCTAGGGGGTTGGAAATTTATAGATGGGGTTTCAAGTTTGATGGGACGGCAAAATCTATGCCGGTTGAAAGATTCTTTTTTAGAGCTGAAACGTTTCGGAAAGAAAATAGACTAAGTGTGGACGAATTGGCCACTTATTTTCATCACCGTTTGGCAGGGGAAGCCCTAACATTTTATTGGCAATATCTTGAAGAAAATGCAGATACAAGACCTACTTGTAATGAAATGAAATCTGAGTTAATAAATCGATTTAAATATAAGAGAAAGGATCCTGAAATTCTCAGAATGATTATGGAAAGGAGACAACTTCCTCATGAGACGTTTGACGAATTCTTTAGCGATATTCGGGCGTTGTTCCTGCAGATGCGGAATCGCCCGAATGAACAAAATATGCTAGGAATTTTAATGCCTAACATAAAAGATAAAGCAGCACGATAGATACAATCTACGATTTGAGGGAGCAGTGTAGAAAGGCGGAAATGCATATAGCTACTACAGAGGGTCGGCTCAAGAAAAATATTTGTGAGGTAGGCTATCTCAAACCAGAGATACATGAAAGTTACTGGTTAGGAAAAGATAACTCGTGTTATGTAGGAGAAGATGAATACGACATAGCAGCCTTACAGCAAAATAGAGGGAATAATAATTTTAATAAAAAAGTTCCAGGTCCACACAAACATTCTGAAAAAGAAAAGAGACATTTGGGTGGGAATGGAAATTTGAAAGAAACAGAACTGAACACAGCTAATTGTCCTTCAAGCTTTCATGCTATGACATGTTTCAGTTGTGGACAAGGAAGTATTTCTTTCAAATGTGCTTCTTGTTTGGGAAAAGGTCAAGTCGGGAGTGCGTCCGGGACTCAACTACCGACGAAAAATCAACTTCCCGGGAATTCGATTCACTCGGAAAAATAGACATCTTAAAACGAAATATAAATAAAATTGAACACACTACAAAAATAAAATCAGATGCAACTCCGAGAAAAAATCTACATCAAAGACTCAGGGAGTACCAAGAAGCAAGGAAACGAATTTTTGGTGAGGAATCAGTGCAATCTACAAAAAAAATCAAAGAATTATAAGAAAATTTTAAAATTAAGGGAACAATGTGCAATAAGTAGATTTCACGAGAATAGAATAGAGTCATCTATTATAACAGGCACAGACGATTGTAGACCATACACAAAAGTAATCGTAGATGGTGAAGAGATACACGGATTATTAGATAGTGGAGCTTCCGTAAGTTGTTTGGGGAATAAAGCAATAGATTTTGTTAAAAGTCATAACATAGAACTTACAAAAATGAATATAGGTATTAAAACGGCTGATGGAAACAATCAAGAAATAATAGGTAGATTTGAAACAAAAGTTTCATGGGGAAATGTAACACTAGACATGGAATTATATGTTGTTCCGGGCTTACAACAAAAACTATATTTGGGTGTCGACTTTTGGAGATCCTTTAAGGTAGCTCCGCACATCGTCAGTTCTCTGGACACGCCATCGCCGATGGAAGCTCAAGATCTTGTCCCCGTCAGGCAACTTTCACCAGCACAGACTGGAGAATTAGAGCGGATCAAGCAGCTGTTCCCTTCTTTTGCAGTGTTGGGATTGGGTAAGACAAGTCTAGAAGAACACGTCATTGAGATGGAAGACGACAGCATTCCCACCAAACAACGACACTACCCAATTTCACCTGTAGTACAGAAGCTCATGTACGCGGAACTTGACCGAATGCTCGAACTAGGAGTGATTGAAGAAAGCAATAGTGCTTACAGTTCTCCAGTTGTGCTGGTGAGAAAACCTGGAAAGAACAGACTTTGCTTGGATTCACGTAAAGTGAATGCAGGTACTAAGAAATTCGCATACGCTCTGCCACATATAGAAGGCATTATAAATCGTCTTCAAAACACCCACTTCATTTTAAGCACTGATTTAAAAGATGCTTTCTGGCAGATTCCCCTGGAGGCCAAATCAAGGGAGAAAACAGCTTTCACAGTCCCTGGGCGACCATTGTATCAGTTCACGGTCATGCCGTTTGGACTGTGCAATGCTGCGCAGAGAATGTGTAAGCTGATGGACAAGGTCATTCCCGCTCGTATGAGAGAGAATGTCTTTGTCTACCTTGACGACCTCATGATTTGTTCTCCAGACTTTCGAACTCACATTAAGGCTCTGGAAGAAGTGGCGAAATGTTTGCGTGATGCTGGACTCACTATCAACGTGGGGAAGAGCAAATTCTGTTTTAAGGAGATAAAGTATCTTGGTTATTTCAAAGGTGATGGGTGTCTGCGAACAGACCCCGAAAAAGTCTCAGCTGTGAAAGATTTTCCAATCCCAGGAACTCCTAAGCACCTCCGACGGTTTCTAGGAACGACGGGATGGTATAGGCGATTTATACCCAATTTTGCGACAATATCATCTCCCATGACTGACTGTCTTAAAAAGGGCAAATCGTTCGGAATGAGAAGCGAAGCTAATAACAGCTCCCATACTTACGAACCCCGACTTTTCGAAACACTTTTACATTCAGTGCGATGCATCGACTTTAGGCGTAGGGAGTGTTCTTTTCCAAAAAGATACTGAGGAGAAAGAATGGCCGATAGCATTCATGTCTCAGAAGTTTAATTCGGCACAGAGAAATTACACAGTGACAGAACTTGAATGCTTAGCGGCTGTTCTTTCAGTAAAGAAGTTTAGGGCATACATTGAGGGTCTACCTTTTACGATTATAACAGACCATGCAAGTCTGAAATGGCTAATGACCCAAAAGGACTTATCTGGATGTTTGGCTAGATGGAGTTTCAAATTGCAGGGTTTCGATTTCACAATCGAACATAGGAAAGGTATCCTCAATGTAGTCCCTGATACTCTCTCACGTATCCATATGGACGAGCTCAATCCCGAGAAAGAAATGCAGGAAGTTGATCTCAGTTCTCCATATTTCTGCTCACAGGAGTATGAAGAATTGAAGAAAACAATTACTGAAAACAAAGACCGACTACCTGATGTATGTGCTTCGGAAGGATTTGTGTACAAACGGACAGACATAAGGACTGGTGACAAACTACAGGAAGACAGAGCATGGAAACTTTGGGTTGCGAAGGAGTTACACGGGAGGCTCTTGGAGGCGGCACATAATTCACCAGCTGCAGGACATGGCGGTATCCATAAGACCTTAGCGAAGTTGCGGCAAAAGTATTTTTGGCCAAATATGACCAGTGAAGTAAAAGAACATGTCGGTGCATGCGACATCATCAAGTGTAATAAACCTGTGAATGTGATTTCACGACCACCAATGGGGAATCAGGTAGTTACAGAAAAACCTTTTCAAAGGTTGTATATAGATTTTTAGGACCGTATCCTAGAACAAAAACAGGACATACACACATTTTTATATGCCTAGACCATTTCAGTAAGTTTGTTTTCCTAAAGCCAATCAAAAAAGCCACGGCCGCAATAATAGTGAATTATTTAGAAGAAAACATATTTCACATTTTCGGCGTTCCAGAGTATATTCACTCAGGCAATGGTAAACAGTTTACTTCTGAACTGTTTGCCAGCTTTCTCAAAAGGTATGGTGTTAAACACACCCGCACTGCATTCTATTCACCACAAGCAAATGCATCAGAACGCGTAAATCGCTCTGTATTAGCCAAAATCAGGTCTTATTTAGATAGCGATCAAAGAAATTGGGATACACATGCTAGCAATGCAGCATTTTCTCTCAGGAGTGTGATTCATGACTCAATTGCTTTAGAACCTTACTACGCTGTATTCGGTTCACAAATGGTTCAGCATGGAGGATGTTACGAACTCCTTCGCAAATAAGATGCGTTAAAAGATAGTAGCATGAGAATAGACAACAATAGTGACAAATTACAGTTGATTAGAAGAAAAATTTTTGAAAATCTAAAGATCGCCCACCAAAAGACAGAAAAAGTTTATAATACTCGAAGTAGGGATATACAATACCGTGTAGGACAACTAGTTTTCAGGCGAAAGTTTAAACAAAGTAGCTTATCAGATGCCTATATTGCAAAATTAGGTCCTAAATTCCTTAAATCCATCGTTTTGAAAACCATTGGAAACTCATTATATGAGATAGGAAATCTCAAAGGAGAGAAGGTAGTAGTTTTCCACGCAAAGGATATCCATGCATAGTGCAATAATTATTCTAACGAACTCCTTCCGCTAATACTTAACTACTGTATTACCCTACTGTGATATACTTCTGTGAAAATTTGGTGAGAAAAATTTAAAACTAATTTAATTATTTCTATTTAGAGAAACTTTATTTATCATAACTTTCCCGATTCTTTTATTCTATTATAGCAATTTGATTTATTATTTATTTACTTGACAGCATAATAACTACCAAGTTTCACACAATATCCTAGCTTTCATTATTTCGTGCAATATAATTTTAGGCACATACAACGAATGTATAATTCTGTGATAGTATGATTAGGTTTTCCATCTGTGATATTTATGCATAGGTTTCTTCCTCTTCATGTTATATTCACAAACTAGTCACTCACTTCGATCAAATTATAAATCCTTAAACCTAGGAAATTGCCCGGCTAAGTCAATAGAGCCATGAGATTTCAGGGCCGGGCTCTTGCCACACGTTAGTGATAAAATAAGAAAGTGCACAACCACAGCCACTATTTTCTTACGAGGCTTCTGACCTCACGACCACTCAGTCATAATCGTCGATACTGTAACGTGACCGGGTTGCACATATCGAACAATAAAATAGGTACTTCATTTCCCTCATAATCATAATAAGAAAACTTAAAAATAACATGCAAAAATATTACTAACCTACTCTAATAATAATAACCAATAATACAAAAAAATCTAGGTTCGTAAAAATATAAAAAAAATCTACTAAGCATACTACCTAACGAGGGAGGAGGTGATCATACACACCTCCTCTACCTATCCAAAAAGCATGCAATCCAGCATATGGGTAATCCCGATTGGATCCGTACTACAATGCCCCAATGTACATGTGCTGTGCAGGTTTTTTTTGACATCCATCTCGGGATTTAATTTGATTTATCTGAAAAATCGAAATGTAATTAAGTCTGAGCTACAAAAGATAATAGAGAATAGTAAACATCTACATCAGTCTCAGCTTTCGTGGCCAAGATTTTTTGTCAATGTTTACAAATCTCATACACATAACAATAAAACTATTCATGATACTTACCTCAGTAGATATAATCCTAACTTGATGGGATAACACTAAAACCTGGAAAATAACATAAAGAGAGAGAAGTTGATAAATATTGATACTATGATATGAAAGAATAAAATAGTAAAAAATAAAACTTACCCAAAGCTTGTCCTAACACCGCCACGTTTTCATGCCATTTCAGAATTTTACACAAATATCTTTGACATATGAAAATAAGTCAGTAAAATAGTGTTATCTCACTTAGTAAAAGAGGATGGAAAGATTAATTACTTTAGGCGGCCATACTTTTTCGGCGATTTGAAAACTAAAATATTGAAATTGATACGTTCAATGATTCAAGGTACTAGATTCTTATAGGGAGCAAAAGGTTGAAGTATTATGTCGGTTACATTTAAAAACAAAAAAATAAAAGTCATAAGTCAGACAACAGTGCAATGTATATTTAATTTAAAAGACTGGAGATGCAACTGTGATAATAATGATGCTATGATATTAGTCGTAAGATAAATAAATATTAAAGTACACAAATAGTAAATAGTTAGAATAGAAAACAGTAGTAAAACCCATTTGTATTCACGAACCCTAGAAGAGTGAAAAAGAAAGAACAAGATATATATAATATTTTATTTAAATATCCAACTACCCTTTCAGTTATAAATGTATATAAGTGAAGATAGACAAAGGGTATACCAAATCATAGTCATATGACTTGCAAAATTCAATCAAGTTGGTAGTTTTCTTCCTTCGAATTTTTTTTTTTTGATTTTTGATAAAAGTGGTTTATACGAATTTTAACTGAAACCCAGTATAAAGTTTATTTTTATTTAAAGTTAAAAATTACAAAAAAAAAGAAAAAAAAAAACAACAAAATATATAACTTCCAAAGAAAAGTGAAGAAAATTTAAGATCTGAAGTGTAGATATTACAAAAGTGAACATAGTGTTCCAACCAATATTATAGTCCTCTTTGGAGTTCTGGAAAAGCCCCCACGGTTCCAAAAAGGATATTCAAAATATATCTTTTATTAAATAAGGCAGAGGTATGTGTCCTATTTCAAGAAGCATAAGCCTACATATAAAAGAAGATCAAAGAAACAAATCTATGGTGTTCTAATTTGTGTTACATTTACCCGTCTAGGTGCTCTTTCGTGTTCCTAGGGGCTCCTCATTTAGACTGTGCACAATTAGTGCCTCTGCCCCCTTTAAGTTTCGTTTCCTGATTCTACTGAAGTCACAAAAGTAAGGAAGATAGTGCTAGTTTTATACTGATTACCTAGGATAGTATCAGAAACAATATAACAAGGAAACATTGAAAGGAGGAAAAACAAGTCCCGAGAGGGCAAGGAAAAGGAGAAACTGCATCTAAGGAAGTGAAGAATTAAACAGCAAAGAAAGAAAAGAGAAAAACAAAAAAAAAAAAAGACAAAGTGAATTACATACATATACAAAAAAAATAGTTAATTTTATCTAACCTTGTTAGATACATATATAATTTTCTTACATAACATAAAGTTTTTTTTTTATTTAACGTAAAGATATAATATCTAATAACGTAGATTACAACGTGTAAAAGCCAAATCTGTTTTTAATAGTTAAATTTTGTAGCGCGTTAACAAAAATGTTAGTGAAGCATAGAAAAACATCATTCCTGATCTGTGCTGTCGGCAGGACGTCGAGGGAGGTGTAAAACCGTAAGTACATATACATATATTATATACATATATACATACAATTTGTGCTGGGATGAAAAAGTAATTCCCCAGATAAAGAACATCACAACGGTTAAAAACAGATACCGGTTTCTTTTTCTTTTCTTTTCCATTTTTGAATTTGAAATCTTTTTACTTTTTATTTAATAACATTTTTTTTGGATATTTTTTTATTTTTTTTTTTTTGAGATTGAATTTGTCAATTAAAGATCTTGGACCTATAAAGTAACATGAATCAAAGTCTTTTCGAATTATTTAGAATTTGGTGAATAAAAATTAACATCATTATGATGTGTTGCTAAAAGTAAAGCGATAGGTGTGTGGAGAATCTTGTCAGACCGTCTAGGAAGGTATAACAAACCCTGAATATAACCTGACATTCAGGTTCACATTCGATTTTCGCTGTAAAATTGATGTAAGCTGGACTGAACTTAATAAAAATTGCGTCTTGACAAGGCCCTCACTGTCAACTGAAGAGTCCAAGTGAGAACGCCGGGACGAAACGCCAATTTTTATGGACTAAAGGCCGTTAAAGTGTTGTGATGTTCAAAAGGGTAGTTATGTGCATTCAAGAGGACACAAGCGTCCACAGGTTTTTCTCAAAATCCACCTCTGTCTACCAACTCCTACTCTCACCTCCACGTGGTGAACATCGGGTGTCTAGTACCTCAGCTGGAGACGGGGTTTAAATCCCCGTGGAAAGCTGTTGGGGACAGCCAACGAGAGAGGGGGGGAGGAGTGTTCCCACTAAGGCACTTCTCCTTTCATCGAGGCGGCAGCGGACGAATTCTCTAGATGGAATCAACGGTGGCGTCTACAGTTCCAGTTAGGTTGAACTACTTAGTGAACACCTTATATGGGCTACTACGACATATTTGTAGCTCAGGCCTATAAGGAGCGGTTTATCCGGCTCCCTACCCTTGGAGTTATACGAAGGGTCTGGTCCTCCGGGTCGGGGGTTGTGCGTCGGGGTAACTTCCCTACCACGTAAAAAAAAGTTGTTCCGAAACAACAACAAGCCTCGGATATGGATGATTTTAAAGTTGACGACCCCAGCAAACGAAACAAGGACAATGAATTTCGGATCTGCACGTGGAACGTCCTGTCCTTATACAGAACACGTGCAGCCGAACAATTAGTGGAGAACCTGGACAGGCTAAAGGCTGACGTAACAGCCATCCAGGAAGTGCGATGGGATGGAGAGGGCGTACGGAGACTGAAAACGTGTGACATCTACTACGGCGGGTGCTTGAAGGAACAGGGTCAGCGGCTCTTGGGTTGTGGTTTTGTGATAAGGGGAAGACTTAGGCAAGAAGTCTTGGGCTTCCGAAGTGTAAGCGAGCGCCTGGTCACAATCCGCATCAAAGGCAAATTTAAGAACATTTCGCTGATTTGTGTTCACGCCCCCCATGAAAGGAGAGAAGACTCAACCAAAGAAGCATTCTACGATCTCTTGGAGACAACGTATGATATGTGCCCGAAGTACGACGTGAAGATCATTCTTGGTGACTTCAACGCAAGATTCGGAAAGGAGGGCATCTTTGGTTCGATAGTCGGAGGACACAGCCTACACGACGAAACTTCCGGCAACGGACACAGGCTGGCAGACTTTGCGGCGGGGCGAAATGTCATCATCTCAAGCACCTACTTCCCACACCTCAATATACACAAGGGGACTTGGCGGTCGCGTGATCAAGTAACCGTCAACCAAATCGACCACGTTGCGATAGACGCGAGACATGCTTCCAGTATCTTGGACGTCCGAACGTTCCGAGGGGCCAACATTGACTCGGATCACTACCTGGTGGTAGCTAGACTACGTATGCGGATATCCATGACGCGACAACGCAGAGCAGATGCTGTGAAAAGATTCGATGTCGAGAAGCTTAAATCGCAAGAGACTGCCAGAACTTTTGCAGACCACGTAACTCTTAATCTCTCAGGAGGTCCGCTACCAGCATCAAGTGCAGAGGACCAGTGGGAACACTGTCAAAAAGCCATTAGAAGTGCCGCCTCTGATGTGCTGGGTTTCACTAGGCGAATACAACGAAACCCCTGGTTCGATGAGGAGTGCCGGCTAGCGCATGCAGCTAAGGACGAGGCCTACCAGGCAATGCTGCAGACTCGAACAAGAGATGCTGAGAGAGTGGCCCGGGAGCTCTACGGGCTGAAACGAAAAGAGGAACGCCGACTTCTCAGGAGGAAAAAGAGAGAGCACGAGAAGCGGGCGGTAGAGTCTATTGAGGGTTGTAGCGGTAGGGGAGATGTTCGAAAATTTTATCAGAGGGTGAAGCGATCCACCCAAGGATTCAAGGCTAGAACGGAAGCCTGCCGAGATGAGAGTGGGAATATGGTAGTAGACACACAGTCAGTGCTGAGGATCTGGAAAGAACAATTCTCTAGACTGCTTAATGGCGAAGACAGCCAAGATGCCGCTAATAGGCAGAACGCTCCATTCAACTTGGACGATGATGGCCAAGAGTTCCGTCCACCCGACCTAACCGAAGTTCGGCTGGCGATATCCAAACTTAAGTCGTACAAGGCTGCAGGTGCGGATGGCTTACAAGCCGAACTATTTAAATCAGCGGGAGATGAATTGGCTAGGAGCATACACCAGCTCATCTGCAAAATTTGGTCGGAGGAAAGTATGCCCGATGAATGGAACCTCGGTATAGTGTGCCCCATCCATAAAAAGGGAGATGTTCTGAAATGTACCAACTACAGAGGAATTAGTCTCCTAAACGTCGCTTATAAAATCTTGTCGGCCATCCTGTGTGACCGCTTAAAACCTTTTGTCAACGATCTGATCGGCCCTTATCAGTGCGGTTTTAGGCCAGGCAAGTCAACCGTCGATCAAATGTTCACACTCCGACAGATTTTAGAAAAATCCCGGGAATTCCAGATCGATACACACCACCTTTTTATCGATTTTAAAGTCGCGTATGATAGCGTGAAAAGGGACGAATTATACAGAGCCATGTCGAGTCTCGGCATCCCTGCCAAACTCGTCCGCTTGTGCAGGATGACGATGGAGAAATCTCGCTGCTCCGTCAAAATTGGTAAGAACACCACCGATTCCTTTGATGTTGAGAAAGGATTGAGGCAAGGCGACGCGTTATCATGCAACCTATTCAACATCGTTCTTGAAGCCTTTGTACGCAACGCACATGTCAACACCAGCGGTACAATCTATCAAAAGTCCGTTCAATTGCTTGCATATGCGGATGACATAGACATTGTCGGCAGAACGAAGCGAGCTGTGGCAGGGGCATTTGCGAGCATTGAATCGGAGGCGGCTAGAATGGGATTGGCGGTTAATGAGGACAAGACGAAGTATATGCTGTCATCGAGAGAGGAATCTCAACATCGTCGACTCGGGCAAAATATCACGATGGACAGATATAACTTCGAAGTTGTCAAGGACTTTGTCTACCTGGGCTCCACTATTACATCGCAGAATGACATCAGTGCAGAGATCAAGCGAAGAATTACTCTTGCCAACCGCTGTTTCTTCGGTCTAAGAAGGCATTTAAGTAGTAAGGCCCTCTCTCAGAGAACCAAGGAGACTTTATACAAAACCCTAATCATCCCGGTCCTGCTTTATTGGTCAGAAGCATGGACACTGAAAGATTCGGATAAAAATCTGCTAGGGTGCTTTGAGAGGAAGATTCTTCGTGTGATTTTCGGTCCGGTGTGTATCGAAGGAGTATGGAGGAGAAGATTCAACGACGAGCTATACGGGCTATACAGCGACGTTGACCTGGTCAAAAAGCTGAAAATACAGCGGCTTAGATGGCTGGGGCACGTGGAGCGTATGGACAGCAACGCACCTGCCCGACGAGTCTTCGAATCCAACCCCGATGGGGTACGCAGCAGAGGAAGAACCCGTAACAGGTGGCGCAATCAAGTGAATGACGACATCAAAGCACTCGGTGTGCGCAACTGGAAGCGGCTAGCTAGGGACAGAGCTGGCTGGAGGGGCTTGTTAGTTGAGGCCGAAGCCCATCCTGGGCTGTGAGCGCCATCAAAAGTAAGTAAAGGCCGTTAAAAGCTATATTGAATCAATAATTCAACAAGTCCAATTAAATAATGCTAAGTCTTCTACTTGGCTGATGTATTTCAGTAGTATATAGAATTTGTATTATAAAAAACACTCATATGTTAACAATGCCAGGCCACGGGTAACAAAATTTCCAACAATTCTTGATTAGAAATTCTAATTGGGTTGGATATAGTTCACATTCGATTTTCGCTGTAAAATTGATGTAAGCTGGACTGAACTTAATAAAAATTGCGTCTTGACAAGGCCCTCACTGTCAACTGAAGAGTCCAAGTGAGAACGCCGGGACGAAACGCCAATTTTTATGGACTAAAGGCCGTTAAAAGCTATATTGAATCAATAATTCAACAAGTCCAATTAAATAATGCTAAGTCTTCTACTTGGCTGATGTATTTCAGTAGTATATAGAATTTGTATTATAAAAAACACTCATATGAAGACAGCTTTCTCCACAGAAAATGGTCTGTGGCAGTTTAAAGTTATGCCATTCGGATTATGCAACGCACCGGCAACATTTGAGCGTCTGATGGAGTGTGTTGTTCAAGGACTTACTTGGAAATCATGACTTGTATATTTGGACGATGTCATCGTTTATGGAAAAAATTTTGACGAACATTGTGAAAACCTTAAGGCTTTATTCCAATGGCTTGCAAATGCTTGCATCTTCTTACTGAAAAAGTGCAGCCATTCAAATGGTCAGGTGAGTGCGAGAAAAGTTTTCAGGAACTCAAGCTACGCTTGTGTAACGCTCCTGTTCTGGCCTATCCGACTCCTGGAAAACCTTTTATCATCGACGCCGATGCCAGTAACGTTGGAATTGGAGCTGTACTGTCGCAAGTCCATGACGGAGAAGAAAAAGTCGTCGCCTACTATAGTAAGGTACTCTTGAGGCCAGAGCGCAATTATTGCGTGACCAGAAGGGAACTTCTGGCTTTGATTTTGGCAACAAAGCGCATCTATGGGCAGAAATTCCTCCTTCGGACAGATCATGGTGCGCTCAATTGGCTTCTGAACTTCAAAAATCCCGAAGGTGAAGTAACTAGGTGGATCGAGTGACTTCAGACATACGACTACCAAATTCAACATCGGAAAGGAAAGCTGCACTCAAACGCAGATGCATTGTCTCGGCGGCCGTGTAAACAGGACTGTAAGAATTGCACGCGTCAAGAAGAAAAGGAAACCGTTGCCATTCAGCGAATAAAAGCCGATCCCATTTACGGTTGGAGCAATGAAGAACTGAGGACTGCCCAACAAGAAGATTCGGATATAGAGCCCATTCTTGCATGGAAGGAACACGAAGGAAAACCAGAATGGGGTGACATCTCCGATAGAAGTCCAGCTCTCAAAGCATATTGGGCACAGGGGGCCTCTCTGTATGTGCAAGAAGGACTACTCAGGCGCAAATGGGAGTCTGCAGATGGCAAGTCTTTTGTGATGCAGTTAATCGTGCCTAGGTCAAAGGTTAATGACGTTCTTTGATAGATGCATGATGGAGCATCTGGAGGTCATTTGGGAGTCAATAAAACGCTGGAAAAGATACTGGCTTCATGCAGAGAGGATGTCGAAAAGTGGTGCAAAAATGTTATACTTGTGCTGCTACCAAGGGACCAAGTAGAAAGCTTCAAAGTTAAATGCAGCAGTACAATGTGGGAACACCTTTCGAGAAAATAGCAGTAGATGTAGCAGGTCTGTTTCCGGAGACCAACAGCGGAAACCGATACATCCTTGTAGTCATGGATAACTTCAGCAAGTGGCCTGAGGCATTTGCCATCCCAAATCAAGAAGCCAAAGTGGTTGATCAGATTGTCTTCAATTGGGTGAGCAGGTTCGGTGTTCCTTTGGAGTTGCATTCTGACCAAGGAAGGAACTTCGAATTTATCATCTGCCAGGAGGTTTGCTCTCTCCTTGGCATCAAGAAGACGAGAACAACACCGCTTCATCCACAATCTGACGGAATGGTCGAACGATTCAACAGGACGCTTAAGGAACATCTGTCCAAGGTTCTAGGTGACTACCAACGAGACTGGGACCACCATATTCCATTGTATTTGATGGCCTATCGAAGTGCGGTTCATAGTTCTAAGGACATACACCATCGGAGATCCTGTTCGGCACAACAATACGGCTGCCTAGTGAAGTAAAATTTGGATGCCGTACTATGGAACCGGAAAGGCCAGATGAATATGTGGATAACCTCAAAGAAAGACTCATTGATATTCATCAACGGACAAGGAAACCATAAAAACAGCCTGTGATAGGATGAAAACACGGAACGACGCTCGTGCAACAACGATGGGGTTCCAAAAAGGAGACCTGGTGTGGTTTTACAATCCCCATCGACAAAAAGGACTGTCACCAAAACTTCAGCAGAACTGGGAAGGCCCATACACCGTTTTGAAGCGAATCATTGATGTGGTTTATCGCATTCAGCGAGGGTTAAGAGACAAGCTTAAGGTAGTTCACTGTGACCGTTTACATCGCTATAAAGGTGGTGACGGGAGTAATGGATTAAATCGGGACGATCAATCCTAAGAGGGGGCAATGTGGTGAATATGCCCATTTGTGCAAACAACGACATCTCTTATTTTTCTATAACAGAATAAATTAGTAATGAGTTCCGCGCAATCTATGAACAAAAGATTAACTAATGTTATTCAATACCTCAACCACTCCATCGTTATCCAATACCCAAACTATGGAACTGCTATAATTTGTAATTGGTCGAAAGCTTTTGAGCTACTTATGGAGACTTGTGGAGGAGAAGTACATTCCGGCACATTCCAGAACCACTAGAAGATTCTAGTAGCTTTTTCTCGGATATAAATGCACCGCCACCAGCCCGAAGACCTCAGTTTGATTTTGAAATTGAAAGAATAGACGTTGGTGTAAAATTGTGAATTAAGAGTTGTGCTTGTTTATAATAAGTTTTAGAAGTAAAGTTTTTGAAGTGAAATAAAGGTGTTTTATTTATGTAAAGTAATTGAACAACAATTTGAACAACAGTTTGAATAAAAGAAATAAGTTTTATTGGTGAACCCTTGGCAAAATGAAATGTCGTCCGTGTGTGCACGCATACATAACTCGACAACGAATCATTCGATTTTTACGATTTTGGGCTTGATGAATTCGTATTGGCCCAAGGAAAGACAAAGGATACTGGTGGAAAATCTCGGAAAATTTGCAGAATAATTGGAACGGGAAGATCCTGATTTTCACAATTTAGCGATTGATGGGTTCATGGCCGAAGAAAAAGGAATACTAGGTGTCCTGTTCACTTCGTCATACAAATTTGAATTGTACTTGATATTGCGTTTGGTCAGATAAAATTAATCGTAATAATTTGTTTTTAATTGTCATTGTGTTCAAAATTCAAAGTACATATTTGGAACAGGGGCTAGGTTGTGGGAAAGCGGTCGAACTTGTCATTATAAAGTATACTAAAAACAAGCAATGACTATCCCCCAGCTGAATATCAGAAATCAATGGATATTCGGAACCCTTCTTTTTATTCACTAACTGCTGGATGCAAAACAAAAACTCTTCAAATTGAATTGACTGGATCCGGCATTCTCTTAGTTCAAAATGACTGTATACTGAGAAGAAATCGCATTACCATTGAAGGAAATCAGATAAGCATCTTAAAATTTTACTAAATAAGCTTTGGGAGCATATCCTCAATTGCTAAATCCAAGCATCTTCACGTAGTTCTCGCTTCCAACATTCAACAACAGTCATCTAGAACGATTAAACCATCTCCAGATTCAACTCTCTGCCTTACAACATCAAGGTCTCTACAAACTGAACGACACTCTATTCTCCAAAAACATTCATCACCACTTCGTTAGTTATTTCACTCTTCTTCAATCAATGAGCTTTGGAATTACAATTATTTTATTATTTTATTATTATTATTTTATTTTATTATTTTCCGGCACATTCCAGAACCACTAGAAGATTCTAGTAGCTTTTTCTCGGATATAAATGCACCGCCACCAGCCCGAAGACCTCAGTTTGATTTTGAAATTGAAAGAATAGACGTTGGTGTAAAATTGTGAATTAAGAGTTGTGCTTGTTTATAATAAGTTTTAGAAGTAAAGTGTTTGAAGTGAAATAAAGGTGTTTTATTTATGTAAAGTAATTGAACAACAATTTGAACAACAGTTTGAATAAAAGAAATAAGTTTTATTGGTGAACCCTTGGCAAAATGAAATGTCGTCCGTGTGTGCACGCATACATAACTCGACAACGAATCATTCGATTTTCACGATTTTGGGCTTGATGAATTCGTATTGGCCCAAGGAAAGACAAAGAATACTGGTGGAAAATCTCGGAAAATTTGCAGAATAATTGGAACGGGAAGATCCTGATTTTCACAATTCAGCGATTGATGGGTTCATGGCCGAAGAAAAGGAATTCTAGGTGTCCTGTTCACTTCGTCATACAAATTTGAATTGTACTTGATATTGCGTTTGGGCAGATAAAATTAATCGTAATAATTTGTTTTTAATTGTCATTGTGTTCAGAATTCAAAGTACATATTTGGAACAGGGGCTAGGTTGTGGGAAAGCGGTCGAACTTGTCATTATAAAGTATACTAAAAACAAGCAATGACTATCCCCCAGCTGAATATCAGAAATCAATGGATATTCGGAACCCTTCTTTTTATTCACTAACTGCTGGATGCAAAACAAAAACTCTTCAAATTGAATTGACTGGATCCGGCATTCTCTTAGTCCAAAATGACTGTATACTGAGAAGAAATCGCATTACCATTGAAGGAAATCAGATAAGCATCTTAAAATTTTACTAAATAAGCTTTGGGAGCATATCCTCAATTGCTAAATCCAAGCATCTTCACGTAGTTCTCGCTTCCAACAATCAACAACAGTCATCTAGAACGATTAAACCATCTCCAGATTCAACTCTCTGCCTTACAACATCAAGGTCTCTACAAACTGAACGACACTCTATTCTCCAAAAACATTCATCACCACTTCGTTAGTTATTTCACTCTTCTTCAATCAATGAGCTTGGGAATTACAATTATTTGCAACCTTCGGAAGAGAGTGACGCCAGCTACTAATTCCTCACCAGTTCCACAAACTCGAATACAGTACAATATCAACGTAAAATGAGAACGAAGTTAAATTGACCAATTTAACGCAGGGTGGTATTTAGAACAGCATAAATAAACAGTAACCAAGTGCTGACAATGACAATATTCTAAAATGGGTACAACGATCGAACCACGGTGGTTAAAAAATAAATAAATCGGGTGGCACAACGGCTCATGAAGAACCAGGGCCTAGTGACTAACAACTCGCAACCATTCCTGTGTGCGCCTGTCGACAGGAATGGAAGGGACCTACAATTTTATGCCGAATCCGAACGGCTAGACGAGAAGCACTTATTCGTGACAAGTGATACTCTTGAAGGATTTGTCAATTCCTCGCAAGAGGCAGTAGCCCTGAAAAAAAACTTTTTAGTTTTTAGGTGGACGAGGCTGGGAAGCGAACCCAGACCTCCAGCGTGACAGTCGAACGCACTAACCATTACGCTACGGGCTACTACCACGGTGGTTGATCGTCGCATATTGTGAATTTTTCCATATTAATTATTGTTATTTTTCATATTTATTATTCAATGAGTAAATTTTTAATAAATAAGCGACATATGGCTCAACAATTAAATTCACTTAAATAACAATCATTTCGACTATTAATTCAATAGCTACATATAAATCAGGTTTCAAGTGCTTGTATTTTGTATTATCATGTATTTCTTCGATTTAACACAGAAATAGAGGTTCAAGTGCCTGAAATGTACCTACATACTTCCATATTCCTTATTGTGAATCGCAGTAAGAAATCCAATACTTTAGAATTTCCATTGTTATTCATGGACGATTTACATGAAATAGCATTGTGCATGCTCAGAATTATTAATTTCATTACATTAACAAAATTAAGGCGGATCGAAGTTCGTCGGGTCAGCTAGTTTAAAAATAAAAATAAATATTAATTATTTAAATTATCGTGCTTTTCTCTTTTGAATGAATATTTCACACCTGATACTATTTCTTCAAGAGATTTTGGCTGACCCTCCAGTCTTCAGAACTCGAAGAATTCTGAGATGACATTTATTTGTTTTACCCAACAACGTACAAAAGTACGTAGATTCAAACTTTCAATGCTCAACCGGCTGTTATCGGTCGATTATACCTCGTTTATACACTCTCTCTTCTCTGCCCGAAGTCCCTGGCAAACAAAAAATATACCGAACGATTTTTATCAAATGATTGATGTATTATATGGAATGTTTTGCTTTTCAAAACATTCCACCCAAAGCTGATTTCTTCCCATGTTTGAATATGATCAACAGTAAAATATTTTGTCAAAAAGGCTTTTTTGATAAAATTGTATTTTTCTTTTAAATTTTCATTGAACAGATTCATTCCACGCTTTCTGGGCCTTCTGTTCCAATGTGTATATCGCTATACGAGCATTATTTGAAACTGGTGCATCGGTGGATTAAGTGGAATCTACCATTCTCTTTTTTGCGCACCTTAAATTTTGGTACACGAATTTGATTTATTTTAAGCACTTCCGACTGTCGTAGAATGATGAAATTGATAAGAATAGTAGAGCTTGAATTGGAAGCAAAGGAAATAATTGCAAATTTAAAACTTTCTTCTTAGGAGGTGTGGAATTCACCCACTTTAACCTGACAAAAAAAGTGAAAAACGCTTAGAAACGTTTTATTGTAATTTGAGAATTAGTCAAACATTTTTACTGACAAAAATAAATAGTATGGTATGCTAACTTTCCATATAAAAAAGCCCGGGGCCTCATCACGTAAAACAAAAACGATCGATAGATATCGTTTTGGAGATCGCTTTATTTTTATCTACTGAAGTGATAGAGATGGCAATATTGCAAACGATATCGTCCTATCGATTTTGTTTTACGTGATGAGGCCCCTGAAAATCGTTTTAAGCCCTTTTTAAGGAAACCGTTGGTGCCGAGCTCTTTTTATTCTCTCGGTATATTAACCACATTTATTTGGCAACTAATGGCATACTCAAAAGTTATTTACCACCAAAACTAAAGATATGTCATGCTTACGCTTCGTGTAGAGCATAAACAATTAGTAGATACATGCTGGATCATGTCTATTTAATAGATATCTACAATCTACCTACCATTCACAGTAATGCATATCATGCCAAACAAAAAAAAAAAATTCAACCCAAGACATTTATAAAATGTACTCGTTATCCTTTCTACTTTAAATTTTTCCATCTCCGGAATCTAAGCTGAATTACAAATTCTGACTGTTCAAACCTGAACCAAATCAAAGAGACGACAGTGTATATGTACCTGTTTATTATATACACCCCTACCTGTGCACCTACATTACGCTGTTACTTATAACCCAGAACCAGTTAGACAGCGACAATCACACCGAGCAGAGCTCAATATAACCTCTAAATACTTAATTGTATAAGTTTAAAAATACTTCCTAAAAGTCAAACCTAATAAGGTTGTATGAAATTAAATAAATTAAATTGTAGTTGAAGAGATTCTCTTATTTTATTTTTTTTGAAAATCACTGCACAACGTGCACAAACATTTGGTGCCTCCTGTGAGGAACTCTTTTTCCTACATTTTACTGAATCGGCATTGTTGGGGTCAAATCGGAACGGCGCGGCGTATCCAGTACGAAAGTACTCTACGAGCAACTAAATTAACACGTTGTATACATCTACATAGAGGTTCACCGTTTGATATCACCTACAAAGAGGTTCACCGTTTAATAACATTTTTTGGATTGCGGCACTAGCTCAAATACAGTTGCCTCTTGCTAACATTTTAATTTTCTTTCCACGTGATTGCAGTCATCTGGAACAAGTGTACAATAACCTTGGACATAAAAAAGGGCAGGTGAGTATGCGACTTTCATTTGTAGATTAGAGTGTTTTTATTAATTTCATATAATCAAAATGAGTGAGGTATCAAAACCAGAAGAAATTGTAAAGGTGCAATATGATTTGTTAGACAAAGTATCGAAAGCTCTTCGAAATTTCAAAAAGGACCCTATTTATCGCCACACCAAGACTTATTTTGATGTTCGACGAAATAATTTAGAAAAGGTTTATTCCGAATTTATATTTAACCATAAACATATAATTCAATCTTCATTAGACCCTAAAGATAAGTACTTTACTGAAGACATATCGGATTTATTTGAAGAGGAGTATATCAAAGTCTTTTCCACGATCAATGAAGCCTATAATTTGAAATTTCCTGCAATTTCAATTGATGGTAATCAACAAGTTAAGCCTACCAAAACTGGAGATGATGCTGGCAAACAATCAGGTAACACAAACTCTGTTCGGCTGCCTATGATTCCACCACCTACCTTTTCTGGTAAATACATACATTGGCCAGTTTTTTATGATTCGTTTGTTCGATTAATACATTCTAACGCATCACTTGCAAACATCGAAAAGTTCCATTTCCTAAAACAATCCTTGCCTGGGGATTTTGACAGTGACGTCCGTGATGTTCCCTTGACTGATGCTAACTACGTTACAGCCTGGAAAATGTTAGAAAAAAGATACAATAACAAGCGTGTTTTGTTTACCCATTATATGAATCTCCTATCATCTCAACCATGCATTCAAAAGGAGTGCGCTTCTGATATTAAACATTTACTGGAAACTTCTCGTTCATGTGTGAGCGCTTTGCGAAATTTAAAAATCGGAGTTGATCAATGTGACCAAATTATTGTTCATTTTTTAGTAGTCCAACTGCCACGAGAAACTCATCATTTGTGGGAACAAGAACTAGGGAAGTCTGTCAATATACCTAGCTTTCAGCAGTTCACAGATTATTTAGACACCAGGTATCGCATATTAGAGTCTATGGAATTTCAGCAAAACTTGGTCACACCAGCTCATGAAAAATCGTTTACATCCACTGCACTCAATACCAAACCAGCTAACAAACCCATCAGCAAGTTCTTTAAAATTCATGATCTCGCCTCTTCACAAACAGTTCGAACATCGACCTGTGTAGCTTGCAAAGAGACCCACATTCTTCGCCGTTGTCCCAAGTTCCTTGCAATGGATTGTTTCGAGCGCAAGGCTGTTGTCGATCAAGCAAGGCTTTGCGTCAATTGTTTGTGTGCGAATCATTTGGCATCTTCATGTTTCAGTACCAGGAATTGCCAACAATGTGGTAAGCGACACCACACGTTATTGCACTTTCCCACCACCAACAACAACAGCTTTAATACCAACAACAACAATACATCTCAAATAACAACATCGAACCGAAACTTTCCTACGGATAACAACACAAACAGCATAGTCAACCACATCACCCAAGCATCAGCAGCAAATTTACAAAATTCTAGATTCTTGTCTAGATCACAAGTCTTACTTCCCACGGCAGTGGTCAATATTATTACAACAGATGGCCACACTTTTTCTCTCCGTGCTTTGATTGACCAAGGTTCAACTGGTGCTCTTATTAGTGAAAGGGCAGCACAATCTCTAAAGCTCGAGCGATTACCAATTATTTCATCCATCCAGCTTCCAAATGGTCAGCGAACTTCTGGGAAATCTGTCGCAAACTTTATGATTCAATCTCGCATAGACGACCAATGCACATTTTGCGTTTTTGCTTCTATAGTAAAAAGTGTTGCGCAAGCAAAGTGTAAAATGTCATGACTGGCCGCATATTGTTGGATTAGGGTTGGCAGATCCAACATTTTATAATTCTTTTTCTATAAATCTACTTCTAGGTGCTGATATCTTAGCGAAAATTTTGATGGAAGGTCTGCATAAAGGTGACACGAATGAACCTGTAGCCCAGCAAACCAAATTCGAATGGATCATATCTGGTGAAGCATTTGAACCTGCTCCTGAGATCCCATTGTCTTCAACAATCACTTGTTCGCATGTTTCACTTGAACAGCTTGATTTCCTTGTCAAGAAATTTTACACACTTGAAAGTATTCCTACGGAGCAGCAATACACCACAGAAGAAAAATGGTGGGAAGAGTTCTTCAAGCAAACTCATAAACGTCAAGATAATGGCAAGTATTTGGTTCGTTTGCCTTTCAAAAATTTATTTGATTCAAAACTGACGCTTGGTAGATCTAAACAAATGGCTTTAAATCGCTTTTATTCAACTGAGCGAAAACTGAACAACAATCAACAGTTACGAGAACAATATGCTAAATCCATAAAGGAATATTTTGACCTTAATCAGATAACGGCCGTGGAAACAATAGAAAATCAACATCGTCAACTAAACTCTAACGGCCTTCCTACATATACATGTTGCGTACTTCCTCACCATGCCATTATCAAAACAGATAGCCTTACTACCCCGTGCCGTGTAGTTTTTGATGCTTCGGCCACAACCTCTAATGGAAATTCTCTCAACGATATATTGTGCAATGGACCCGCACTTCAAAATGATTTAGCAGCAGTGCTGCTCAACTGGCGTCTGCATAAATTCGTCATCACAGCAGATGTACAAAAAAAGGTATCGTTGCATCGATGTCAATGAAGAAGATTCCGAGTACCAACGTATACTTTGGCGCAATGAAGACAAGAAAATTCAAGAATTCCGGGTAACTACTGTCACCTTTGGAACGGCTTCAGCTCCGTATACCGCCATTCGTGTCATGCACCAATTGGCTGATGATGAACGCGACCGATTTCCTCTGGCCTACCGCGATCTTAAAGAACAAATGTACGTCGATGACGTTTTCACTGGTGGAAACACTAAAGACGAGGTTATGGAAATACGTAATCAAAGTTTGAACGCCCTACAATCAGGAGGATTCGAATTGCATAAATGGGCTTCAAAGCATTGCTAATGCTCTGGAATTAAACAATGATGAATACATCAAAACATTAGGAATGAATTGGCAACCTGGCCTCGATCAGTTTCGGTACAAAATCAACTTTGAGCTTCATAAAGGTACAGTAACTAAGCGCAATGTTCTATCTGCGATAGCTAAATTATTTGACCCTTTGGGATTCATTAACCCCATAATCGTATCTGCGAAGATATTTTTGAAAAAACTATGGTCCTTGAATCTTAGCTGGGATGAACCACTTTCAGGTGATCTTTTGGATAACTAGAACCAAATTACGAAAGATTTACCAAAAATCAGCCAAATTCAAATCCCGCGCTGGCTCCACTTTTCACCTCAATCAATGAGAAAAGTGGAGATCCATGCCTTTTGTGATGGATCATCTCAAGCGTATGCTTCTGTTGTTTATTTACGCATACTAGACGAACACAATAATTTCCATACCAATATACTCACAGCAAAGAGTAAGGTCACTCCAAAACCACAGATAAGCATTCCAAGAATTGAATTGTGTGCTGCCGTTTTAGGCATAAAGCTGGTACAATGGGTAACCAAACACATGCAATTACCCACCGATGCAATTTTACTGGACTGATGCAACCATAGTTCTCTCATGGATTCGCGCAGATGCTAAAAGATGGCCTGTATTTGTAGCAAATAGAGTTGGAATTGTTCACGCAACATCAATTATAAATCAGTGGCATCACGTCGCAACTCATGACAATCCAGCTGATCTCTCTTCTCGTGGTACAACCGCAACACAACTATTTAATTCCAATTTATACTGGCATGGACCTGAATGGTTAAGTGAAGCTCAAGAATTCTGGCCAAAGTCCACTTGGACGTTTCTAGAAACTGAGCAGATTGTTAATGCTCTTCTTAAATTACCTTCAGAATTATTTCTGCAAAACTACTCAACGTTTTCACACTTGCGTCGGATTGTGGCTTGGATGCTCCGCTTTGTGTATAATTTTCGCTGCAAAAAGAAACGAAACGAGACACACAAGCGCAAAAAAGGAATTCTCAAGGTTGAGCAACTGGACTCCAGTCTCATTAGGTTGGTACGTCTGGTTCAAACTGAATGTTTTCCCTCCGATATACAAACATTATCGAAAAAAGGAGCCGTATCAAGCAGAAGTCAGTTGATGGGGTTAGCGCCTTTTTTGGATAATGACAAAGTACTAAGAGTAGGAGGACGTTTACAACGCTCTGCATTATCATACAACGAAAAACATCCAATAATACTTCCAAAAACTCATCATTTTACAAAGCTCGTCATCAGTTATGGTCATCAAACTACCCTTCATGGTGGTATTCGACTCACAGCTTCTTTCCTTCGGAAGAAAGTTTGGATTCTTAGCGTTAGGAAAGGAATTCAGGATGAGATAAGATCATGTCTAACCTGCTTCAAAGAGAAACCACGAGCTACGCAACAATTGATGGGCAGCTTCCCGCAGCCAGGGTTAACCCATCGTTCAGGCCATTCTTGGCAACAGGTGTTGATTACACTGGTGCGATCGAACTCAAAGCTTCAAGATATCGAGGAAACACTGCAAACAAAGGGTATATTGCAATCTTCATTTGCCTTGCAACCAAGGCAATTCATTTGGAAGCAGTTACAGGAATGACGACAGATCAATTTTTATGTGCGCTATACCGTTTTTTAGGAAGACGGGGATTATGCCATGACATATACAGTGACTGCGGCACTAATTTTATTGGTGCAAACACTGTGCTGAAAACCAATAAAAAAAAATTCATAGAATCGATTGATCGCGAAATTGCTCCCCAACTAGCAGAAAAAGGTATTCAGTGGCATTTTAATCCACCCCATTCTCCGAATTTTGGTGGATTATGGGAGGCCAATGTTAAATCGGTCAAACATCACCTCAAACGAATCACAACTGGGACGCCACTTACTTATGAAGATTTATCTACCATTCTTGTGAGAATAGAAGCTTGCCTCAATTCACGACCATTGTGCCCACTCACCTCAGATCCCGATGACTTGACTGTGCTCACCCCGGGTCATTTCCTTATTGGAGATTCATTGCTAGCACCACCAGAACCACCTGCTCCCGAAACCTCACTCCGACGTCAATATTTACAACTCCAGCGGATGTTTCAACAATTTTGGTCACGATGGTCTACAGATTGGCTGTCACACCTGCAGTCAAGACCAAAATGGTGTCAACGACACGAAAATCTTCAGATCAATGATCTTGTCATAATCAAGGACGATCGACTTCCACCCAACCAGTGGCTCTTGGGTCGCATCATTGAAACCCATCCCGGTGTTGATCAATTAGTACGGGTTGTCACAGTCCGCACAAAAAATGGCAACTACAAACGTTGTGTCTCAAAAATATGCAAGCTACCTATTGAAAACACTCTTAATCTTTCGTGAATACTCGCATACTCATTTAGACTTTTTAATTTTATATACATACGTATAAATACAAAAAAATATAAATATTATTATTGAAACATCGCTTTAAAATTTCTTTCTTTAAGATAAACACAACATCATCGCCACCTTCATCAGCTTTCACACATTTGGAGTCCTGTAGAATCAATTTACAACAAGCAGCCTTCAAGATGGGATTTATATGCCATGTAACGTATATGGCATAGGGGGCGGCATATTCAAACCTGAACCAAATCGAAGAGACGACAGTGTATATGTACCTGATTATTATATACACCCCTACCTATGTACCTACATTACGCTGTTACTTATAAGTGAAAAGTGAACAACCAGTTAGACAGCGACATTCACACCGAGCAGAGCTCAATATAACCTCTAAATACTTAATTGTATAAATTTAAAAATACTTCCTAAAAGTCAAACCTAATAAGGTTGTATGAAATTAAATAAATTAAATTGTAGTTGAAGAGATTCTCTTATTTTATTTTTTTTTTGAAAATCACTGCACAACGTGCACAAACACTGACTGTCTTAAGGTCCTCCTCCTTTTATTGCTCTATCATACAGTAGATTAATTTCAATGAATCAGTATTCGACTGAATAAGGACTTCATCAGTATGGATATTTACATAATATGGAATTTGATTCGACCAAAACTGGAAACTTTTCCAAACACTTTCACTGGAATTATGTCCTTGAGATTTTTATTAAGTAGCTATCTATTTATTTTCCACCTAAAAATATATAATTTTCGCTGCAAAAAGAAACGAAACGAGACACACAAGCGCAAAAAAGGAATTCTCAAGGTTGAGCAACTGGACTCCAGTCTCATTAGGTTGGTACGTCTGGTTCAAACTGAATGTTTTCCCTCCGATATACAAACATTATCGAAAAAAGGAGCCGTATCAAGCAGAAGTCAGTTGATGGGGTTAGCGCCTTTTTTGGATAATGACAAAGTACTAAGAGTAGGAGGACGTTTACAACGCTCTGCATTATCATACAACGAAAAACATCCAATAATACTTCCAAAAACTCATCATTTTACAAAGCTCGTCATCAGTTATGGTCATCAAACTACCCTTCATGGTGGTATTCGACTCACAGCTTCTTTCCTTCGGAAGAAAGTTTGGATTCTTAGCGTTAGGAAAGGAATTCAGGATGAGATAAGATCATGTCTAACCTGCTTCAAAGAGAAACCACGAGCTACGCAACAATTGATGGGCAGCTTCCCGCAGCCAGGGTTAACCCATCGTTCAGGCCATTCTTGGCAACAGGTGTTGATTACACTGGTGCGATCGAACTCAAAGCTTCAAGATATCGAGGAAACACTGCAAACAAAGGGTATATTGCAATCTTCATTTGCCTTGCAACCAAGGCAATTCATTTGGAAGCAGTTACAGGAATGACGACAGATCAAACCTAATAAGGTTGTATGAAATTAAATAAATTAAATTGTAGTTGAAGAGATTCTCTTATTTTATTTTTTTTTTGAAAATCACTGCACAACGTGCACAAACACTGACTGTCTTAAGGTCCTCCTCCTTTTATTGCTCTATCATACAGTAGATTAATTTCAATGAATCAGTATTCGACTGAATAAGGACTTCATCAGTATGGATATTTACATAATATGGAATTTGATTCGACCAAAACTGGAAACTTTTCCAAACACTTTCACTGGAATTATGTCCTTGAGATTTTTATTAAGTAGCTATCTATTTATTTTCCACCTAAAAATAAAAAAAAATTTTCAGGGCTACTGCCTCTTGCGAGCAATTGACAAATGCTCCAAGAGTATCACTTGTCACGAATAAGTGCTTCTCGTCTAGCCGTTCGGATTCGGCATAAAATTGTAGGTCCCTTCTATTCCTGTCGATATTCGCGCACAGGAATGGTTGCGAGTTGTTAGTCACTAGGCCCTGGTTCTTCATGAGCCGTTGTGCCACCCGATTTATTTTTTTTTTTCTATTTATTTTCAGAAATATAAACGTAAGAATACTAAATGTTTATTAACTCGACATGCGCGTGAATAATAGTCTCCACATTATTATTCAATTTATTTATGTAAAAAAAATTGATGACAACGTTTTTAGCACACTCTTGTTTACGTCCGGAATCGTATTCCACCTGAGTGCACTCTTGTTTAACCCTTTTATGATATACTGCGAACAAATTCGTAGAAAATCAGATTAAAATCCATACATTAAAATAAATTTACGTCTTGGTGCCTTATATACCCATGATATACATATACATAGGTATTTATGTAATAATTGTTTGACCCAAGAAAATAAAGATTCTTAGAACTTAAGGTTGTAATTAGGAAATAACGAATTAACATTTATTTATATATATTTAATTTTGTGTGGTTTTGTCCAAAACCTTCATCAACATGGTGCTTTTATCGCAATTATAGCGTCAGATTAGTTCTTACTAAAAACTACTTACCTATCTTATTTCATACATTAATAAAAAATAAATAAATCGGGTGGCACAACGGCTCATGAAGAACCAGTGCCTAGTGACTAACAACTCGCAACCATTCCTATGTGCGCCTGTCGACAGGAATGGAAGGGACCTACAATTTAATGCCGAATCCGAACGGCTAGACGAGAAGCACTTATTCGTGACAAGTGATACTCTTGGAGGATTTGTCAATTCCTCGCAAGAGGCAATAGCCCTGAAAAAAAACTTTTTTTAGTTTTTTAGGTGGACGAGACTGGGAAGCGAACCCAGACCTCCAGCGTGACAGTCGATTTCATACATCAATAAATAATCCAAATCAACGAGTGCATTAAATTTTCGAAAGATAGTCGCATTTTATAACAAAGTGCTAAATGCTTGCGTTTATTTAATAGAAATGGAAAATAGGATGTGAACAAAATCCCAAAATCTAAAATCCCGAAAACGCAAAATCTCAAAAACCCAAACTTACAAAAAACACCATAACCCATCAGAAAACCCAAACCCCAGAGAATCTCTTGCACCGAATTTGTTGTTTTGGAAATCTCGAAAAATTTTTTAAAATGTGCACATGTTTTTCAACTTATGAACGTATGCAAATACATATATACACATATTCTAGCGGAAACACCCGGTGTTGCCCGGGTCCCTTTTGATAAAGGATAGTTTGTTAACAAATCTTGAAAAAAAAAGTTTCCCGTGGAAAATAGCTTTCCTTGAAAATATTTCTGCAGTCGTGAATATCTCTGAAATAAATTCGATGAATTGACCGCCCGATTCCCCAGGAAAACTTATTCCCGACATCAATAAATTTTCAACATCATTCATGTTCTCAATTTTCAAAGGATATTGTGCAAGTGTTAATTATTATAAATATAAAAGCTTATTCACGTACTTCTAAATATCTATGCTAAGGACACCTACTTGTAAGAAAATATTAGAAAAATTTGTATGGTTTGCTATCTCGCCCCCAACTATCAACTGTCAAAGCAAAAGGTGTGATTTTTCGGATTTTTGACATGTCACCATCATCACTGTCAACTGTCAAGTGCGATTGTTTTGATTTCCACAGGACTTAGAGTGCAAAATCCACCTCCTTAATCGATTGGCGCTCTCAGATCTTGACATTTCGACACCTTTCAAATTGAAAAGTGAAATTTCTTATTTTCTGTTGGTGCTAAAGTGCTGGCCGAGACATTAGGTAATAAAACCCTCCTTAATCGATTGGTGCCCTTAGATTTTGACATTTCGACTCACGACCTGCAACGCACAGAAGAGAGGAGCTGTAATACGGCAGTTTTTGCTCTTATAGCAATGCTGTTACCATTTTTGTTATACATGTGAATGATTTACTCTACGGAGCGAATGTTTCTCACTGATTTGGGAGATTGTGAAAGTAACTAAATTTTCACCGACCATGTAAATCAAACATGATTGGTTAAGGTTTTACATTCCACCACAATCCAATCAACAACCAGCGCATTTTTACTTACTTGAGAATTATATCATGCCATTCATTAGCCTTTCAATACTACTTATTATATTTTCCAACATTCTTACATTTACTTACACATTCAACAAAAACCAGGCAAAAAACTCATACGCACTTGAAACGTCAAATCTCATAGCTAAGCTTTGTACAACGCTCATGTCTTGTTCAAATAGTTATATTTTTCGCCATGTCGGTCGCTGGATGTGGACATAGATTTTTCGGACTCCATTGGATTTTTTCTGGACATGTTCATAATCCTGCCATCTGTTTAATCGAATCAGTCTTTCAAATTGTATGGTTTTCTATTAATATTTTGAATGTATTTAAATAGTGAGACAACGACCTTTCCAAAGACATCTAAATTTTGAAATTCGAATAAGTACTTTCCGATTTATATCCCATTTTATGCAGATAAATTGACAATTTTGAATTTTTTCTGGATTTTATCTGTAAAAAATTTTAATATTTGAAATTATTTTGTGAAGCTGTGAGCAACGCACAGCTATGTTTTGTAGCCATGATCCATTTTGCATTTTGTTTGGTAAATAAATCAATAGAGATAATTCTGGAGCAATTATTTCTGGAGTTAAGGTCACTTGAACTTTTTAATTGAATAATTATTTTAATTGAAACATTCACTCCACTTAAAACATAAGTAATTTCAATATTTTAATATTTAAATTTCGTCATTTTCTTATGATAATTCTGGAGTGTTTTGTTGAAATGATCACTTAATATTTATTAGCAATATTTTAGAAGAGGATTAGAGCAATTGGTGTGTTCGTTTTGTTTTTCAAAATTTATCAATTTGGTATTAACTTTTGCTTTAAAAGTACCAAAAATAGAATTAATTTTTCACTAAATCAAATTTTTTATATGATATTTTTTAAGATTTTGCAAAAATTTTAACACAAAAATTTAGATTATAAATTTCTACCGTAGTCTATATCATTTGTTAGTATCATTTGTTATGAACTATCAGGCATTACTAAAGTTTGAAGCCTCTAAATTTGGCTAAATGGAGCTTTATTGTGATTTATCTCATTAAATTGCCCCTATTTATATAAAATTAATAAAATATTTGTAGAAGAATGTAACACCTTTAATTGTGTCATTAGTTTTTCAAAATTTTTAAATTTTGCATTAACTTTTAACAATTTTCTAAGTAACTACACTCAAAAGGTATGAATTTTTTGCATTATGGCAAATTCTTTCTCTTTTAACAATTTATTTTGTGATGAAAGTGAATTATTTTTTATTTTTATAATTTTTTATGTTTTATAACCTTTCATTTAATACCTCATTTATAAATATCAAAAAAGTATTGCCCATGTTATGGCCATTTACAGGTATTTTACGTATATTTTAGCAAAAAGAAAAAAATTTACTGGATTTTTGCAAAATTTGTCTTTCAGTTATGTTTAAAAATCCATATTTAAGCTTTTGGTTATCGTAAAAATATGTTTTATATACCAAAGCAATTGTTGATTCGTATCGATTATTACAAAATTTAAATTTTGATAATCGGTTAAAAAAAAAGTAAAAAATATACACTATTTAGTCAAAATAATGCTATTTTATCTGTTTAACCGTATTAGTCTTTAAAATTGTATGGACGTCTATTAATATTTTGTATGTATTTAAATAGTGAGACAATGACCTTTCCATCGACATCTTAATTTTGAAATTCGAATTCGTACTTTACGATTTATAGCCAATTTTATGCAGACAAATTGACAATTTTAAAATTTTTTCTGGATTTTATCTGTACAAAATATTTCTAATGTAAAATTTTAGTATTTGAAATTATTTTGTGCAGCTTGTGGGCATGGTGAAATTATATAAATAAAATTCGTTGAAATTGCATGATTTTTTGGTAAATAAATCAATAAAACTAATTTTAGAGTGGTTTTTGTTGAAATAATTAGTAAACATTTATTAGCAATATTTTAGAAGAGGATTAGAGCAATTGGTGTGTTAGTTTTGTTTTTCAAAATGTATCAATTTTTTATTAACTTTTGCATTTAAAGTACCGAAAATTGAATTGATTTTTCACTAAATCACATTTTTAGTATGAATTTTTTTAAGATTTGCAAAAATTTTAACACTGGAATTTATATTTAAAATTTTTACCTCAAATTCATGTATCATTTGTTATGAACTATTAAGTATAACTCAAGTTTTAAACCTCTTAATTTGGCTAAATGGAGCTTTTTTGTGATTTATTTTATTAAATTGCCCCTCCTTTTTCCCCGTTAGATTTACAAATACAAAATTATCACATATTTGTAAAAGAAAGCTACACCTATAAATGTGCATCCTTTGTTTTTTTCAAATATATACATTTTTGATTAACTTGTTGTGAAATTTACAAACGCGAATTTAGGATGATAGTTTAATAAATATGATGACGGATTTTATATCCGCGAAACACAAATGGATTTATCGAATCCACGCAAAAATTATCACAAACGAAATAAGAAAATAATTTTTGCACAATAACCGGCGTGCGTCGCGACTAAAGAAAAAATCAAAGTTATGACAACTGTCAGATGGGCGATGGGTGCGTTTCGCAAACTTACACAACAGGTAGCACAAAAGGTGCTGCCACCACGGTAGCTCAGCGATGGGGTGGGTTCAGCGACGTGTGGGATTTTATTAATCGACTTGCGATTAATGAAATTAATTAATTATTGAATTAAACTGAAATTATAAAAATGTTTACAGGGTGTACCTGGAATAAAATGGGCGCCAGTGATTTTTTTTTTTTGAATGAAAGGAAATCACAAACCTTTTGGAGCGGAAAACAACAAAGATGAATTTTGAAGTAAAAGAATGAATTTAAACTCTTAAAAGAAGAATTTTAATTAATTTTAAATTTTGCTTGGGAAACCTTTCGAGTAGGATTAAAACCCAAGATCTTTTAGAAACTGTTAGAACAAAAGCGTTAAACAAAAGAAGATGGACTGTTACTGCTTTTTCCCGAAAGAACAAAACGGTTTTTAACGGGTCGCGAGTTCCGCTTTATCGGAAATATACTCGAAAGCAAAAACCAAACGATTCACTAAATTTAACAAAACCTCTCTGATAAAAGAAACGCACAATTCTAATATAAGATATCAATATATACTTAGCTTTTAATTTTTCTCCTGCCAACTTCTCGCTCCTATCTCCAATCAATTTTCCTCCTCTTTTCTTTCTGCCTTTTTCCCAAACTTTCTCCACCAATTTTCACAACACCTTTCTAAATGTTTTCACAACCTTTTTCGGTAATGAAAACTTCCAAAAAAATTACCAAAGAAAACTACACCCGAATTTATTTTTCCTTCGCTTTTCCAAAAATTTCCTTTTTTTTCCAATTTTCTTTTCGAACCTCTCGTTCGCTCTATAGACGGGTAAGAAGTGCCCTTCCAGGCTTTGACCTTGCCTGGACGACCGCTTCCTTTTTCCAATGCCCAAGTGCTTTCGGCCAATCAGAAAGCGTGGGTTTCGGTCGCGTCATCATTCAGCTACACCCCGCATATTTGCGGGAGTGAGCGAACGCAGTTGAGACCCCACCGCCTATCCTACTCGCACTTTACACCCAGCTTCCTGCATTGTCATCGCCACTGAATTCGCCGTCCTCTAGTATGACTTCCAGTGGGCGGGAATTCAATGAATGCATTCAGCCACCCTATTCACACCCCTCAATTTTTAAAAGAAAGTTTTGGAAATCTACAAAAAGAAACTCAAGTTCAAGACCGTATACATTTTTCCCCTCGAATAAAAGTAAAATTACTGTTGAGAAAATTGATGGGAAGTTAACTTCAATATTCAAAATGTCGGAGAGAAGAAATTGGCAGTAATTCCCTACTTCGCGATTTTACTCTACGTCGTTGGACTTTTGCGCAGATTAAGGGATAAGGGACTAGCGTTAACATTCCATCTTATACAATTTATAATTAAGTAAAATATTTACGTTGGGCATTCAGCCATTCTCATACTGAGTCACATCTGCCATCGGGGACCAAGTGTCGCCCGTGCAACTTTTGGATTTGGACGTAGACACCTGTCTGTCACGTTGTATTATGTTTGTGTCGACCATCTGTCAACAAGGTAATTATTTATTCTTTTGTGGACCGCCCGTCACACATTTTCCACCTTGATTTGTGTCAACCTGCTTGGGTTGCTTTTCCAAAATACTTTAGGAGCAGGTCTCTGGTTGATGGAAACCAGGTATCTACTGAACTCTAAGAGCCTTTTGGAGCCACAACGGAAAAGGAGTGATTAAAATGAATTAATGATCATGAATAGGCCAATGAAACTTGTTGTGGTAAAATTTACCGCAACAAATCCCACCCTTACCTCCTAGAAAATGTGCTTACATTTCTGTAACACATTTTCTAAGATATGCCCCGGTAATGAAAATGAAAATGGTTTTTCCATCAAAAGAATAATTTAAAATCAAAAACAAAAATGTACAATGAAAATCATCGATTTTACAAAAAAAAATAATTTACGTTACTTATTAATCTTCGGATGCATCGGCATACGGTTTCAAATCTTTAACATGCCAAGTACCGCGTTCTTTACTATTACTATCTTCTAAGACATATGTCCAAGGTGACACACGCTTCCTTATGGTAAACGGACCGACAAACTTCGGTGCTAATTTGGCAGCATAATAATTCGCGGCATCCGACAACGTAAAATTCCTACGCCATACAATTTCGCCCGGGTGATATTGAACATCACGCCGCCGAAGATTGTATGTTTGAGCAGATCTCTTGGATGCTGCTTGTAACTTTTTCCCTATATCTAACCTTAGTTCCTTGAAACGTTCAGCGATCGCCTCCCGATCCTGAACATTTCCTGAACTTTCTCCTATTGTTGGTGCTTCCTTGCCTGAAGTCACCATATCCCTCCCAAAATTCGCATAATAAGGCGAGACACCTAAAACCTCATGCTGTGACGTGCGAATAGCACACGCCACCTTGCTGAGTTGTGAATCCCACACACGGTGGTTTTCAGCGACGTAAGCCCTCAACGTCGTCTTCAAAATCTGATTAATTCTCTCCGCAGGATTCGCCTGCGGATGGTAATGGGCTGTGAATTTTAATTGTGACGCGTACGCCTGGCAAAGCGCTTTCAATTCCTTAGATCGGAACTGGGGACCGTTGTCACAGACGATCACCTTTGGGATGCCAAATAAAAGGAAGACGTTGTCTTCAAGTTCCCTAACTATAGCCTTAGCAGTGGCCGACCTCAACGCGAACAGTAGTGGAAACTTTGTAAAGTAATCCACTACCGTTAAAATATAAATAAAAGCCCTACTTGATTTCGGAAGTGGACCTACCAAGTCTACACATATCATCTCCCATGGTTCCCTAATCCCTACCCTCTCTGTCATTAACCCAGCCGGTTTCTCATTCACCGGCTTTACTTGTTGGCAAACTTTACAACTCCTAACATATTTGGTTATATCGGCCCTCATTTTTGGCCAGTAAAACTTTGCCCCGATTCTGGCAAAAGTTTTCCTAACTCCCATGTGTCCTGCTAACGGACCATCATGGTATTCCTGCAAAATCCCTAACCTATCGTTTTTCCCTAACACTCTCTTCCATTCTTGATTATTTTCATGCACTACTACATGATTTGCTTTGACGAGTTTGAACAACTGACCTTGTTCAACTCGCCAAGCTGGAAATCTAAGTGGATTCGCATTGATTTCTGAAATCATTTTCGCCACCCAAGGATCTGGATCCTCATCTGAGATACCACCCAACTGTGGCACTCCTCGAGAAAGCATATCCGGAACAACATGCTCTTTGCCCTTGCGGTGAATGATTTCAAAATCAAACTGTTGGAGCCTAATTGCCCAACGAGCTAACCTACCCTGCGGATCCTTAAGATTACTTAACCATACAAGGGAATAGTGATCCGTCACAACCGTAAACCGAACACCTTCGATATACGGCCGCAATTTCTCAATAGCCCATAGTACAGCCAAGCATTCTTTTTCAGTTGTGGAGTAATTCCTCTCGTTCCTATTCAAAGACCTACTAAGGTAACAGACAACCTTTTCTCCCTCATCAAAGTTCTGTGAAAGAACTGCACCGATACCAAAATCTGACGCGTCTGTTTGTACGACAAAAGGTCGTTTAAAATCTGGGCAAGTAAGTATTGGTGCTGTCACCAAACACTCTTTTGCCTTCCTAAAACTATCCTCACATTCCTGAGTCCAAGTGAACTTCCTATTCTTTTTTAATAGATCTGATAAAGGCCTAAGTAACTCTGCAAAATTTGGTACAAAACGACGGTACCATGAAACTGTCCCTATGAAACTCCTAACTTCTTTTACATTCCTCGGTGCTGGAATCCTAACCATGCTTTCCACTTTCTCTGGATCTACATGTAAACCATTTCGATCCACTATGTACCCTAAAAACTTCAGCGATGGCATGCAAAAATTACATTTTTCCTTACTGACCTTTAATCCTGCTTCACTCAACCTTTTCATCACCTCATTCAGGATTTCAAGATGTTGTTTGAAATCTTCTGTAATGATAATGATGTCGTCTAAATAGACGAAAACGTATGGCTCGAGGTCGGCACCCAAAACTGTGTCGATAAACCTCTGCCAAGTCGCAGGAGAGTTGTGAAGACCGAAAGGCATTCTTCGAAATTGAAAAAGGCCTCTCCCAGGAACCGTAAAAGCAGTATAGGGCTTTGATTCCTCCTCCATAGGAATCTGCCAATACGCTGACTTGATGTCTAGTGAGGACAAGAACCTTGCACCTCGAAGCCTATCTAAAATCGAATTAATGTAAGGTAGTGGATAAGCATCCCTATCAGTATTTTTATTTAGCTTCCTATAGTCCACACAGAATCTATAGGAGCCGTCCTTCTTCTTAACTAACAGTATTGGAGATGACCACGCACTAGTCGATCTCTCAATAACTCCTGCTTCTAACATCTCATTTAATTCCCTATCTATATGTTCCTGCATCGCCGGAGAAACCGGATAATACCGTTGTTTAATCGGTTCCGCCGACGTCCTAATCTTGTGCTCAACCATCGTTGTGCACCCTAAGCCTTCAGGCATTTTCCTAAAAGATTCCTCAATTAAATTTTCTAAAAGCTTTATTTCCCTATCACTCAACTCTGAACGTTCTATAATAGAACAAATCGAAACCGGCTGTTCCGAAAAATTCCACTCACGTGACCTCAAATCCGGGACGATACCCGAGAGTGCCCAAAAATCTGCACCAAGGATCACTGTGTGTGGCAGAGTTGGTATCACAAGACAGTCAATCAGTACTGCCTTGTCCTCTACTATAATTGGAAGAGAGAGAGTTCCTAACGTCTCGACACCTGTTCCGTCCGCTAACCGAACGCAGCCAACAGTGTCTGTCTTTAAAGAAAGACCTAGATTTTGGAGAATACTCCAAGCGTCCCTTCCTATTATGGTTCTAGAAGCTCCTGAATCTAATAAACCTAAAAATTTAGAACCATAAATGCTAATTCCTAAAAATGGTCTCCTATCACTACCGTTTGCCTCCAAGGTAAAGCCTAAGTGAATCTGATTCACCAACCGGTTACCAGCAGGTAACCTATCTACTGTCTTCGGACATCCTGCCCTGCTGGCGCAAGAGCCCGTTGCCCATTTCCCGAGCAGCGACGACAATTCTGCCTACTAATTCCTAACTGCCCACACCCAAAACAACGCCTAGGAGCAGAACACCTATTTGCAAAATGGCCAGATCCATTGCAATTATAACACCTAACTGCAGATTGTCCCTGACGAATAGTTCCGTTGTTCTCAGCAACAACCGAAACTACAGGAAATTCCCTACCTAAATACGCTAGATCCGGTTCTAGCAAGTTCCTATTATTCCTAACACTGGGTGGTGGAACATACGACTCCACATTTGCTCTAACCGCTTCTAAACTTCTACCTGAAGCAACCAAATCGGCAACACAAGTTGGTTTCGTTAAACCAAGCTGAGTTTGGTAGAAAGGTGTCAAGTTCCGTTGAATCATTGACAACTTCCTACTTTCCGAGATTGGTTCGTTTAACCTACCAAATAAGTTCTGCATTGTCGCCACATAAACACCGATGGACTCATCGTTGCCTTGTGTGCGACGCCTAATCTCATCTATCAACTGATCGTCATAATTCGGTGGCAAGAACTCCAGCTTCAACTCTCTGACAAGTTCTGGCCACGAATTTACTGACACCCTTATTGCCCTAAACCAAATTAAAGCTTTTCCTACAAAAAGCTCTACTGCTGCCTTAAAAAGTTGGGGTTCCGAAACCCCCCTAGCCTGACGAATCTCACTAACCGTTTCTAAAAACGAGTTCACTGAAGCACCACAGCGCTCACCAGTGAACTTCACATTCCATTTGGAAATGTTTAGACATTTTTCTGAGCTAACTACAACCCGCTCTACCACTGGGCTGCTCCTATCACTATTTTCTCCTACGCTGCTGCCTGCCACTCCTAAACTTGTCGATGTACCGGCAGAAGTAACCACCGACCTAATCTTCTGAGGTTCAGCTGAACGCTGTTTTTCAACCTCACTATTCTTATTAATTTCCTTTTCCTGTTTCTCTTTATTTTGTTCTTCTTCCTCTGCACTGTCTTCCTCCTCTTCATTTTCATCTTCGTCATCCTCTAACTCTGCCATAGCCATAATGATTTTATTTTTCAAAGCCTGCCTACTTTTATCCTGAGATTCACTCTCCGGTAAGCTCCTATCCAACCTACGCAAAGCCCATTCAACCTTGGTGAGTATTTTCAAATATTCCTTCGAAGTTTCCGACTTCGGAGGATTTTCTAAAAGTTTCCCTATTTCTCCTAATTTCTTCTCAACCGCCGTAAAATCCTGTTCAAAGTTGAACGGATAAGCGGGAGGAATAAAAGAGTTCCTACGCTCCAGTTTTAAAACCATCCTAAGCGCTTTGCGCATCTCTTCTACTGTCCCTACAGGTAATCCCCTGAATTCTACCTCATAAGTTATTTCATCCTGCGACAATCTATTAACCTGACTAGTTTCCATTTCAAAAAGTTAAAAAAAAATTATTTTAAGGCTGAGAAAAAAATGTAATTTAAAAAAAAACAAACGAAATGGTTAACCCAAATAAAATGTGGATCTTAAACTCGAATAAAAGTATACGAGTTAAGAACAAATCAAAAACTAAAAGTAAGTTGAAAATAAAATCAAACTAAATAATCCTTTTCAAAAAAACGTTAAATTCGATTTTCTCCTAAGTACTTAGTACGAAACAATTAACTCGACTATCAAATTATCAAATTTATTATCACCGCACAAAAATAGTATTAAACACGATTAAAAAGTATTAAAAAAGTATTAAACAAAATAGTAGCAACAAAAAAAAATACCGACCCTGCACTAAACCTGCACTGCACTGTTCTACGTTACGTTACGTAACCTACGCGGTGTCAAAATTATTATATTTTTTTGTAAACACAAAATGGTTGGTCTGAAAGAGACCACACTATTCTGTATCCAATAAATTTAATTTATATAAAAAGAAAAAGAATCAAAATATGTTAAAGTAAATTGATTAAGTGGCAAATAGAGAATATATCTCACTTAATCAAAATTACAAACTGAATGGAAAACAATTAAAAGAAACCTTACTCGACTCAATCACTTCACTGTTGTATTCTGTTTTGTTTACTTTGTCCACAGATCCTACCGATGTATGTATGAATGTTGTATGCCTGTACTTTATCTATGTACCTCTAAATCCAACTCCAACCTGTTGCACTTTTGTTTTGTAGGTATTTTGTACCTAGATAAATAAAAAACACACCAAGTAAATGTCTTATAAAAAGATAAAAACAATAAACACTTCCCTAAATGCACAGAACAAAACAATCAATGCAATTGTTGTAACAAAAAAAAATCCGACAAACAAAGGGGAGCCCCACGTTTGGACGCCAATTGTTGTGAAATTTACAAACGCGAATTTAGGATGATAGTTTAATAAATATGATGACGGATTTTATATCCGCGAAACACAAATGGATTTATCGAATCCACGCAAAAATTATCACAAACGAAATAAGAAAATAATTTTTGCACAATAACCGGCGTGCGTCGCGACTAAAGAAAAAATCAAAGTTATGACAACTGTCAGATGGGCGATGGGTGCGTTTCGCAAACTTACACAACAGGTAGCACAAAAGGTGCTGCCACCACGGTAGCTCAGCGATGGGGTGGGTTCAGCGACGTGTGGGATTTTATTAATCGACTTGCGATTAATGAAATTAATTAATTATTGAATTAAACTGAAATTATAAAAATGTTTACAGGGTGTACCTGGAATAAAATGGGCGCCAGTGATTTTTTTTTTTTGAATGAAAGGAAATCACAAACCTTTTGGAGCGGAAAACAACAAAGATGAATTTTGAAGTAAAAGAATGAATTTAAACTCTTAAAAGAAGAATTTTAATTAATTTTAAATTTTGCTTGGGAAACCTTTCGAGTAGGATTAAAACCCAAGATCTTTTAGAAACTGTTAGAACAAAAGCGTTAAACAAAAGAAGATGGACTGTTACTGCTTTTTCCCGAAAGAACAAAACGGTTTTTAACGGGTCGCGAGTTCCGCTTTATCGGAAATATACTCGAAAGCAAAAACCAAACGATTCACTAAATTTAACAAAACCTCTCTGATAAAAGAAACGCACAATTCTAATATAAGATATCAATATATACTTAGCTTTTAATTTTTCTCCTGCCAACTTCTCGCTCCTATCTCCAATCAATTTTCCTCCTCTTTTCTTTCTGCCTTTTTCCCAAACTTTCTCCACCAATTTTCACAACACCTTTCTAAATGTTTTCACAACCTTTTTCGGTAATGAAAACTTCCAAAAAAATTACCAAAGAAAACTACACCCGAATTTATTTTTCTTTCGCTTTTCCAAAAATTTCCTTTTTTTTCCAATTTTCTTTTCGAACCTCTCGTTCGCTCTATAGACGGGTAAGAAGTGCCCTTCCAGGCTTTGACCTTGCCTGGACGACCGCTTCCTTTTTCCAATGCCCAAGTGCTTTCGGCCAATCAGAAAGCGTGGGTTTCGGTCGCGTCATCATTCAGCTACACCCCGCATATTTGCGGGAGTGAGCGAACGCAGTTGAGACCCCACCGCCTATCCTACTCGCACTTTACACCCAGCTTCCTGCATTGTCATCGCCACTGAATTCGCCGTCCTCTAGTATGACTTCCAGTGGGCGGGAATTCAATGAATGCATTCAGCCACCCTATTCACACCCCTCAATTTTTAAAAGAAAGTTTTGGAAATCTACAAAAAGAAACTCAAGTTCAAGACCGTATACATTTTTCCCCTCGAATAAAAGTAAAATTACTGTTGAGAAAATTGATGGGAAGTTAACTTCAATATTCAAAATGTCGGAGAGAAGAAATTGGCAGTAATTCCCTACTTCGCGATTTTACTCTACGTCGTTGGACTTTTGCGCAGATTAAGGGATAAGGGACTAGCGTTAACATTCCATCTTATACAATTTATAATTAAGTAAAATATTTACGTTGGGCATTCAGCCATTCTCATACTGAGTCACATCTGCCATCGGGGACCAAGTGTCGCCCGTGCAACTTTTGGATTTGGACGTAGACACCTGTCTGTCACGTTGTATTATGTTTGTGTCGACCATCTGTCAACAAGGTAATTATTTATTCTTTTGTGGACCGCCCGTCACACATTTTCCACCTTGATTTGTGTCAACCTGCTTGGGTTGCTTTTCCAAAATACTTTAGGAGCAGGTCTCTGGTTGATGGAAACCAGGTATCTACTGAACTCTAAGAGCCTTTTGGAGCCACAACGGAAAAGGAGTGATTAAAATGAATTAATGATCATGAATAGGCCAATGAAACTTGTTGTGGTAAAATTTACCGCAACAAATCCCACCCTTACCTCCTAGAAAATGTGCTTACATTTCTGTAACACATTTTCTAAGATATGCCCCGGTAATGAAAATGAAAATGGTTTTTCCATCAAAAGAATAATTTAAAATCAAAAACAAAAATGTACAATGAAAATCATCGATTTTACAAAAAAAAATAATTTACGTTACTTATTAATCTTCGGATGCATCGGCATACGGTTTCAAATCTTTAACATGCCAAGTACCGCGTTCTTTACTATTACTATCTTCTAAGACATATGTCCAAGGTGACACACGCTTCCTTATGGTAAACGGACCGACAAACTTCGGTGCTAATTTGGCAGCATAATAATTCGCGGCATCCGACAACGTAAAATTCCTACGCCATACAATTTCGCCCGGGTGATATTGAACATCACGCCGCCGAAGATTGTATGTTTGAGCAGATCTCTTGGATGCTGCTTGTAACTTTTTCCCTATATCTAACCTTAGTTCCTTGAAACGTTCAGCGATCGCCTCCCGATCCTGAACATTTCCTGAACTTTCTCCTATTGTTGGTGCTTCCTTGCCTGAAGTCACCATATCCCTCCCAAAATTCGCATAATAAGGCGAGACACCTAAAACCTCATGCTGTGACGTGCGAATAGCACACGCCACCTTGCTGAGTTGTGAATCCCACACACGGTGGTTTTCAGCGACGTAAGCCCTCAACGTCGTCTTCAAAATCTGATTAATTCTCTCCGCAGGATTCGCCTGCGGATGGTAATGGGCTGTGAATTTTAATTGTGACGCGTACGCCTGGCAAAGCGCTTTCAATTCCTTAGATCGGAACTGGGGACCGTTGTCACAGACGATCACCTTTGGGATGCCAAATAAAAGGAAGACGTTGTCTTCAAGTTCCCTAACTATAGCCTTAGCAGTGGCCGACCTCAACGCGAACAGTAGTGGAAACTTTGTAAAGTAATCCACTACCGTTAAAATATAAATAAAAGCCCTACTTGATTTCGGAAGTGGACCTACCAAGTCTACACATATCATCTCCCATGGTTCCCTAATCCCTACCCTCTCTGTCATTAACCCAGCCGGTTTCTCATTCACCGGCTTTACTTGTTGGCAAACTTTACAACTCCTAACATATTTGGTTATATCGGCCCTCATTTTTGGCCAGTAAAACTTTGCCCCGATTCTGGCAAAAGTTTTCCTAACTCCCATGTGTCCTGCTAACGGACCATCATGGTATTCCTGCAAAATCCCTAACCTATCGTTTTTCCCTAACACTCTCTTCCATTCTTGATTATTTTCATGCACTACTACATGATTTGCTTTGACGAGTTTGAACAACTGACCTTGTTCAACTCGCCAAGCTGGAAATCTAAGTGGATTCGCATTGATTTCTGAAATCATTTTCGCCACCCAAGGATCTGGATCCTCATCTGAGATACCACCCAACTGTGGCACTCCTCGAGAAAGCATATCCGGAACAACATGCTCTTTGCCCTTGCGGTGAATGATTTCAAAATCAAACTGTTGGAGCCTAATTGCCCAACGAGCTAACCTACCCTGCGGATCCTTAAGATTACTTAACCATACAAGGGAATAGTGATCCGTCACAACCGTAAACCGAACACCTTCGATATACGGCCGCAATTTCTCAATAGCCCATAGTACAGCCAAGCATTCTTTTTCAGTTGTGGAGTAATTCCTCTCGTTCCTATTCAAAGACCTACTAAGGTAACAGACAACCTTTTCTCCCTCATCAAAGTTCTGTGAAAGAACTGCACCGATACCAAAATCTGACGCGTCTGTTTGTACGACAAAAGGTCGTTTAAAATCTGGGCAAGTAAGTATTGGTGCTGTCACCAAACACTCTTTTGCCTTCCTAAAACTATCCTCACATTCCTGAGTCCAAGTGAACTTCCTATTCTTTTTTAATAGATCTGATAAAGGCCTAAGTAACTCTGCAAAATTTGGTACAAAACGACGGTACCATGAAACTGTCCCTATGAAACTCCTAACTTCTTTTACATTCCTCGGTGCTGGAATCCTAACCATGCTTTCCACTTTCTCTGGATCTACATGTAAACCATTTCGATCCACTATGTACCCTAAAAACTTCAGCGATGGCATGCAAAAATTACATTTTTCCTTACTGACCTTTAATCCTGCTTCACTCAACCTTTTCATCACCTCATTCAGGATTTCAAGATGTTGTTTGAAATCTTCTGTAATGATAATGATGTCGTCTAAATAGACGAAAACGTATGGCTCGAGGTCGGCACCCAAAACTGTGTCGATAAACCTCTGCCAAGTCGCAGGAGAGTTGTGAAGACCGAAAGGCATTCTTCGAAATTGAAAAAGGCCTCTCCCAGGAACCGTAAAAGCAGTATAGGGCTTTGATTCCTCCTCCATAGGAATCTGCCAATACGCTGACTTGATGTCTAGTGAGGACAAGAACCTTGCACCTCGAAGCCTATCTAAAATCGAATTAATGTAAGGTAGTGGATAAGCATCCCTATCAGTATTTTTATTTAGCTTCCTATAGTCCACACAGAATCTATAGGAGCCGTCCTTCTTCTTAACTAACAGTATTGGAGATGACCACGCACTAGTCGATCTCTCAATAACTCCTGCTTCTAACATCTCATTTAATTCCCTATCTATATGTTCCTGCATCGCCGGAGAAACCGGATAATACCGTTGTTTAATCGGTTCCGCCGACGTCCTAATCTTGTGCTCAACCATCGTTGTGCACCCTAAGCCTTCAGGCATTTTCCTAAAAGATTCCTCAATTAAATTTTCTAAAAGCTTTATTTCCCTATCACTCAACTCTGAACGTTCTGTAATAGAACAAATCGAAACCGGCTGTTCCGAAAAATTCCACTCACGTGACCTCAAATCCGGGACGATACCCGAGAGTGCCCAAAAATCTGCACCAAGGATCACTGTGTGTGGCAGAGTTGGTATCACAAGACAGTCAATCAGTACTGCCTTGTCCTCTACTATAATTGGAAGAGAGAGAGTTCCTAACGTCTCGACACCTGTTCCGTCCGCTAACCGAACGCAGCCAACAGTGTCTGTCTTTAAAGAAAGACCTAGATTTTGGAGAATACTCCAAGCGTCCCTTCCTATTATGGTTCTAGAAGCTCCTGAATCTAATAAACCTAAAAATTTAGAACCATAAATGCTAATTCCTAAAAATGGTCTCCTATCACTACCGTTTGCCTCCAAGGTAAAGCCTAAGTGAATCTGATTCACCAACCGGTTACCAGCAGGTAACCTATCTACTGTCTTCGGACATCCTGCCCTGCTGGCGCAAGAGCCCGTTGCCCATTTCCCGAGCAGCGACGACAATTCTGCCTACTAATTCCTAACTGCCCACACCCAAAACAACGCCTAGGAGCAGAACACCTATTTGCAAAATGGCCAGATCCATTGCAATTATAACACCTAACTGCAGATTGTCCCTGACGAATAGTTCCGTTGTTCTCAGCAACAACCGAAACTACAGGAAATTCCCTACCTAAATACGCTAGATCCGGTTCTAGCAAGTTCCTATTATTCCTAACACTGGGTGGTGGAACATACGACTCCACATTTGCTCTAACCGCTTCTAAACTTCTACCTGAAGCAACCAAATCGGCAACACAAGTTGGTTTCGTTAAACCAAGCTGAGTTTGGTAGAAAGGTGTCAAGTTCCGTTGAATCATTGACAACTTCCTACTTTCCGAGATTGGTTCGTTTAACCTACCAAATAAGTTCTGCATTGTCGCCACATAAACACCGATGGACTCATCGTTGCCTTGTGTGCGACGCCTAATCTCATCTATCAACTGATCGTCATAATTCGGTGGCAAGAACTCCAGCTTCAACTCTCTGACAAGTTCTGGCCACGAATTTACTGACACCCTTATTGCCCTAAACCAAATTAAAGCTTTTCCTACAAAAAGCTCTACTGCTGCCTTAAAAAGTTGGGGTTCCGAAACCCCCCTAGCCTGACGAATCTCACTAACCGTTTCTAAAAACGAGTTCACTGAAGCACCACAGCGCTCACCAGTGAACTTCACATTCCATTTGGAAATGTTTAGACATTTTTCTGAGCTAACTACAACCCGCTCTACCACTGGGCTGCTCCTATCACTATTTTCTCCTACGCTGCTGCCTGCCACTCCTAAACTTGTCGATGTACCGGCAGAAGTAACCACCGACCTAATCTTCTGAGGTTCAGCTGAACGCTGTTTTTCAACCTCACTATTCTTATTAATTTCCTTTTCCTGTTTCTCTTTATTTTGTTCTTCTTCCTCTGCACTGTCTTCCTCCTCTTCATTTTCATCTTCGTCATCCTCTAACTCTGCCATAGCCATAATGATTTTATTTTTCAAAGCCTGCCTACTTTTATCCTGAGATTCACTCTCCGGTAAGCTCCTATCCAACCTACGCAAAGCCCATTCAACCTTGGTGAGTATTTTCAAATATTCCTTCGAAGTTTCCGACTTCGGAGGATTTTCTAAAAGTTTCCCTATTTCTCCTAATTTCTTCTCAACCGCCGTAAAATCCTGTTCAAAGTTGAACGGATAAGCGGGAGGAATAAAAGAGTTCCTACGCTCCAGTTTTAAAACCATCCTAAGCGCTTTGCGCATCTCTTCTACTGTCCCTACAGGTAATCCCCTGAATTCTACCTCATAAGTTATTTCATCCTGCGACAATCTATTAACCTGACTAGTTTCCATTTCAAAAAGTTAAAAAAAAATTATTTTAAGGCTGAGAAAAAAATGTAATTTAAAAAAAAACAAACGAAATGGTTAACCCAAATAAAATGTGGATCTTAAACTCGAATAAAAGTATACGAGTTAAGAACAAATCAAAAACTAAAAGTAAGTTGAAAATAAAATCAAACTAAATAATCCTTTTCAAAAAAACGTTAAATTCGATTTTCTCCTAAGTACTTAGTACGAAACAATTAACTCGACTATCAAATTATCAAATTTATTATCACCGCACAAAAATAGTATTAAACACGATTAAAAAGTATTAAAAAAGTATTAAACAAAATAGTAGCAACAAAAAAAAATACCGACCCTGCACTAAACCTGCACTGCACTGTTCTACGTTACGTTACGTAACCTACGCGGTGTCAAAATTATTATATTTTTTTGTAAACACAAAATGGTTGGTCTGAAAGAGACCACACTATTCTGTATCCAATAAATTTAATTTATATAAAAAGAAAAAGAATCAAAATATGTTAAAGTAAATTGATTAAGTGGCAAATAGAGAATATATCTCACTTAATCAAAATTACAAACTGAATGGAAAACAATTAAAAGAAACCTTACTCGACTCAATCACTTCACTGTTGTATTCTGTTTTGTTTACTTTGTCCACAGATCCTACCGATGTATGTATGAATGTTGTATGCCTGTACTTTATCTATGTACCTCTAAATCCAACTCCAACCTGTTGCACTTTTGTTTTGTAGGTATTTTGTACCTAGATAAATAAAAAACACACCAAGTAAATGTCTTATAAAAAGATAAAAACAATAAACACTTCCCTAAATGCACAGAACAAAACAATCAATGCAATTGTTGTAACAAAAAAAAATCCGACAAACAAAGGGGAGCCCCACGTTTGGACGCCAATTGTTGTGAAATTTACAAACGCGAATTTAGGATGATAGTTTAATAAATATGATGACGGATTTTATATCCGCGAAACACAAATGGATTTATCGAATCCACGCAAAAATTATCACAAACGAAATAAGAAAATAATTTTTGCACAATAACCGGCGTGCGTCGCGACTAAAGAAAAAATCAAAGTTATGACAACTGTCAGATGGGCGATGGGTGCGTTTCGCAAACTTACACAACAGGTAGCACAAAAGGTGCTGCCACCACGGTAGCTCAGCGATGGGGTGGGTTCAGCGACGTGTGGGATTTTATTAATCGACTTGCGATTAATGAAATTAATTAATTATTGAATTAAACTGAAATTATAAAAATGTTTACAGGGTGTACCTGGAATAAAATGGGCGCCAGTGATTTTTTTTTTTTGAATGAAAGGAAATCACAAACCTTTTGGAGCGGAAAACAACAAAGATGAATTTTGAAGTAAAAGAATGAATTTAAACTCTTAAAAGAAGAATTTTAATTAATTTTAAATTTTGCTTGGGAAACCTTTCGAGTAGGATTAAAACCCAAGATCTTTTAGAAACTGTTAGAACAAAAGCGTTAAACAAAAGAAGATGGACTGTTACTGCTTTTTCCCGAAAGAACAAAACGGTTTTTAACGGGTCGCGAGTTCCGCTTTATCGGAAATATACTCGAAAGCAAAAACCAAACGATTCACTAAATTTAACAAAACCTCTCTGATAAAAGAAACGCACAATTCTAATATAAGATATCAATATATACTTAGCTTTTAATTTTTCTCCTGCCAACTTCTCGCTCCTATCTCCAATCAATTTTCCTCCTCTTTTCTTTCTGCCTTTTTCCCAAACTTTCTCCACCAATTTTCACAACACCTTTCTAAATGTTTTCACAACCTTTTTCGGTAATGAAAACTTCCAAAAAAATTACCAAAGAAAACTACACCCGAATTTATTTTTCTTTCGCTTTTCCAAAAATTTCCTTTTTTTTCCAATTTTCTTTTCGAACCTCTCGTTCGCTCTATAGACGGGTAAGAAGTGCCCTTCCAGGCTTTGACCTTGCCTGGACGACCGCTTCCTTTTTCCAATGCCCAAGTGCTTTCGGCCAATCAGAAAGCGTGGGTTTCGGTCGCGTCATCATTCAGCTACACCCCGCATATTTGCGGGAGTGAGCGAACGCAGTTGAGACCCCACCGCCTATCCTACTCGCACTTTACACCCAGCTTCCTGCATTGTCATCGCCACTGAATTCGCCGTCCTCTAGTATGACTTCCAGTGGGCGGGAATTCAATGAATGCATTCAGCCACCCTATTCACACCCCTCAATTTTTAAAAGAAAGTTTTGGAAATCTACAAAAAGAAACTCAAGTTCAAGACCGTATACATTTTTCCCCTCGAATAAAAGTAAAATTACTGTTGAGAAAATTGATGGGAAGTTAACTTCAATATTCAAAATGTCGGAGAGAAGAAATTGGCAGTAATTCCCTACTTCGCGATTTTACTCTACGTCGTTGGACTTTTGCGCAGATTAAGGGATAAGGGACTAGCGTTAACATTCCATCTTATACAATTTATAATTAAGTAAAATATTTACGTTGGGCATTCAGCCATTCTCATACTGAGTCACATCTGCCATCGGGGACCAAGTGTCGCCCGTGCAACTTTTGGATTTGGACGTAGACACCTGTCTGTCACGTTGTATTATGTTTGTGTCGACCATCTGTCAACAAGGTAATTATTTATTCTTTTGTGGACCGCCCGTCACACATTTTCCACCTTGATTTGTGTCAACCTGCTTGGGTTGCTTTTCCAAAATACTTTAGGAGCAGGTCTCTGGTTGATGGAAACCAGGTATCTACTGAACTCTAAGAGCCTTTTGGAGCCACAACGGAAAAGGAGTGATTAAAATGAATTAATGATCATGAATAGGCCAATGAAACTTGTTGTGGTAAAATTTACCGCAACAAACTTTTGAATTTAAATTACGAAAAAATAAATTGATTTTTCATTAAAAAGCATTTTCAGTACACATTTTTTTAATATTTTGCAATAATTGGTACACACAAATTTAAGTTATAAATTTCTATTTAAATTTCATGTATTATTTACTATGAACTATTAAGGTTTGCTCAATTTTGAAACCTCTAAAGTTGTCTAAATGTAGCTTTTTTTGTGATTTATTTATTAAATTACCTGTACTTTTTTTCCCGTTAGATTTAGAAATACAAAATTATTGACATATTTATAGAAGAAGGTTACACCTATAAACGTACATCATTACCATTTTGAAATAAAAAAAAATTTCATCAAGTTTTGAATTTAATATATGTAATATAAATTTGACGGGTCATTTACACACCCTTTTAGTATAAAATTGTTCACCCCCCTCAATAATTTTTATACACAAATTTAGCCATATCTCATAGCTAAATTCTGAGATCAAAAAACTTTAATAATCGTCTGAGTAGAAATGAAGTTATGATTTTGTATATTAAAAGAACTCCAATTAGAAATTCAATTGAGATAACGGTGCTCTCCACTGGTAGACGATTGTTGACAATGAACAAAGCGGAGCATTTATGGATTTTATTTGATTTTTTATGAATTTAAAAAAATCAATTGTACCGCTAATATAGGAGGTAGATTAAAAAGTGAGGTATCAAATTAATGGCTATACTATTGAAATTAAATATAAGAAAAAATTAAATCAATCCCTGCACACACCCACATGTTATTAAGTAATATGTGTCAACAATATTATATTGTGAATTTCTCAGCTCAACGGTACAATAGGAATATAATTTTTTTAGACAAGTTCCTAGGACATATAGCTATAATTTATTAGTACATTGCAAACCTCTACGACTGTTAATTAAAAAGAAATTAATAAAAAACCAAAAAAACAAATTTCATATAGGCAACATTTTTTTATTATTGTTAAAGATTTCTAAAAAAATTTAAGTTTATTTATTTTTTAGAAGCTATCTATCGGATAGCAGGGGGATAGACATTGTTGATGCCATAAAAAAAAAATTATTATTTTGATTGTTTTGTTGTTAGTTTGGACACCCGTACAGCCAAACTGACAAGAAAACAAAAAAAGACTTTTATATATTAGTTAAGATGTAAGTATGAAAATATAATATGTAGGTATGAAAATTTTCCGAAATTGTGATATCCTAGGATTTCAGTAACATTGGTAATAGTCCAAAATGTCCAGTGTTCATAAAACATTTAGGATTTCTACCTACCATGCATTGGCATTGGCACTTTTCCTGGTAACTGAATATACCTTAACGGAGTTACGTGAGTGGAACAGAGGACCCAAGAAGGGGGATAAAATCCTTCTAATTGAAACCCGCAAACCTGGCCACCCAACGTACTGTTTAAAAAAAAAAAAAAAAAACTGTAAAAAAAAAAACTGGAATATATGAAAACAAAGTAGGTACAGTACCATAATGAATAATATTCTTTGTGAGCAGATCCCACAAAAATCTCATATCCTATACGTATACGTACGGCGATCTTCCGTCCCGGGTTTCCCGGGACTGTATTCAATAGCCTCTCCCGTATTTCAATAGCCTCTCCCGGGTTTTTATTTAAGAAACCCTGGACGTACCAGTGTCCCGTATTTAGTTATCTGTTCCGTATTTGCACATTTTCTGATGTTTTTTTTTTGTTTAATAGTGATACATATGGCGACTGAACAAGTCGAAATAAAATTAATAAACCAAGAGAACTAAGGAAAATAGATTTCAATTTTATTTATCTTGTACCTACGAATATTAAAATCAGTGGGAAAGATCTTTTAAATGCATAACTTGAAATATTCGGTGGGATGACATAATGTCCAAAGACATAATGTACATGGACCTTAAGTCTGCACAAACGGACATAAGGTCCATGGACATTATGTCTTTGTCATATTGTCCATGGACCTAATGTCTTTTTAAAGAGAATATAATTCGAAGAAAAATTCTTTGGACATAATGTCCATGAACCTTATGACTGTTTCCAGCAGATATAATGTCCATAGCCAATGTGTCCGTTTTAACAAGACATTATGTCCATGGACGCTATGTACATTTCGAAAAGTTAAACCGTCCATGGACATTATGTCCTAATAAATCATAAATGGACATTATATCCGTTTAAAAAAAAGAAAACCAACAGAATGTCCAAACTTAAAATGAACATTATGACAGTTTTATACGGGAAAAATAATTGAAAAAAAATTCCCATATACTCTGTACGTGTCGCCAACAATTGTAAAACTCATTAGCACTTCTCCACAAATGACAATACAATTTATGTGATGGATGGAACCTTCTCCGTTGTTCCTGCTTGTGGTTATAATTTTATTGAACATAAATTATCTAAAGCTGCTTATAACCACAAGCAGGAAAAACGGAGAAGGTTCCATCCATCGGTGGGATGACATAATGTCCAAAGACATAATGTCCATGAACCTTAAGTCTGCACAAACGTACATAAGGTCCATGGACATTGTGTCTAGACATAACGTCTAATCCAAAAACGGTCATTAGGTCCATGGACATTATGACCAGGGCAAATAGACCTTATGTCCGTTTGAGAAAGACATACTGTCCGTTTGGACATTATATCCGTTTAAAAAAGACAAAATGTTCATTTGGACATATTGTCTAATTAAGAATGACATAATGTCCATTTGGACATTATTTTCGTTGAAAGCAGACTTAAAGTCCATTTGAAAGAGACATAATGTCCAAGTGTAATGTCCGTTTAAAAAAAAGAAAACCGACATAATGTCCAAACTTAAAATGAACATTATGACAGTTTTATGCGGGAACAATAATTGAAAAAAAATTCTCATATACTCTGTTCGTGTCGCTAACACACTTTATTAAATTTCCGTCATCCCCTGCGGGGTTAAACGAAATAAAATCGGGATTTTATAGCATCGGCAGGTTTCCTAAGGTTCACTCTTGAAATGTGCATGTGGTATACGTATTCCAAGAGTACTCCAAAACAAACTTGACTTCTGATTGATATTTCCCAATTAGCAATTTCCTAGTTAGCAAATCGAAAAAAAAGGTTTAAAATTTTGAATTAGTTATTAAATTGCTAAATATTTAGAAAATTACTTACTAGTAAACTGCTAAACCCCTTACAATAGGTTGTTTAAAATTTTGCGCCATTATCTTCACCTTCATATAGGTAACTGGATTTTCCTTAAATACTCTACTAAATGCAGGCATTCCATCTCAAGCTCCTCTGCACTTACAGTGGTGGCAACGTAATCAAGAAGGATATTTTTATAAAAATGTTAAAGTCCATAACTTTTGTTAATAGCTCATGAACTAAGGAACACTTTAAAAAATGTTTACAAAATATTAGCAAAGGAATATTGGTAGGCAAAATCTAATCATTAATTTAACTCTAATTTCATCTGGCGACATAATTAAGAACAGAAACAAAAGTTTGTCATAACATTAAAAATCTTTTGAACTCTAACAATCCCTTGATGTCTCCCCACAAGTTCTCGATGGAATTAAGACCCGAATTTTTAACGATCCAATCAAAAATCTTATTTCTTGTATACGCAATCAACTGCTTTACAATCCGTAGGGAACAATTTGGGTCATTATCGTGCTTAAAAAAAATGTTATGGGCATGATTGCCAATGAATAAGACTCTATAATATTTAAGACGATGTCTTTTTAAAATTTCTGGTCAGTTCGAGTATTTTTATTTGACTTATTGGCCATACTATGCCAAATGAACACACCCCAAATTAAATTAAGTTTTATCCTATACTATTCACCGTTTTCAGAGTGTATTTTGGATCTAATTAATACATTTTAAATGTGAGAAGTCCTCAGAACAAAAAATTGGATCCAAAATACACTCCGAACAGATTTCGCAAACAACTTATGCATTTTAATATTTTATAAAAATATCGTTCTTAATTGTATCGCCACCACTGTATGTCCTTGTGATAAGTCTTAGCTTAAACTTAAACTTTAAAGATTTTAAACGAGACAACAAAAAACAAATAATTAACTATTATGATTATAGCGGTACAATCACATGTGAACTATATGCTGTACAATAGAAATGTTGGTTTGTAAACAAATTTCTTACAAGTTAAAATTTACCTAATCGTTCACTTTCCAAATTGGTTGAAAAAGTTAGAGCGATGGCTTAGGGGGCCCCTAAGATACCACTGGCTACAATTATCGATTTCGCTCATTTACAGCGTACTGCAAAACGAAAAGCAGAACAAAATGTTTGGTTTATGATTTCGTTGTGTCATTTTTGCATGGGATTTTTCGTTTCGCATCAGCAGCGTAATAGGCTTAAGGACAATCGAATTTATTAATATCGGACAAATCGAATTTATTCCTATCGGTTTCATTCGGTTAATTTTCATAATCTGGTAAACAAAATATCGATTGATGATATAGGATTGCTGTTAAAGCTGGTAATGAAGAAAAATACGGAATTTGAAAACCTTATACATAGTTATTGAAAACGGACAATAATCGAAAAAAATACAACGAAAAAATCAAAAACGACTTATTTTTTTAACACTATTTATCTTAGGTACTTAAACATTTGTATGGTGTTTTTTTTTTGAGTGTGCTACTGCGACAGATACGATATAAAGTAGTTTCGGATTCATAAATTCTCTTTCATTGGCCGCATTCGGAAACCTATGTAGAGCTATCAAGATACGTTTGTGTTGTTGTTAACCCGTGTAAAATAACAGTGGATTATAACAGCTTTTGCTGTTGGATATCTATCCAACCTATCCGAAAAATGTTGGTATACGTTTGTATCCCCATGCGAAATTTCAAAAACAACCAATACGTTCGAAAACTTATATGGATACGAACCTATCTTAGATAGGCTATCGCATAGGTTTCCGAATGCGGTCATTTGTTCGCTTTTGTTTCCGATGTGGATGGTATAATGAAATTGAAGAAGCCAATATTTATTTACAGTGCTGCCTTTTTCATGTCGTAATTCTGTGCCTTATTTTTTGTTAGGTACTTTAATTTTTTAATTGAAATTGGAGAAGGCACAAATCGCAATTATTATTATATTATGTTCAATTTGGAGAGAAGTAATAAAATTGTGATTTGAGTAAATAATTCAAAGTTTATGGTTGTCTTCTTTTGTATGATCGGAATTGATTAAGATTATGCTTGTTAGAAATAAATAGGATTTCAATTACTATCACTAAGTTTAATAATTTTCATAATTTACCATAATGGCTAAAAAAGTAAGAGCTCAAACCTTAAGGAAAAAAAATCAATTATCGTTAGAGCAGTTTTCTCAAAAACTAATTTTTTGTATATATGAAATTGTTTGCACATTTTTAAAAACAAAATCTGGTATGCCATCTTCTAGTATTTAATAAAATACAATTCTACACAAAATGAAAAAAAAAAAAAAAATATTCATTAACCTGTTTTCAAGGTATTGATTTTTTTTCTAAATCCATAAATTATTTTTTAGAAAATTTTTATGTGCAAAATTGTTAAAATTGTAAGAGTCCTTTCTTATAAAAACTTTAGTTGAAATCGCTGTTAACGAGAAATTTCAAAACCAAAAAATCGGTTCTATGATATGAAGGTACCGTTAATAACCGTAATTTATTAGTAAATTGACCATACCCTAAATAGTAATTCGTTTTTTTTTTATTAAAATCGTAAGAGCCTATTTTTAAGATAAATTACTTTTTTCAGAATAGTTTTATGAAAGGTACCGTTATTTTTTGAGCTAAGGAATCCGCTAGGGAATCACCTAAGAACCTTAAGTCCAAAGTTTTAAGAATATTGCTTGAGTGGGTAAGGCTGTAATTCGAGGTACAGACAGACAGACGGAATTGCCGGACCCGTTTTTTTCGCGGTTTCTATCATTGTAATGTTAGACGGCTTTCACACAAGGAAACTGAGTTGCCAGAAACTGGCTAGTTTGTAGGCGAGAAGGGTGTGAGGGGAAATTTTGTATCTTCCTTTCACGCCCTTCTCGCCTAGAAACTGAAAATCGCCGGCAACTCTGTTTCCTTATGTGAAAGGGGTCTTTGGGAAAATTATTCATGGAGATTACAGAATCCGCAAAACTCGACACGCAGTGATTCACAATGCAGTTTTCTCTTTCCTTTTAAAGATACATGAGTAGATGGGAAAGTAAGCATCACTGCACTGCGGATCGAGTTTTTCGGATTCTGCAATCGGCATGATTGTCTTACGTTTGATTTTTGTTACGAATCCAAAAGTTGCCCTCCTACCTATAGTATGTACTTATATATCGCAAGTAAAATAAAGGATATTCAATCTTAGCTAGTACTTTTCTCTCACCCATTTCGCCCCTTTTATTTTAAGAACGATTTATTTCAATAAGTCGAGACTGTATATTTGGACCGAAATTTACAGAGAGTCTAATAAATCAAAAAATCCAATTTCAGTTAAATATTTTTTTTCTGCACATATACAAACTATAATCGAAAATATTTCGTGCCAATAATCAACAGGTTGTCCGGAAATCGTATTTTTCGGAGATGAGGCCGGGATGAGTCTTAATTATACGAGACCGACGCGAGACCGAGAAGTGACTGAAAAATTTTCGATTTTTACGAGACCGAGGTTTTTAAGAAATTTAGATCTTGATCTACGGACGTTTCGGCTGAACATTGAAAAAAAAATGTATCCAATATTTTAAAATCCTTAAGGCTTAACAACATAGGCCTCCTTTTGTACAAAAGTACATAAGTGAGAAATAAATATCTATTCTGAAGACACATGCTTGCAAAAAAACAATGGAAAATTGTGCGTGGTGGTTTAATCTATGTGTCAGAACAATTTTCGTTTGGATTTTTGCAAGCATGTTTCTTTAGCGAGCATTTCAATTTCTCACTTTTGTACTTTTGTACAAAAGTAGGTCTATGTAGTTAAGGCTTTATAGTCCAGTCAACGAAGACACAAACTTATAAAATAAAATTTAAACAAAATTGAAATATTGATTCAATTTTGGAAGTAGTTTCTTATGCTTGCATGTAGTTGGCCCACCAACTATTGAGTTGAGCAAAACTGTTAATTGCAATCGTTTGTACATCGTTTGTCTACGTTTGTACAAGTTTAAGATTCGTTTGTACACTCACCGTTTTTATTATATAGCCACTTCAAATAAATTTACGGAGTTTGGCCCACCAACTATAACGCTCAAAAAATCTGGAAATGCAGTTCGATAGATAATCGTTTGTCTATGATTGTCTTTTTTTTCGTTTGTATACGTCCCAAATTTGTTTGACAACAAAATTTTTTTTAACCAAATTTTATTAAAATTTTAAAACATATGCATTCGTTTGTCTCTTTTTTATAACGATTTTTCATCGTGTTAATTTTTTAAATTTGTATTTATTTCTATTTTTAATTAATTATTACTTTTTTTGGGATATGCAGTTGGCCCACCAACTATAACGCTCGAAAAATCTAAAAACGCAGTTCGATAGAAATTTCGTTTGTCTATGTTTGTCTTTTTTTTTCGTTTGTATACGTCCCAAATTTTCTTGACAAAAATTTTTTTTTTAACCAAATTTTATTAAAATTTTAAAACATATGCATTCGTTTGTTTTTTTTATACTGATTTTTCATCGTGTTATTTTTTTTAAATTTGTATTTATTTCTATTTCTAATTAATTATTACTTTTTTGGGACATGTAGTTGGCCCACCAACTATAACGCTCGAAAAATCTAAAAACGCAGTTCGATAGAATAATCGTTTTTCTATGTTTATCTTTTTTTTTTTTCGTTTATATACGTCCCAAATTTTTTTGACAAAAAAAATTTTTTTAACCAAATTTTATTAAAATTTTTAAACATATGCATTCGATTGTCTCTTTTTTATAATGATTTTCCATTGTGTTAGTTTTTTTCATTTGTATTTATTTCTATTTTTAATTAATTATATATTAATTCTATGGAGCATGTAGTTGGCCCACCAACTATAACGCTCGAAAAATCTAAGAACGCAGTTCGATAGAAAATCGTTTGTCTATGTTTGTTTTTTTTTTTTTTTTTTTTGTTTGTATACGTCCCAAATTTTTTTGACAAAAAATTATTTTTTAACCAATTTTTATTAAAATTTTAAAACATATGCATTCGTTTGTCTCTTTTTTATAATGATTTTTCATCGTGTTATTTTTTTCAATTTGTATTTATTCGTATTTTTAATTAATTATTACTTTTTTGGGGCATGTAGTTGGCCCACCAACTATAACGCTCGAAATATCTAAAAACGCAGTTCGATAGAAAATGGTTTGTTTATGTTTGTCTTCTTTTTTTTCGTTTGTATACGTCCCAAATTTTTTTGACAAAAAATTTTTTTTTAACCAAATTTTATTAAAATTTTGAAACATATGCATTCGTTTGTCTCTTTTTTATAATGATTTTCCATCGTGTTAGTTTTTTTCATTTGTATTTATTTCTATTTTTAATTAATTATATATTAATTATATGGAGCATGTAGTTGGCCCACCCACTATAACGCTCGAAAAATCTAAAAACGCAGTTCGATAGAAAATCGTTTTTCTATGTTTGTCTTTTTTTTCGTTTGTATACGTCCCAAATTTTTTTGACAAAAAATTTTTTTTTAACCAAATTTTATTAAAATTTTAAAACATATGCATTCGTTTGTTTTTTTTTATACTGATTTTTCATCGTGTTATTTTTTTTTTAATTTGTATTTATTTCTATTTCTAATTAATTATTACTTTTTTGGGACATGTAGTTGGCCCACCAACTATAATAATTACGAAAGTAATTATGGGTACAAATACCTATACATGCCTATTATAGATATTGATAGGTAGTTACCAAATTTTTGAGTATCTACCTAACTACCTACGAGTTTTGGCTGTTTTTTCAGCGAATGGCTTAGGAGGGGTTTAATTAAAATAAATCAAAATTATTTTAACTCGAACATAATCATGAAATGTGTATTTCTTGTAGTTCCAAAAACCCATTTTTAATAAAAATTCAGCATTCCTGAATAAAAAAATTACCTGCATGTGGTTTACTCGTGTCAGAAGCAAATATATTTTTGTCTCAAAAACCTACTTTTACACAGAAAAAACCTATACGCCTTTTAAAAAAAATACCTCAACCGAATATTAAATAGCTACCCAGCTCATTTCAGAAATTGTTTATAGGTACCTAGTTTTAGAAAACTAAACTTCACTCATCGTCATCATCGCAGATCGCACTACCCAGAGGCAGTGTTGCCACTTTACTTCAATTGAAGTAGATCTACTTCTTTTTTTTTTAATTTATTTTAAAAAATACTTCCTTCTTTGCAGCATCGCCAATGTATTGAAATCCACTTCTTTTTTAAAATCATTGCTTCATCCTACTTCAACCTTAAAAAAAAGGTCAAATCTACTTCTTTTTTCTCTTTTCACTCTAGTAGGGATTTATGCTGCATTTACACAAATGGCAAAATGCCATTTTAACTGTCAAATTATAGCCATTTTTCTTTGCATCGTGTAAACGCTCTAAATACTGGCAATATTTTTGCCAAACAAAATAACGGAAGAGAGAATTTGGCATAAAATGCTGCCAATAATATGGCCATGTATTAATACTTTACTGATGCCATTTTCCAAATTATGCCATTCTAGAAAAAGTATGAACTTGCTCATTCTTTTATGACATATTTTCCAGTGTTTTGAAATCTGCCATTACTTGAACTCGTGTAAATGCATATCATAAAAAAATTATTTCTGCCATTATTTTACCATTTTTTTGGCAGAAATATTGGCAACTTTGAAATTCGTGTAGATCTGGCATTACATTACAAAAATTAACTTGTAATAGCCTTAGAAGAAGAAATAGAGGAAGATGTATTTGTCACATAAACAGTGTACGTGAGTGAAGCAATTTTTGAGAACCAGAAGTGTCAAATCGTTAGCGTGTGATTAGAAAAAACAAAGAAAAAAAAATTAATACAAGTTGAAACCCAAATTAATATAACAATTACTTTGAAAAAACAAATAATTTAAAGTGCATTAATTGGACATTGTGGTGATTTTCTTATAAATTAAAAAAAAAAACATGAAGTGCATTGTTCAGGGGTGTGGAAATCAACAAAACAAGGTGGGTAAAAGAATTTCCTTTCACAGGTGAGTTTTATTATATTTTTCTCAAAAAAAGCGCTGTAAAGTTTTTGTATTTAGATTGATGAACTATTAAACAACATATTTAGAATGGGTTACACTTTAAATTAAGTCAACAATATTATTATTTAGTTGAAAATGTGCACATAATTCTTTTGTTAGAATTCAAGAACCAGAAATGTCAAACTGAAATTCAAGTTAACAGGAGTGCACGAAATTATATCGGAGTTTGAAAGGCGCAACTATCTGTTAAGCGCCCTTATGAGAATTTTTTTTTTATTAAATCGATTTTTTTTGTCAACTTATTAGTTCATGTTTCAATGTTAATTTGTCTTTTCAGTAAGGTGTCTATCAGTTCATGTTTGGTTATTCATGGATCATTATAAATAATATGTTGTTCGATAGTTAATTAATCTACATAAATACAAACAGTTAACAGAACTTGCTTTGAGAAATATATAATAAAACACATATGTGAGGAAATGATCTTACCGCTTTTTTTCGTCGTTTTTGACACGATTTAACAACGCACTTAATGTTTCTTTTAGTTTATTGATAGGTAACCACAATGTCTATTTTATTCACTTAAAAAGTTTTTTTTTTCAGAGTTCTTAGTTTTTTTTTATATATATATATGCGTCTTAATTTGTAACACTTTTTTATTGTTCTATTTTAAAGTCACACTAGCGATTTGATATTTCAGATTGACAAAAATTGCTTCACGCACGTACTCTTTCTTTTTCTTAGACCATACCACTGATGGCGCCCTATTGAGCTGCCGTCAAAGAGCACTCCATCCCTGCTGTAATGCATTTATGTTTGTGGGATCTCACACCATTTAAAAAACTGCTTCACTTTTTTCCAACAAGGGCAGTTCCTCTATTTCTTCTTCTAAGGTAATAGCCCTTCCACACTAGCCCACTGTATATTAATACATGTCAAATTGAAAGTGGGAAAGAATTCCAAGCGACTGCCAAATTTGTGTGAAAGAAATGACTTTTCATATTTTTCTTCCACCCTTGCTTGCATTCCTAAAATTATTCATGTCAAATCATGTGGGATAAAATGTCGGGTTGTGTAGGCTGGGCTTTCATATTTTGTTTCCACACTATTCTACGTCCCACTTTTTTCACATGTATTAATACACAGTGGGCTAGTGTAGAAGGCCTTTAACACAATACAAATACACAACTGATTAATTTAACAAAACATATGTATGTAAATATAAGATCTGAAAGGATTTCAATTTTTGATTATAGTTTTATTTTTTGTTTAATTTAATCAAATTTTATTACAAAAAAAAAAAATTAAAAATATGGATTTATGTAAAATGAAACTTTTTTTTGAAATCTACTTTGATTTTTCTCAATTTACTTAACTTTTTTCTTTAAATCGTCTTCGACTTTTTTTCCGAAAGTGGTAATGCTGAAGGCTGAAGCAGAACTCAAAACAGAACAGTCAGTATCAGTAGACACAGGCAGTAGACAGTAGGTCGCAGTCCTTTCAAGGGGTTGGATCTGCGCTATTGTTTATATACAATATACATACAAACCTACATAAAATACAATAAAACCATTAAGCTCCATTCACAATGCGACGTGAAAACACAACGTGAGCTTGACGAGAACTCCTCGTAGTTGTCAAACCAATTTCAAGCCATGAATGTTAGTATACGAGGAAACGCCAGGGTATGCACAATGAAACGTTTGTCGTCACGTAACGCCGGAGTTGGGAAAATTGAAAAAAAAAATTGCTCTCGTCGACGTTTTTTATGTTTTTTTTTTTTATATATATATTTAACACAACAGATAAGTGGAAATTAACAAAAATAAATATAAATTTTGTTGACAATGAAATTATATTTATAGATATCTTTGTGTTGACAATATTATACTGTTGTATTGTTTTAATTTATTTGCATTTTTAGCCGAAAATCATTTCACCAGCCCAGCTATGGACAAACACAAATATAATATTTAAATAATAAGCGTAATTTCAGTTTGATTTTTGTCATTATTTTGAACGCACACTGCACAACAAGAACAAAAATAATATATAACTTAACGCTGTCAAAAAAATCGTCATCAAGAAACTCGTCACATTGTGAATTTGGGAACGATTTTATAACTAGAAAAAAAATGACAGCGAATCACGTCACGCTTTCGTCGCGTTATTACTCGTCGCATTGTGAATCGAGCTTTATTCTCCTCAGCTTTTTGCAAAAAAAAAAAAACATCAATAGGATGACACAATCAGGGCTGCCGTTTTAAAAAATTTGGAGGGTAGTATTTAAGTGTTCTTTAATAATATGACCTTATGGGAATTGGATTTAAATTACGAACAAATTCCAACGTTTTAAAAATTTGGAGGGTAGTATTTAAGTGTTCTTTAATACTATGACCTTATGGGAATTGGATTTAAATTACGAACAAATTCCAACCGAAACATAATTTTGAAGTCCTAGAAGTACGAGTATTATGGTTATATATTTTTAGGGGAGAAATGTAACTGGCTATTTCAGTAGAACACTGTTTATAAAAATAACGAAAGACATGAAACATTGCGGCGGTGTTCGAGGGTGGCAAATGCTTCCGTTATATTTCTAAGTTTGTCTTTACTAAAACAATTTATCAGCTATATTCTTCTTTTCACTCTTAAATGATAGGTATGAACTTAGGTATAAATTATAAAAATGTTTTAATTAGGTTTTATTTCTAGGTCTTGTGCGACTTGGAAATCGTGTTAAATTTTATCTGATGATATTTTTGGCACTAACCAGGTGCATTATACGTGGAATCTTCAAAGTTATGTTTCGGTTGGAATTTGATCGTAATTTAAATCCAATTCCCATAAGGTCATAGTATTAAAGAACACTTAAATACTACCCTCCAAATTTTTAAAACGGCAGCCCTGATTGTGTCATCTTATTGATGTTTTTTTTTTTTTTGCAAAAAGCTGAGGAGAATAAAGCTCGATTCACAATGCGACGAGTAATAACGCGACGAGAGCGTGACGTGATTCGCTGTCATTTTTTTTTCTAGTTATAAAATCGTTCCCAAATTCACAATGCGACGAGTTTCTTGATGACGATTTTTTTGACAGCGTTAAGTTATATACTATTTTTGTTCTTGTTGTGCAGTGTGCGTTCAAAATAATGACAAAAATCAAACTGAAATTACGCTTATTATTTAAATATTATATTTGTGTTTGTCCATAGCTGGGCTGGTGAAATGATTTTCGGCTAAAAATGCAAATAAATTAAAACAATACAACAGTATAATATTGTCAACACAAAGATATCTATAAATATAATTTCATTGTCAACAAAATTTATATTTATTTTTGTTAATTTCCACTTATCTGTTGTGTTAAATATATATTAAAAAAAAAAAAAAAAAAAAAAACACATGAAAAACGTCGACGAGCAATTTTTTTTCAATTTTCCCAACTCCGGCGTTACGTGACGACAAACGTTTCATTGTGCATACCCTGGCGTTTCCTCGTATACTAACATTCATGGCTTGAAATTGGTTTGACAACTACGAGGAGTTCTCGTCAAGCTCACGTTGGGTTTTCACGTTGCATTGTGAATGGAGCTTAATGGTTTTATTGTATTTTATGTAGGTTTGTATGTATATTGTACATAAACAATAGCGCAGATCCAACCCCTTGAAAGAACTGCGACCTACTGTCTACTGTCTGTGTCTACTGATACTGACTGTTCTGTTTTGAGTTCTGCTTCAGCCTTCAGCATTACCACTTTCGGAAAAAAAGTCGAAGACGATTTAAAGAAAAAAGTTAAGTAAATTGAGAAAAATCAAAGTAGATTTCAAAAAAAAGTTTCATTTTACATAAATCCATATTTTTAATTTTGTTTTTTTTTGTAATAAAATTTAATTAAATTAAACAAAAAATAAAACTATAATCAGAAATTGAAATCCTTTTAGATCTTATATTTACATACATATGCTTTGTTAAATTAATCAGTTGTGTATTTGTATTGTGTTAAAGGCCTTCTACACTAGCCCACTGTATATTAATACATGTGAAAAAAGTGGGACGTAGAATAGTGTGGAAACAAAATATGAAAGCCCAGCCTACACAACCCGACATTTTATCCCACATGATTTGACATGAATAATTTTAGGAATGCAAGCAAGGATGGAAGAAAAATATGAAAAGTCATTTCTTTCACACAAATTTGGCAATCGCTTGGAATTCTTTCCCACTTTCAATTTGACATGTGTTAATATACAGTGGGCTAGTGTGGAAGGGCTATTACCTTAGAAGAAGAAATAGAGGAACTGCCCTTGTCGGAAAAAAGTGAAGCAGTTTTTTAAATGGTGTGAGATCCCACAAACACAAATGCATTACAGCAGGGATGGAGTGCTCTTTGACGGCAACTCAATAGGGCGCCATCAGTGGTATGGTCTTAGAAAAAGAAAGAGTACGTGTGTGAAGCAATTTTTGTCAATCTGAAATATCAAATCGCTAGTATGCCTTTAAAAAAGAACAATAAAAAAGTGTTACAAATTAAGACGCATATATATATAAAAAAAAAAATCTAAGAACTCTGAAAAAAAAAAACTTTTTAAGTGAATAAAATAGACATTGTGGTTACCTATCAATAAACAAAAAGAAACATTAAGTTCGTTGTTAAATCGTGTGAAAAACGACGAAAAAAAGCGGTAAGATCATTTCCTCACATGTGTGTTTTATTATATTTTTCTCAAAGCAAGTTCTGTTAACTGTTTGTATTTATGTAGATTAATTAACTATAGAACAACATATTATTTATAATGATCCTTGAATAACCAAACATGAACTGATAGACACCTTACTGAAAAGACAAATTTAGATTGAAACATGAACTAATAAGTTGACGAAAAAAAATCGATTTAATAAAAAAAAAAAAATTCTCTTAAGGGCGCTTAACAGATAGTTGCGCCTTTCAAACTCCGATATAATTTCATGCACTCCTGTTAACTTGAATTTCAGTTTGACATTTCTGGTTCTTGAATTCTAACAAAAAAATTATGTGCACATTTTCAACTAAATAATAAAATTCTTGACTCGATTTAAAGTGTAACCCATTCTAAATATGTTGTTTAATAGTTCATCAATCTAAATACAAAAACTTTACAGCACTTTTTTTGAGACAAAATATAATAAAACTCACCTGTGAAAGGAAATGCTTTTACCCACCTTGTTTTGTTGATTTCCACACCCCTGAACAATGCACTTCATGTTTTTTTTTTTAATTTATAAGAAAATCACCACAATGTCCAATTAATGCACTTTAAATTATTTGTTTTTTTTAAAGTAATTGTTATATTAATTTGGGTTTTAACTTGTGTTCATTTTTTTTTTTCTTTGTTTTTTCTAATCAGACGCTAACGATTTGACACTTCTGGTTCTCAAAAATTGTTTCACTCACGTACACTGTATATGTGACAAAAACATCTTCCTCTATTTCTTCTTCTAAGGCTATTACAAGTTAATTTTTGTAATGTAATGCCAGATCTACACGAATTTCAAAGTTGCCAATATTTATCCCAAAAAAATGGTAAAATAATGGCAGAAATAATTTTCTTATGACATGCATTTACCCGAGGATGAAGCAATGATTTTAAAAAAGAAGTGGATTTCAATATATTGGCGATGGTGCAAAGTAGGAAGTATTTTTAAAAATAAATTGAAAAAAAAGAAGTAGATCTACTTCAATTGTAGTAAAGTGGCAACACTGCCTCTGGCTAGTGCAATCGGTAATGAGATGAGGATGACGATGAGTGAAGTTTAGTTTTCTAAAACTAGGTACCTATAAACAATTTCTGAAATGAGCTGGGTAGCTATTTAATATTCGGTTGAGGTATTTTTTTTAATAGGCGTATAGGTTTTTTCTTTGTAAAAGTAGGTTTTTGAGACAAAAATGTATTTGCTTCTGACACGAGTAAGACACATGCAGGTATTTTTTTTTATTCAGGCGTGCTGAATTTTTATTAAAAATGGGCTTTTGAAACTACAAGAAATACACATTTCATGATTATGTTCGAGTTAAAATAATATTGATTTAGTTTAAGTAAACCCCACCTAAGCCATTCGCTGAAAAAACAGCCAAAACTCGTAGGTAGTTAGGTAGGTACTCAAAAAATTGGTTACTACCTATCAATATCTATAATAGGCATAATTAATTTCTATTTCATACAGAAAAGAAACTCATTAAAAGCCTTAAGCCGACGGCAAAGTTCAAGTTAATGAACAAGTACCTATAGAATTAGAATTATTTTTGTTTGCTTTTTTTTAATTATTTTAACTGAATAAATAATAAACTCAAGGTGTAACTTAAGTCTGTTTAAATGCAGCCTAAATGCAAGGCACTCCTTAAAAAGAATAGAAAAAAAGAATAAAGTCTTAATTATCGCAATTCCGAATACAAGTTGAAACTGTGGATACCCAAATAAAAGAGAATGCAAATACCAAATACATGTCCCAAAAAAAGTAATAGTTAATTAAAAATAGAAATAAATACAAATTAAAAAAAAATAACACGATGAAAAATCATTATAAAAAAGAGACAAACGAATGCATATGTTTTAAAATTTTAATAAAATTTGGTTAAAAAAAATTTTGTTGTCAAAAAAATTTGGGACGTATACAAACGAAAAAAAAAGACAAACATAGACAAACGATTTTCTATCGAACTGCGTTTTTAGATTTTTTGAGCGTTATAGTTGGTGGGCCAACTACATGTCCCAAAAAAGTAATAATTAATTAAAAATAGAAATAAATACAAATTAAAAAAAATAACACGATGAAAAATCATTATAAAAAAGAGACAAACGAATGCATATGTTTTAAAATTTTAATAAAATTTGGTTAAAAAAAAAAATGTTTGTCAAAAAATTTGGGTCGTATACAAACGAAGAAAAAGACAAACATAGAAAAACGATTTTCTATCGAACTGCGTTTTTAGATTTTTCGAGCGTTATAGTGGGTGGGCCAACTACATGCTCCATATAATTAATATATAATTAATTAAAAATAGAAATAAATACAAATGAAAAAACCTAACACGATGGAAAATCATTATAAAAAGAGACAAACGAATGCATATGTTTCAAAATTTTAATAAAATTTGGTTAAAAAAAAATTTTTTGTCAAAAAAATTTGGGACGTATACAAACGAAAAAAAAGAAGACAAACATAGACAAACCAGTTTCTATCGAACTGCGTTTTTAGATTTTTCGAGCGTTATAGTTGGTGGGCCAACTACATGTCCCAAAAAAGTAATAATTAATTAAAAATACGAATAAATACAAATTGAAAAAAATAACACGATGAAAAATCATTATAAAAAAGAGACAAACGAAATTTTAATAAAAATTGGTTAAAAAAAATTTTGTTGTCAAAAAAAATTTGGGACGTATACAAACGAAAAAAAAAAGACAAACATAGACAAACGATTTTCTATCGAACTCCGTTTTTAGATTTTTTGAGCGTTATAGTTGGTGGGCCAACTACATGTCCCAAAAAAGTAATAATCAATTAAAAATAGAAATATATACAAATTAAAAAAAATAACACGATGAAAAATCATTATAAAGAAGAAACAAACGAATGCATATGTTTTAAAATTTTTTGTCAAAAAAATTTGGGTCGTATACAAACGAAAAAAAAAAGACAAACATAGAAAAACGATTTTCTATCGAACTGCGTTTTTAGATTTTTCGAGCGTTATAGTGGGTGGGCCAACTACATGCTCTATATAATTAATATATAATTAATTAAAAATAGAAATAAATACAAATGAAAAAAACTAACACGATGGGAAATCATTATAAAAAGAGACAAACGAATGCATATGTTTAAAAATTTTACTAAAATTTGGTTAAAAAATTTTTTTTGTCAAACAAATTTGGGACGTGTACAAACGAAAAAAAAGAAGACAAACATAGACAAACGATTTTCTATCGATCTGCGTTTTTAGATTTTTCGAGCGTTATAGTTGGTGGGCCAACTACATGTCCCAAAAAAAGTAATAATTAATTAAAAATAGAAATAAATACAAATTTAAAAAATTAACACGATGAAAAATCATTATAAGAAATAGACAAACGAATGCATATGTTTTAAAATTTTAATAAGATTTGGTTGAAAAAAAATTTGTTGTCAAAAAAATTTGGGATGTATACAAACGAAAAAGAGACAAACATAGACAAACGATTATCTATCGAACTGCATTTCCAGATTTTTCGAGCGTTATAGTTGGTGGGCCAAACTCCGTAAATTTATTTGAAGTGGCTATATAAAAAAAACGGTGAGTGTACAAACGAATCTAAAACTTGTACAAACGATGTACAAACGATTGCTATTAACAGTTTTGCTCAACTCAATAGTTGGTGGGCCAACTAGATGCAAGTGTTTCTTATGCTTGTAAATATACTTTGTTTGCAGGGGCCCTCAACGAATTCTTGATACGAGCAAGCTTGAAGGCAAGCTACGCCACTGAGTATAAATAAACAAAAAAATATGTTTCGGTTTTGAGTTTTTTTAATTCATATCCTTTTATTAGGTTTAACATGTTCCTAAACATTATTTTTTGTAGAAACGTGGTTAGCGCGAAGAACTGAATTACACGATGATTTTTCAGTCTTGACTCAGCTTTGGCAGTTCTTTTTAAGTACCTATTTTGTTTCAGAAAATAGGTCTTAGTCAGTGTATATGTTTTGTATATCCTGTATAATGTAATACAAATATTTTTCTTTAATATTCCGATTTGTTCCAATTTGTATGCCCTGAAGTCTCTACCAAAAATTATATCTTGCAACACTTATTGATATATGGCTATTTAATAAAAAAAAAATGATAACTGCAGCCACCCACAGCCGTCACAAGTTTACGAGGTAGGTACACAATATGCTTCTTTGGCATATTGCCTTCGAAACTCGATGGCAGGCAGGTACCTATATAGGTATATTATATTTTCCTACGGCAACATTTCGTACGTCATGCATACACTCAAAGAACTGTCTGAAAAAGCATAAGAGTATGTAATGTATACATAGGTATAACAGTGTCTATGCGTAAGACATTGCGAAATGTATTTTTATTTCATTTATAACAGCCTAAGGAGAAAGCGTTGTTTCATCACCATAGCTACAGAGTAAAACAAAATATTCTGAACATGACTCGCATATAAAGAATAGCAGATCATAGCAGGAGAACTATCAGCTCTTCATAGAACTCCAAGCACATTTCCAGTTTCCACTGTGCCATATCCCACGTCATCATTATCGTCATCGGCACCATCATTTTCGAGGTGCCACAAGCAGTAACAGCAACAGTGAGAACAACGACAACACTAAAGAGGACATGATGTGCATATGTATATGTGTCAGGATATACTATATCTACAAAACTGCATTGCAATGTTTTTATCCTTTTTCCTTCAATCTGTAGTTAGGTTCAATTAGCATGTTCTCTTTCAGAAAAAAAAAAACAAAATAATTTCCGACTTAATGGACCATACCATTAACTTTAAAATAAATAGGAAGAGGGTAAATAAGACATTTTAAATATTTCATTGAAACCATTGCACTCGTTTTGCGAGCTTCACATATTAAGAGGTATTTTGTGTTGGAAAGGAGATGTTGTTCCTTACATAATGAGCAGTGGTAATTATTTTTAAGGTTGAAATAATATCCCAAAACCACGACATTAAATTACATATACTATATACGTTGAGTTCAAACATTAAACTGCAACTTTAAAGCTGGCGTTAGGCATCCTTTGAGTTCGTAATAAAAAAGAACGATGCTCTTGTGTTCAACGAATGTAATAAAGCTGAAACTGAAAATCTATGCATAGGTTTAATATGAATTTTGTTTTTTTTTTTTTATAAGAAATATGAAGGTTCTTACTTTACTTACTTACTTTAGATGGCGCTCACATCTCAAGATGGACTATGGCCTCAACCAACAAGCCCTTCCAGCCAGCTCTGTCCCTAGCTAGCCGCTTCCAGTTGCACACACCAAGTTGGTTGAGGTCGTTCCGTTCTCCACTTGTGCGCGCCACCTGTATAGCTCGTCGTTGAGTCTTCTCCTACACACGCTTTCGATACAGACCGGACCGAAAATCACACGACGAATCTTCCTTACAAAGCACGCTAGCAGACTTTCATCCGATTTTCTCAATGTCCATGCTACTACCCCAAAGAGCAGGACTGGGTACTGCGATGATTAGGGCCTTGTATAAAGTCTCCTAAGTTCTCTGAGAGAGGGCCTTACTACTTAAATGACTTCTTAGCCCAAAGAAACAGCGGTTGGCAAGTGTAAATCTTCGTTTGATCTCTGCACTGGTGTCATTTTGCGAGGTAATAGTGGAGCCTAGTTAGACGAAGTCCTTGCAAATTTCGAAGTCCTATCTGTTCATCGTCATAATTTTCCCGGGTCGACGAAGTTGAGATTCATTTCTCGATGAGAGCATATAACTCGTCTTGTCCTCATTAACCGCCAATCCCATTTTAGCCGCTCAAATGCTCGCAAATATGCCTGTCACAGCTTGCTTCGTTCTGCCGACAATGTCTATGTCATCTGCATACGCACGCAATTGAACGGACTTTTGATAAATTGTACCGCTGGTGTTGACTTGTGCGTTGCGTATAAATACAATTGCTTCAAGAACGATGTTTAATAGGTTGCATAATAACGTGCCGCCTTACCTCAATCCTTTCTTAACCTCAAAGGATTCGGTGGTGTTCTTACCGATTTTGACGGAGTAGCGGGGTTTCTCCATCGTCATCGTCGCACAAGCGTAGGAGTCTACGAGTTGGCTCATATCTTGGAAGAGGTGGTGTGTATAGATCAGAAATTCCGTTTGTTTTTCTAAAATTTTAGGGAGTGTGAACATTTGATCGACGGTTGACTTGCTTGGCCGAAAACTACACTTATAGGGGCCGATCAGATCGTTGACAAAAGGTTTTAAGCGATCACACAAGATAGCCGACAAGATTTAATAAGTGACGTTTAGGGGACTAATTCCTCTGTAGTTGGTGCATTTCAGACCATCTCCGTTTTTATGGATGGGACACAATACCGAGGTTTCATTTATACTTTCATCCGACCAAATTTTGCAGATAAGCTGGTGTATGCTTTTAACCAATTCATCTCCCGCTGATTTAAATAGTTTGGCTGATGGTAAGCCATCCGCACCAGCAGCCTTGAAAGACTTAAGTTTGGATATCGCCAGCCGCACTTCGGTAAAGCTGGCCATAAACGACGAACATGCTTGCTCTAGAGACTAACGTGTAACTCTATAAACAAAGAATATACAACAAAAAACGCAATAATTTAAATTTTTTCATTTAATAATTAAATAAGGACATTGTACCACTCGTACAAATCCGGCATTACTGGCTTGCCAGTAGTAGTTGTGAAGATAGTAGAGAAACAAGATGACTCGTTCAGGCTTGTAGATAAAGTGATCTTGATAGCCGTTGGTGAAAATTTTTGAATTAAATACTCTTTCTGACACAACTTTTAAGGGGGAGCGGGACCGAAAAATTTAAAAATTTCCACAATAGGCAACAATTTTCAAACATGATTGAATAACGGCTATGATTTGGATGGATTAAAAATTTTTTTAAAAACCCGAATTTCTTGGGATAAAATTTTTCGCTCGGGAAATATGCGATTTTGCGGCTTTCGGGTGACATTATTTGGGGCACAATATTCTGTTACCGATTTGTCAAGCCATATGCTGGATTTACATGTATCGTCATCTGCAAATATGAAGAAAAGTAGAGCGGGACAGAAATATGTCAAAAAACCGAACATGTCAAAGAGAACCATCATGAAAATGAACATTTCTGTATCCATATCTGCATTATGGTACTTCCTATAATCTGCATGTATGAAGATCACTGTATTTCAGTTTTCTCTCTCTATCCAACAAAAGTAAATTTTATATTTTGTATCCCCTTTTTTTGCATAAGTCAGACGAAGATACATGTAAATCCACCAATAGAATGTCAAAATTAATTAAAGAATTTTTGCAAAGATTATCAGCCCTATCGAGGTATCCGTTGGGAAAAAGTTCCGAAACGATAGTCCGTTCCGATCGGAACCTAGATTTCGTATCCACTTCGGAAGAAAAAAGATAAAGCATACAATCGCATTCATTTGACACATTCGTCCGGATTAGTTCAATAAGTAAAAGTCTTTGTGATGTTAAAAAGTTTATAAATTGGTCCACAAAAATGGATAGTGTTGCTTTATCATATATTTCAACCAACCTCTCTTGCTGAGTCGTCTTCGTTGTTTATTGCACTAACAAAACAAAATTATATTTATTTATATTTTTTTGCTTACTTTTCTTAAAATATTCCGCAACTATTTTCTGTCGGAGAATTTCGGAAGAAATTTAACGCACAACTGTCAAAAATTTTGGACTGATCGCTATATGCGATGATAGTCGTTAAACGGAACGGATACCTCGGTAGAAAATTCTCCGATTTCGAATAGATCAGAAAAAAACCTTCTCCGAACGGATACTTCGACATGGCTGTATGTATTGAAAAACCTTTAAGAAATCTGATTTTTTTTAGATAAAATTGTTTGCTCGGGGGATTTTAGGGCTTTTGGGTGATATTTGAAACAAAATATTCTGTGTACGCCAACACTCAGTTATCACCTATCTGTCAAGGCATGTACTGTCAAATTCCATTGAAGGATAGCTACCATAATTGTGTATCAAAAAAACCTCTAAAAACCCGATTTTTGTTAGAATTATTACTGAACCATATTTGTCTAGTGTGCTGTGTTGCTGTGTGGCGTAGGAAATATATGGAATGACAGCGATACACGACTCCACAACACAACACACGAGATATGAATGGTTCCGACTTAAAAGCTTCTCTACTGGCTTCAAACTGGTTTCGAAAAAGGTAACCCAGTTGACGAGCAAAGTAAGCTAAGTTGGTAAGAAAATGTGAATGTATTGCCACTGGCTAGCCAGTACTGGCTCGTGTGGCCTCAGTACAAGAAAAAAATTAATCGGAACGATCGGATTTTCGACTGATATTCATTACATGAGTTTAGATTTCGATTTGAAGTTGTGCTAAAATTTGATTTTGGTCAAATCATAAAATAACACAATATTTTTAGACAAATTTTTTTAAACAAACATGCAAAAAAACAGTTCATTATACATTAACATAACAAATTTTGACTCGACTCTACTCTTTAGGTAGGATTGATTTCGTTGAGTGGTAATGAGATTCGTTTATTACCACTCAACGAAAGTATACAAAGGTTCGCATCAGCTTCGAGGTACAGCTCGCTTCAATACCACACAAAGTGATCCTAGTAAATAACAAACTTAATACATTATTAGTCTGCTCATTTTTTTTTTTTTTTTTTTATATTCCACGCGCGCAAAAGGGGTTATGGCTACCCTTAAAATGTTTTTAACACATCACGAGCGATTAGTAGGAGAGGATTTAGAAGGAGATACCGATGCACATTGGTTTTGAACGTTTGCACATCGAAATGGGAGGGGAAAGTCGAGTCAGGTAAAGCATTCCACATTCGTGTGGTCCGACTGAAGAAAGAATCTCTGTACATTACAGTACGTCCGAAGTTGGGCTCGAGGGTGAACTGATGGGCATTCCTAGAAGCGCGAGTATTACGGTTGAATTTTTTAAGGGGGGCAATGCAACTGGCTATTTCACTAGAACACTGATTATAATAATAGCGATAAAATAGAGAAAGACACGAAACATTACGGCGGTGTTTGAGAGATGTAATTGTTTCTGTTATAGATCTTTCGCCTATCATTTTTAAAGCTCTCTTTTGAATTCTGTCCAACAAACTCAAGTGAGTTCTTGGAGCTCCTGCCCAAACATGAGAATTGTACTCAAGTTTTGGACGAATAAAGGCTTTGTAGATCACAGCCAGATCAGAAGGGGAAAAAAACTTCTTGCATCTACGGAGAAAACCTAAACACTTAGCAGCGTTTTTGGCGACATCAAATATGTGGTCATTCCACAAAAGGTGGTCTGTGACACACATACCGAGAACTGAGAGCTGTTCGGTTTCCTCGATGCAAGTGCCGCTCATGGATAGCGGCATTGGGGGTGGGTTTCGCTTTAACGACAGGAGACAACATTGAGTTTTAGAAGCATTAAATTCTACGCGGTTTTTGATTCCCCATTGGACAATGCTGTCGAGATCAGAATTTAGTGAGCTTATCATACGCTGCCGTTCAAGTTCCACATCCGAAGGACATGGATGAGAATCTGTAAACGAATATGAGAAACTGAGGGTACTATCGTCAGCAAAACAGTTTAATGGATTAGAAGTTTCAGACAAAAGATCATTTATAAAAATAAGGAAGAGAGTCGGAGACAAAACGGAGCCCTGGGGCACACCAGCATTTATTTTGTGGATTTCAGACTTGAAACCGTCCAATACGACTTGTATTGAACGGTCCGAAAGGTAATTTCTAATCCAACGAAGAAGAGGTTCATCGAAACCAAATGCGCGCATTTTCGATAAGAGAGCTTGGTGCCAAACTCTATCAAACGCTTTTGAAATATCAAGTGCAATAATCTTACTTTCTCCAAAACGATGTAAAGATTTGTTCCACTGTTCGGTGAGATATACCATCAGATCACCAGTGGACCTATTGCTACGAAAGCCGTACTGCCGGTCATTAAGAAGCTTTCTTTCCTCGAGATATTTCTTGAGCTGGAAATTAATCAGCGTTTCCATGACCTTGGAAAGAAGGGACGTAAGTGCAATTGGCCGATAGTTAGAGGGTGAAGAAGATACGCCTTTTTTAGGGACAGGCTGGACAAATGCTGTTTTCCATCCACTCGGATAGAGACCAGTAGAGTAGGACAGATGGAAAAGCTTACGCAGTGGTTTTGCCAGCGTTGAAGAACACCTCTTCAGAACAATGGGAGGGATACCATCCGGGCCAGCGGATTTGTGTACATCGAGATCCTTTAGAACTCTAGCAACTGCACGAGTGCGAAAGAAGATTTGTCCCATAAAATCATTTACGCTCTCAAGTACAGGAGGAGTCATAGCACTTTCTGGCAGCATCGAATTAACAGCAAACTGTGCTGCAAGCAAATTGGCTTTATCTTGCGAACTGACAAAAGGAGTATCATTGAAGACGAGCGTTGGAACCGAGGACGAGGTGGTATTTCGTATGTTTTTTACAAATGACCAAAAATTTTTACTACCTTTGGGACATTGTAGTATTTTTTGTCGTAATTTTTGATCATGTAAAAATTTGGTTCTTCGAATATGAACGTTACAGGTCTTTCTAGCTTGTTGAAACTTTTTCCGGTTTTCCTCTGTAGGCTTGGCTTTATAACATCGGAAGCTTACTTCTCTAACCCTAATAACCTCTTTACAGCTCGAATCAAACCATGAGTTTTCTTTGGGTTTGATAGATTTCACCCTATTCGGGATAAAATTTCTCATTCCACAGAGAATCAAGTTTGTAATCATATCTGCACTGGCGTCAACATCACTATCGAGGAAGCATAGTGACCAGTTAAAGCTCTTGAAGAAATTATTGAGACCGTCCCAGTTGGCTTTCTCGTATTGCCAAACGGTTCTCTTTGGGATTTTTTCTTTAACTGTGATTTGGTGGTATACCTAAATATGTAATGTCTTGTCTTTAAAATATTAAACTTTATGTAAATAGTCTTCTTATTTTTAAAGATTTTAATTTATACCAAAAATTTTTAACTTTTAATATTTTTTTTTATCAAAATCATTTCAGGAGGGGCTTCAGCCCCTCAAGCCTCCCCGTGGCTATGTGCCTGAGTGGACAGAACTGTTGGCCATCATCGTCCAAGTTGAATGAAGTGTTCTGCCTACTAGCGGAATATTCGCCGTTAGGCAGTCTAGAGAAGTGTTCTTTCCAGATCCTCAGCACTGACTGTGTATCTACCACCATATTACCACCGTCATCTCGGCAGGCTTCCGCTCTAGCTTTGTATCCTTGGGTGGATCGTTTCACCCTGTGATAAGATTTTCGAACATCACCCCTGCCACTACAACGCTCAATAGACTCGACCAGGCGCTTCTCGTGCTCTCTCTTTTTCCTCCTGAGAAGTCGGCGTTCCTCTTTTCTTTTTAGCCCGTAGAGCTCCCGGGCTACTCTCTCAGCAGCTCTTGTTCGAGTCTGCAGCATTGCCTGGTAGGCCTCGTCCTTAGCTACATGCGCCAGTCGGCACTCTTCATGGAACCAGGGGTTTCGTTGTGATCGCCTAGTTGAACCCAGCACATCAGAGGCGGCACTTCTGATGGCTTGTTGACAGTGTTTCCACTGGTCCTCTTCACTTGATGATGGTGGCAAACTTCCTGAGAGACAGGGCCATACCAACCATATGTGCAAATGCACAGGGCGCAACATTCTGGGGGCGCATTACCAGGAGCAAGAAAATGTAATCTGATCTTGCGCAAAAAAATATGTACAGCCATTTGCATTTTAACCACAAACATTCTTCAAATAATCCCAAAATAACATCCATCACAACCGTGCTAAGTTATTTCTTGCACACTAACTAACATCACTTTCATTGTTGCATTCAAGGAAAATTTAACTCAAGAGTCAAGATATCGTAGAATTAGAAATTCCACTAGACCCATGCAAGTTCAATCCTACCAACCTAAGTTCAAAATATTTCACCCTGTTCGTACAAAAGAGAAAAAAAGAAAAAATCTCAACACTAAAAAGTTCTATTCCACCTCATATGTGTAAGATTTATTTCATGCACACTGAGTCCCAAAATTAATATAGAGAATATAACAACGATAAATACTTATTCATACTGAATCATATGGACAAGAACGTGCAGGTTTTGTATTACGCACCGTACCTCTGTATGTGACTTCTCATCTATGAAAAAAAAACAACAAAAAAATGTCTCCGAAAAAGAGAACAGAGAACTTGAGTAATCGCAAATCGCAGTAAATTGAAACAAAAATCGCAGTGAAACCAAAATGTATGCAGTAGAATTATAGTTTTATTTTAAATGATTAATTAAATAAAATTTCAGCATTTTTTTAACACAAAAAAAACTAAGGGCAAAATCGTAGATAAGAGATCGCATTTATTTTGAAAAATAAATTATTCTTCTACGACATTTTTCTGCTCTTTCAAAGAATACAAAAACTTAACAATGTCCTCTGGATTCAATGCACTTTTATCATATCGTAAAAATGTTTTCCATTTATCATTAATTATTTCAACAGCTATTTTATTGAATTATTTAATTTCAAAATTGAAGGAAGATAACCTTCTTGAATTTTTTTTCGGGTGAAAATATTCAAGTATCTTTCTATGTACCTTTTAATGAAAATCTAGATTGATTTGTTCGATAAACTGCGCTCATGTATATAAAAACTAAGACAGCAAACAATTCTTATGACAGGAACATGATAGCCTCGGCTTACAAGATCAACTTTCTCACTAATAAACTCTTTCTTTATAAAATTACTAAGCAATTTTAAAGAGTTTTTCTTAACAATAATTGCATTAAGAAGATGAACTACGGTTTTATCCAATTGGAATAATTTTGTATTCATGTTATTTATTGAACCGAGAATAGAATAATCGCAGTAGATTGTAGGAAAAGCGCAAAAGTGCAGTAGATTTGAAAATTTAGAAAAAAGCGCAGTAGATCTACTGCTTTCGCAGTAAAGTCCGAACGCTACTACCTACTGCTACTACTCGTACCACAATAGTCAATGGATGTGCAAGTTTTTTTTCTGCACAATGAGTATCGAAACTAACATGGAAAAATATTTAAAAAAAAACTTATTTATAGGGAATCATATGGGTCAGACCGTGCAGGTTTTCTTATTGCACACTGTAACTGTGTAAGAGTTAAGTGCCTGCTTACACAGGAGATAGAAAATAGAATTATGGAAATTTTAATAGAATGGAAAAGGAGTATAGAGTGGCGTTGTATCTGGTCTGGTGCAGATTGTTTTAATTGTTTTTTCGCTTTGTTGGTTAAGATTAAATAAAAAGCTATCAGTGTTTAATATAGAAGTGACGTATTTTGTGAAAGTGTTTATTATTCGTTTTTCCAACATGAAGAACAGAGCAAACATTTCGCAAATTTTTTAAAACGCGGCGAGACAAGCAGATGGGGAAAATGTAAGTATTAAAATAAATAAATAATATATAATAATATATGATATTGACTCACTGCCTGTATAACGCTGCAATGCGATTTTACAAAAAAAAACTTTTTTTTACAAAAAAATGAACTTTTTTACAAAAAAAAAACAGATTTTTTAGAAAAAAATTAACTTTTTAACAAAACAAAAAATAACAAAAAAAAATTAACTTTTTTACAAAAAAAAATTAATTTTTTTACAAACAAAATTAAACTTTTTTACAAAAAAAAAATTAAACCTTTTTACAAAAAAAAATTAACTTTTTTATAAACAAAAATTAACTTTTTTATAAAAAAAAAACTTTTACAAAAAAAAAAAATTCACAATGTAAGGCCAGAAAAGTAAGTTTAAACGTCTCCCCTCTGCTCATTTTTCGCTGCGTTTAAGTTTATGGTTTAACTTTTTTTTTCTTAAAAAAATTTACTGAAGTTCCTATTTATTATTTATATGTATATACATATGTATGTATATATATTTATATTATTTTGTTTTTAAATTAATTAATAAATTTATTTATTTTTTAAATGAAGTTTATATATTTTTTATTTTGTATTTGTATATATAAATGTTTTTCGCTGCGTTTAAGTTTATGGTTTAACTTTTTTTTTCTTAAAAAAATTTACTGAAGTTCCTATTTATTTTTTATATGTATATACATATGTATGTATATGTATGTATATATATTTATATTATTTTGTTTTTAAATTAATTAATAAATTTATTTATTTTTTAAATGAAGTTTATATATTTTTTATTTTGTATTTGTATATATAAATGTATGTATATATATTTTTATTTTATTTTGTTTTTAATTTATTTACTATTTTTTTTTGTTGTAAATATGTATTTTTATTACATTTGATACATACAATCATATATGTAAACATATTTGTTTGTTACTGAGGATTAGAACTACCGGGGATCAGCGTTACCACTTCCGGAAAAAAAGTCAAAGTAGATTTGAAGAAAAAAGGGAAGTAGATTGACAAAAGTCGAAGTAGATTCCAAAATTAACTTTTTTTTCTATGAATGCATATTTAAAAAAAATTTCAATTAAATTGAATTTAATTAAACAAAAGAAGAGCATTGCAATTAATTAAATTACGTATAATTTAATTAAACAAAAAAGTGATGCAAATTAAATTTATATAATACTATATTTTTTTGTACATACATAAATTTTTGTATATTATTTAATAACATCTCAGACTTCATGTTAAGGTAATTATTTAGTAATTATTTTTTTCGTTATAAAACATAACACTAGTATGTTCTTACAAACTTAAGAACACGTCATTAAAAATAAATGAAAAAGATTTCAGTCTTTAAAAAATTTTAAGGAACAAAAAAAAGCTATAAATTGGCATTGATATTGGTTTTTCATTTAGTTTTATATTTTCCATATACCAACTTATATTTTTGAAAAAAAAACTAACAATTGTTTTGGGGTTCGAATATTTCGTTTTTTAATACATTTTCCTGTTTGATCAGTTCTTTGCAGAGCATAATGCTTTCCACAATTCCGCAGAGGAGTTTTATTGGTTGTTTCGTATTTAATGAAGTGCATTTCAGCGAACTTTCGCTCTGCTGCTGCTGCGAAAATGTGGGGCAAAACTGCCAAGTTTAGCATAAACTCAGAAAGTTCTTGAAACATTGGATTGGTCTTTTAAGAATTTGCTTACACAAAATAAAATAAAATTGTAAACAATTTTTTTTTTACTTCATCAAGTTGATGAATAAACATAAGCTATGCGTTGAGCAGGGAAAATATAATGAACTTATATGTTGAATAAAAAAAATGTTTTTTTTTTCGTGGGCTTTTGGAGCATTCCCTATATGTTGAGTAACATCGATCTGATGGTTTTCTGCCCCTAGACCTTGGCGACCTTGTGCGCCGCCCGTCTTGCACGCCCGCTTACGGCCAGCGCGAAGGCGGCCGGTGGCCCTGGGTTGGGAGGATTTGCTCAAATTTTGTATGACGCATTTTTATATTTTTTTTAACTATGTGTTTCCCTACCCTAGAGACAAAATTCAAATTATTGTTTTAGGTTATCTTGAACCGGTATTAGCTGACATACAATGATTTTGGTTTTATCAAGTTTTCTCGAAAACAGTTCTAACGATTTTAATTTTTGAACAACAACTTAAAGGCGCTACCACCAATTGCTTGGCTGGAGATATAGCTATTTAGTGCTTTTCCACTTTTGCACTCATCAGTCTCCTTTTTGTGGTGCTGAGCTTTAATACAATTTTATTTGAAAAACTTTTTATGCACACCATAGGATTCGAACCCACGCATATCAGATTTGCTCAGTCTTAGCAGTCGTGTGCACTACGCACTCCACCGCTTTAGACCACTGACGTCACAGGTCGAGATGTGTTATTTGTTTATCAAATGCATTTGGAGCATCATCATTTTTATAAGCGCCTTTAAGTATGCTATCTTGTTCCGCCTCCATTTTTGTCCATACCTTATTTCGATAGACTACAATTCGCAGTACGTATCAAAGGGGGGTAGAAGCCCGTAGCGTAATGGTTAGTGCGTTCGACTGTCACGCTGGAGGTCTGGGATCGCTTCCCAGCCTCGTCCACCTAAAAACTAAGAAAGTTTTTTTTCAGGGCTACTGCCTCTTGCGAGGAATTGACAAATCCTCCAAGAGTATCACTTGTCATGAATAAGTGCTTCTCGTCTAGCCGTTCGGATTCGGCATAAAATTGTAGGTCCCTTCCATTCCTGTCGAAAGGCGCACACAGGAATGGCTGCGAGTTGTTAGTCACTAGGCCCCGGTTCTTCATGAGCCGTTGTGCCACCCGATTTATTTATTTTTATCAAAGGGGGAGAGGTTGGAAGATCCGTAACGAACCAGACTATTAAGTTATTATTGTTATTATTGTACTATTCGTACTAGAATGTCAGCTTATTAGGCTTGGTGTGCATAAAAAGTTTTTCAAATAAAATTGGATTAAAGCTCAGCACCACAAAAAGGGGACTGATGAGTGCAAAAGTGGCAAAGCACAAAATAGCTATATCTCCAGCCAAACAATTTGTGGTAGCGCCTTTAAGTTACTACCACAAAAATTCGAGTTTAATTGAACTTCATACGTTCTGGGGATTTTGAGCTAGTTGCCGGTTTTTTACTTGTTTTATTAATATCTCGTTATTGGCTTGATGGATTTTGTCATAATTTCAATTCGGTACTTTTAAGTTTGTCCAAAAATATTGCATTTGAAATTTGTACGAACAAATAAAATCAAAGAGAAATACTATTTTTTTTTTATTTTTAACTTTTTTTCACATTTTCTTTGTATTAAATCAATATTGCAACTAGTATTTCAACTTGTTTTTATTTTTTTCTCCTTAACGATTTACAGATACTATCGAACCAATGATATACACTATACAGTGTCAATATTTCACTACACTTAGGTAGTAGTTGTTAATTAGTGCGATCCAGTCGTGCCTATATTTGTAAATAAACTTGAAAGGACCTTAGGTTGGGTTAGATGGCATGCCACATCATCTCACTCGGATCTCAATGAATCCATTGCGTTCAACAAAATACGAAAGGAGGGGTCGAAGAGAGGAATTTAAGATATGGGAGGCCTCCCTGAACCATCCTGAATTTTGAGTGAATTTCAAGATGTTTTTCACTGGCAACATAGAGATGTCGGCCAGGTCATCGAAAAAGTATTCTCCGAGGGCTTCTTTTCTGGTTCTGGCTAGGCTGGGGCATTCACAAAGTAAGTGGTATGAGCCCTCTTCCGCCTCTTCATCCTGACACCCTCTACATAAGTCGGATGCGCTGATGCCCATTATGAGGTAAATGAGGTCTGCCTATCTAAAGTATGTACTCTGTTTTCTTACGCGAAAAATTTGGCCATAGATTTCTTGAAACCCGACAAGTGTCGATTGATGACCATCTGACCCCTGCGGCCTCAAGAAAGCTCTGATGAATTCTACTCTCCTCCTGCTCCAGTGGCATAAACACCGAGTTATCGATTTGGCTCGGGTCTAGAGCTGACCCGATTTTGGCCAGTTCATCTGCTAGATAGATAGATAGATAAAATTCTTTATTATTTCGATTCTATATTGATACAATTATAAACTTAAGAATACGGACATGGCAATCTGCCGTCTGCTGGATATGACATTTGATGAGTAAGTAAATATAAAATTAAAAAAGTAAAAAAGAAATCATGTAATTAACAATAATTTTACAAATTTTTTTTTACACTACGAGTATCTGGATATATAAAAAAAAAAAAAAAAAAAAAATTGTTTTAATCAGAAATAGCAAGAATAAAAACGAAAAATGACACTAAATTTATAGTTTTAGCTAAGATTAAATCGGTATGGTTCTTAGGTTTTCATAATTTTGATGATTTGCAACATAAAAACATAAGATTTAGATAAATAATGGGAGAGCGATAATCCTGAGGTTTTTGCAATTTTAATGATTTGCCACATAAAAAGTAATAAATTTAAACGATTTGGGATTTTTTGCAATTTTAATGATTTGCCACATAAAAAGTAATAATTTTAAATGATTTGTTATTTTTTGCAATTTTGATGATTTGCCATATAAAAAGTAATAATTTGAAGAAATATTTAAAGAATCAAAATTTCAAAGACTATTCCGATAATTTAAAGTGTGTTTTCAAAATTTGTATAAGTTAGACCAACCACGACCACCATTTAATATTTCATACAAGCTATTGAGTGAAATAAAACTTTCATGGAAATACAAGCGCCGAATTTCTTGTAATAAAGGGCAAACCGCAATGAAGTGGTAAACATCTTCACATTCTCTTCTGTTGCACAAGTCACAAGTCTGCTGAAGATCAGTTCTATATGGGATGTAGTTCAGATTAAGGATTTCTACTCTTGCTCTGAAAATAGTACTTATAGCCTCAGACAAGTACTTAACGTTGAAATAGCTATCCTCAGTTAGAATTTGATGGTTAAGGTTCCTGTAGAATAATCTGGAAATTGTCGACGAGGCTCTGGTTAGGTGCTGGTCATATATCCTTTCATCGGTCTTAGCAATAATTGATGCGAATATATTTTGCCATTCGAAAACGTTCTCCTCTGTTAAGGACAGACGAAGGTCATTGGATAAGGCCAACTGATTCCATTCCCTAAAAGGATACTGATTCAATTGCAGTTGTCTAATCAGAATTGTTTTATGGAGACTGGTATTGCTTCTCCTCATCACTTTTATTAAATAGTCTGCATGAGCTTTAAGATTATTAATGTAGATGGGTGGTAAGCCAGATTCCACGTGTATAGCATAGGTTGGTGCTGAATTCGGTAATCGAAATATTCGTTTGAAGAAGAATCTTTGAACAGCTTCAAATTCTTCGAAGGGCGTAACACCAAAGGCTTGCACTCCATAGCACACTGCAGAACTTTGGAAGTTTTATTGATCTGTTAAGGATTGGGTTATCTGAATAGATGCCCGACCCGATACCCTCGTTTGTTTTGGAACCGTCCGTAAAGACCGAAACATGTATTTTATTTAGGGCCCGGTTTTCTTTCCAGAGTTCCATTGTTGGGATATCTGTTAGAGCTACTGGGTTGAAATCTATGTGCGGTATAGAATAGTCTGTTTGAATGTCTATGTCAGTGAATTTCGTTATAGTTCTATGACCGTAGTGGCCCCTTTTCCAAATATTGCACTGTTTAAGTCTTATAGCACTTTTTGCCGCCAACTCTTTTGTAAACAAATCGAGTGGGGTGAAAGAAATATTTCTAGGGCTGCGGTTGGTGTAGTTCTTATGGCACTGGTTGTACCAATACACGCTAGTCTTTGAACTTTGGTCATGGTTTTCAGATTGGTTTCCTTTTTTAGAGCTGGCCACCATACCAAGCAGGCGTACGTTAGGATTGGCCTTATTATGGCTGTGTACATCCAGTGATTAGTTTTGGGGCTGGGTCCCCATCTCCTACCAAAATTCTGCTGCTAGTGTAAAAAGCTATACATGCTTTCTTCTCCCTTTCCTTTATATTTTTTTTCCAGTTAAGTTAACGATCAAGTACCACGCCAAGATATTTGGCTGTGCCCGAAACCTGTAACGGAACAACGTTAATGGTTGGCCAGTATAAGTGTGGAATATTACGTTTCCTTGTAAACAAAACTAGCTCTGTCTTTAGTGGGTTTAAATTGAGTCCGCAGCTGTTTGCCCAATTTGCTTGTCAAGGGCTGACTGCAGGAGGTCACATAGTGTAGGAACAAATTTTCCCGAGGCCATTAACACAATGTCATTGGCATATGCAACGACCTTGACACCACCCAGACTTAATTTGACTAGAATTTGGTTAACGACGGAAAACCAAGGTAGAGGAGACTCCACGCTGTGGAGTATATCTGCATGTCCTAACTTTTAATTTACTATCACCCATTTCTGAGTTTACAATTCTTGATTTAAGCATGGAGTCAATCCAGTTAATTAGTATCGGATCGACACTAATAGAGTCTAGGGCTTGTCTAATTGCAATGTTAGCAACGTTATTGGAGGCCCCTTCTATGTCAAGAAACGCTTCCAAGGCAAATTCCTTGAAATGAATAGAATTTTCAGTTGTGCCGACCACTTCATGAAGCGCCTTCTCAACAGATTTTCCCTTCATATATGCATGTTGGGCCTGGGAGAGTACGCCAACACTAAGCTTTAAGCGAATGTGAGTTTCGATTAATCTTTCTAAGGTCTTGAGAAGAAAGGAGGATAGACTTATTGGTCTAAAAAAGTCTTTCGGTTCAGTATGCGTGGGCTTTCCAGCTTTCGGAATGAAGATGACATTGACTTCTGTCCAACTAGAGGGAATATAGGTTATGTTTAGACATCCCCTAAATATATCCACTAGAATTGGAACAATTATATCTTTAGAGCTTTGGAGCACAATAGGATTTATTCCATCAGGCCCCGCAGACTTGTATGCTGAGAAGGATTCAATTGCCCAGGCCATCTTCTTACAATCTACAATTTGATTACCAATATTAGAAAGTTCACTAATGTTAGGCCCTCGTCCACAGGAGATGTATCGGTTATACATCCTGGGAAGTGAGTGGTCATAAGTGATTCTAAAGTCTCAGAGCAGGAGTCTGTCCAGGTTTTGTCGGGTCTTTTTAAAAAGCCCGGGGAAGTGTAGACCTTTGACATGACCTTCTTTAGCCTAGCAGCGTCATTTGTAGACTCAATGTCACTACAAAATTTTCGAAAGGACCTTGGACTAAAACGCACAGAAAATCAATGAACTTTAGAGTAAAGGAACCTGCATATCGGCAAGAACTAGGTAACTTGATTTTTTAAAATGTTGTAGGCAGCAACGTTTTACGGTATCGAGCTACATCGGATCTATATAAATTTGAATTTATCTTTTTCTGGTTTATGGATAAAATTATGGATAAACTAATTGGCAAATAGCTTAGTGAACTAGTCACAAAAAATATACGTCTTTGCTGAGCTCTTTCATTCAGGATGCGATAATCACAGCCCAATTCTAAATGAAAATTCCCGGGGAAATGCTTCCCTCTTCCCTCCTCTCCTATTCTAAACTATAAATTCTCGGGAATTTCTTTTCCTTTTCCTTATTTTAAGCACACTTTGAATATAAGAAATAATACTACGAGAAAGAAGCTGGCGTTCTAAATCTTCAAAAAATGGAAAATGTAAATATATTTGCTGTGAGGAGCATTTTAATTTTGGGATAACAAATCTCCCAGGATTTTTTTCCCGGGGAATGTTTACTATTGGGCTGAATAAGTATTTTTTTCAATTTCCATTAAGACAAACCCAAAATAAATTGTTCGCGTCTTGGGTAGCTATGCTATGACTAACTGCCCTTCATTAATACAATTTTCTCTCTACTTCACAAAACAAAAAATAGGATAAAAAGAAAAGGAACAAAAAAAAAACTTTTTAAATATCCTCATTGTGATTGTCAGTTTCACATTTCCATAGTCATCTTAACACATTTGCATCTGAACACTATTATTCTCACCTCTTGCACATGTATTTTTTTAACACTTGACCTTTGTGTACTCATTCGAATCGAATTGAATTGCATTCTTTAAATATTCGGCAGAGTTCTATATACGTTACGGTGGGTAAACATGTGCGGAATACATATTATCGAGGTTAGGCTTAGATAAATATAAATTTGGCATTTTATTTTCTTATGATTGTAGATTTCAGTGAATGATGTTAATTTAATTTAAGTTTCATTAACAACAACGTCCTAAATAAATTATTTTTGTTTTACAATTTCAGAAAGCAATTATAGCTGCATGATGACAGCTTTACCGACTTGGCCAACATCACTGCATGTCGCGGTTAAATTGAATTTGCAATCTGAAAATCAACCTCGAGTTGCAGCCAGACTTGAGGCTGACAATGAGAATACTATCAGTGCTGACTAAAGGGTGCAATTTAATAATCAATTCGATAAAAAACGGGAATACACTTCAACTTCATCGTAGAATTTTCCAGTGCTGTATCAGCAGTTTGCAGTGGAGCTAAAATTATAGTGGAGGAAAAGTTGGCATTTAACATCAACCAAACTAACAACAAAGTGTTATCGTCCTACACAGACGCCACCAGCGCCTTTCTAAATGAAGTTACCAATCTGTCAATATTCTAAATTATTTCTGCTGTTGACAACCTTTTACTTCCTTGACTCCCTTAAAGCTGACCTGACTACGATTCGTTCTGTGCAGGATATTTCACCATCTTCATTGTTGTTGTCATCATCGGTGTCGTCTCTGGTACAGCTAACAATTGAAAACAACTCACTGCAATTTGAAACTGTCACTACACAGGATAGCAGACAGCACGAAAAGAAGCAGCAGCAGCAAAATAACCGGACGTTGTTGCCAAATCGTGTGGGTGTACTAATGTCGTCGAGAGTTCTCAACGCAATAAATATGCAACAAGGCTTTGAGAACTTTGTGGAATTTTTCAAAGTAAACCTTGATAATGCTACTGTGGAGTTCATTATGGATGATGGTGAGTAGGAGGGCTTTGTTATACGTATGTATGTACATAACTTGGGTACATACTCACAAAAGTTACATAGAATTGTAGGAAAAGAAAATTTGAAACACAAACTCCATAGGTAAAAGAGAAAGGGGCTTTCATATTAGCGTATACTCTGTAGAAGCTTCCATCTTAAGTTAATCCTTTTCCTTTCACTTAATTTTTAGAATAATTATTGTTAATTTGGAAATGCATAAAAGGTTATTCTCATAATATATGCAAAATAAACTAGGAGTAGAAGTTAGGTTAAAACAGGCAACATAAACCTAGTATGAGATTATTTTGAAATTGCCTTTTTAGCATTAATGAGCTGGGTTAGGAAAAACATAGGTACCAAATTTAATTAAATATGTAAAAAAAGTTTTTACTTGCTGTCTAGTACCTTCCTACCAAGGGCAATCCTATGCTCAAGAATTCATAATTTATAGAGTTTTTTAACCATAATAATCTAACCAAACTATTTAAATTACTGGTAATTAAATAGTTTGGGACAACAGGTTAAAAGATGAACTTCAATCTTGCTTAGGTCATAGCACGCTTCAGTTGTCTATCGGAGACCCTTCTGTTTTTTGACATCCAAAAATTATGTTTTTTGTTTTGATGTTGTTCTTATTACTGTATTTTCTATTCGTTGGAGAGTATTGAGTGTGTTTTGTGATTGAATGAAGAGTGTAGAAAACAAGTGACTATTTTCAGTGTGAGTATTATTACCTACACTATTTACACGTGTATGCCCAAATGATGGGTTGGGGACGGTTGAAACAATGTATCTGGGTACGACCATTGCAACTTGGAATATTCCGAAATCGTTATTTTATTGGATTCTGACCAATCAAAATTGAATAAACGTTTTCTTTTAGTTTCTTTTAAATTATTTAATGAAGTAGGTAACGTTTTATTTTTTAAATATTTCATTTTTAATGTTTGTTGTTTTCTTCTTTCTTTTTTTTTTGATAAACATTGAGAGTGAGAGTCTACTCCGAAAAAATCTAGTCGACTTAAATCGATCAGAAATTCTTGATCGAATTTAATTTTCTAATGAACTCCGGATAGAAGGACCAATGTACCTATAGCTCAAGTAGATAAGTGAAAGAATATAGATATCCACGGTCGAATTCACAATGTTTTATTCTTGAAATCTTAATGCTGTTTATACAGTTTATTTTTAACTTAAACTAGACCACGACGTAGTGTGGTCAATTCTGGGTTGCATTTTTGGTGTACACACCTGTTACCAAAGTAATGCTAATTATGCTTTCATTAATTAGGTTCAGTGTGAATCGTTACTAAATTAATAAATGTTGGTTATGCATTCAGTTTGAATTGACCCACTAGCCGTGTACTATATTATTTATTGTTTATATTTATATTCTTTATGTTTCATGTGCCAACATAGACAAAAATCATACAATTTCTATCAAATAGACAAAAATCATATAATTTCAGATAGTTATCTGACAAAAAATATTAACGAATAGATTTTTGAAATATCGATAGCTCAAGTTGAGGCAAACTATCAAGTTTACCAACTTAAGAATTGGCCTCTACTCGATAGTTGAATCGCAAGTTAAAATTGTTTTTTTTTTCACAAACTGTTTTCTCAACTCCCCAGTTAAAAATCTGAAGTTGATCAACTTCCAGTTTGAAAATTATCCCTGGAATATTTGTGAAACATAAAACAAAAACTGTCATTTTCAAATTGTATTTGAATTTACGACCGTCAAATCAATCAAATACATATTTTCAAGTTTTGTATTTTTTTAAGATTAATTGTGAATAGTGAAAAATCATCGATATATCTACAAATGGTTGAGAAGAAATAAGTCCAGCCAAAGTACGACATTGAATGTCAAGCAAAAAATTGAATCTCCTATAAACTTTCGGAGCAAAAATAGCAAAGAAGAAAGAAAGCCAGCCAGAAACAAAAAATGAGATTTAAGAGGTACCTTGTACATAATGTACATATATTGTGCGGTCTGAACAAGAACAAAAGAATGCAGAACTGAATCGCGAAATGTCAGCCGTTTACTTCAGAAGTCAAGGAATCAACTTTTGGATAAATAAATACAGAGTCCGCTGTTTTCCATAAAAAAGAACGTATTATTTAAAAAATATTTGTATGAATATTTAAGCTTCGATTTTATTCAATAAATCATTTTAAAAGAAACATACATTTTTTAATTTTCAATCATCTTCAAAAGCAACGAAAAGAATCCTGCAAAATCATTGTTGTTGAATTTAAAAGACTAATAAGTTATGGTCATCCCAGTTTCCACTTTCAAGTTTTGCTGCACCTCTTCAGTGTCTTCTCTGGATGGTAGAATGGCTCGTCGTATTCAGTTCCACCATCATTCACTTTCAAAGAAGTTAATGTCCAATTATTCCATAATTGACTACATCGGAACATTATTTTAACAATATTTTGCTTGCGATAACTGAAGTCGACAAGCTTTTGACACAAAAACATAGAAAAAACAACATTTGTATGTAAACTCTCAAGTTTTCTCCACCAACTTCTACTTTTTCTGGGAGTTGAGAAAATCTAGAGTTGGAAATCAAAAGTTGAAAACGTAAACATTGAGTGAATAAAAACAAAAAAAAAAAACAAGTTGAAAATAAAAATCCTCAAGTTATGTTCAACTTTGACTAAAAAAACCAGCCCAAGTGTATTAAACTTTTGAATAGAAGCTCGCAATAAGCCCCTTATAAATCTTGTCAAACATTGTACTCATAATTTAAGTTATAATTAAACAAAAAATTGATGAACATGTAACTATGTAATACTATGCACTATTTGTATTTTTTTCAACTAACGAAACGAATGGATTTTTTTTAAATTTAAAACTTAAACTTAATAAACTTAAAATATTGCACATGGTATTAAAATAACATTGTCCATATGTGGATAGAAACATGATCTTTTATTAAACAAACCATCGACATAGCTCGGCGTTCAAATGGCAATACTATAGACGGTATAAGCGAAATTGTTTCAACCGTACCCAGTCTGCCCTACTATATAGGGCCAATTTTGGATTTGTAAAAAAATCGAACTCGAGATAATATTTTTATCTTACATTACGATGATAGAGAACGCAACAAAAAGTAAGTCCCGCAATTCTGTCTGTACCAATCTTAGAACACAAATCGCACAGGGAATTTGTTAAAATGCAGTTCAACAGTTTTCCTTAAATATGTAGGTACCTTCTTATGTAAATTAAGTTTTGAAAAGGAAAATTAGTTTAATTTCAGATAGCGTGACAGTTTTTGTTTTGAGAGAGGAAGAGATTTTGTTGATATTTGCATACCTTTCCTACCTATGTACAGTGTCGGACAAAACAAAAGCACTCAATTTCACTTGGTTACATTTTGCTTAAGTAAATTTCTAAACTTGAATATATTTAAATGAATTTTATTTGGTTAATGTAGGTATACATTAGCTCTTCAATCGCAAAGAAAAAAAAATATATAAGTTACACCGTTAAGGAAATACAACACAAAATTTAAAAAAATATTAAAATCAATTGCAACAAATCTAAAGCACATAATTAAATTCTGTAGTTGTTTTCCACTATTTTGTTATGAAGCCACTATTTTTGATAACTGGTGCTTGACAACTACCAGGCATTGACTCAATCAAGTTCCTTATAATTTCCTGAGGGATACTTCCATGCAATTTCTGTTAGAACAACAAGAAAATCCTTCTCTTGCAGCTTCCACGTTAAATCTGGCGATCTTCAATCTCCAATAGGTTTTTTTTTGGGGATGAGGTCAGGTGACTGTGCCGGACACTTCGAAACGTTGATTTTATTTTTCAAAAAACAATTTTGCACTAATTTAGCGGTATGTTTTAGATCGATGTCATATTGGAATGTCCATTTGAAGGGCATTTCTACTTCTGCGTGTGGCAGCATGATGTTTTGAAGGAAGTCATCATACACAAAATGATCCATTATACCATCTATTAAATGAGTTGGGCTGATTCTTTGACTTAAAAAACATCGCCAGACCAAAACATTTCCTCCTCCGTGGTTTATTGTGCCTTTGTTAAACGTGGGTTTAGCCTTTTGCGTCATTCCATCAGAACATTGCAGATTAAACTTCTGGATTCGTCTGAAAATAACACTGCTTCCTATTTTGCAACAGTCCAGTCTATGGGTTCGATGGAATGAAGCAAGTCCGCAGACCGTAAGACAAAATGCTAAGCGAACGTTTCACAAAGGCACAATAAACCACGAAGGAGGAAATGTTTTGGTCTGGCGATGTTTTTCTAGTCAAAGAATCAGCCCAGCTCATAAAATAGATGGTTTAATGGATCGTCTTGTGTATGATGACGTCCTTCAAAACATCATGCTGCCACACGCAGAAGTAGAAATGCCCTTCAAATGGACATTCCAATATGACATCGATCCAAAACATACCGCTAAATGAGTGCAAAATTGGTTTTTGGAAAATAAAATCAACGTTTTGAAGTGGCCGGCACAGTCACCTGACCTCATCCCAAAAAAAAAACCTATTGGAGATTGAAGATCGCCAGATTTAACGTGAAAGCTGCAAAATTAGGATTTTCATGTTGTTCTAACAGAAATTGCATGGAAGTATCCCCCAGGAAATTATAAAGAACTTGATTGAGTCAATGCCTGGTAGTTGTCAAGCAACAGTTATCAAAAATAGTGGCTTCATAACAAAATAGTGGAAAACAACTACAGAATTTAATTATGTGCTTTAGTTTTGCGCAATTGATTTTTTTCTTTGCGATTGAAGAGCTAATGTATACCTACATTAACCAAATAAAATTCATTTAAATATATTCAAGTTTAGAAATTTACTTAAGCAAAATGTAACCAAGTGAAATTGAGTGCTTTTGTTTTGTCCGACACTGTATATGAATTTTTGTGTTTTTTTTTTTAAAGCTTCCAGTTACACAATGTTTTGGCCGTGTAGCCATTTTGTAATATGTAGAACGTTTTTAAGGGTGATTTTATTTGAATGTAACATTTTTCCCTTTAAAATATCCACCAAACCCTTTTCAATTGTTTTAATGTTATTGTACATTATTCTTTTAATACACTTGACTGAAGCCTATTTTTCCCTTCATTTTAAGATCTTAATCTTGAAGACCCGTCGAAGATATACGCTTTTTACTCGAACCAAATCACTTTTTTCCTACATAATGATAAAAACCATAACCCAATTCAATTCAATTTTGTTTTATTGAACATTTATATTACAATTTAGGTCCACCCAGTATAAGATGGAAATTCATGTCGTTTGAAATAAAAACTCGGATGAGCGAGTTTTTCGGATTTGGATGAACGAGTTGTGCATAGGTACCCATGTACATAATAGCGAAATCACAATCACCTGTTAGGTCGCTCCGACTTTGACATATTGAATAGAAACAATGAATTTGTATGAAAAAAACCGAAATGTTACCTTCGGGCTTTGACAAGATAGGAATTTGACAGAATAAAAGATATGTTTCTTTAAATTAATTTCTCAGAATTTCCTTGCGGAAAATGGAGAAGCAAGAGTGTCTCTATTTTTATTTTATTTTTTGGTGTGTAGAAATTTGTCAAATGTTTGAGAAGAATAATGCAGGGTCAAACAGGAAAAGCCAAACAAAGATCAACAACTCCATGAAACGTAAGAACTGTTGTTGTTTTCCGGCGAAATCGTCGCCCACTACTTAAACATCACAAGACCAGCAAATCATTCCATATATAACATGAAACACAATACTGAAGTGATCTGTTTATGGAAATTGTGCACTTGTTCTATTTTTGGTGGGGGAAAGGCACCATTTTTATAAACAAATTTCAATTATACCTAAAAAAAAATATGAAACCAAAAAAAAACTCATGCGGTCCTCCATCTTAGTACTAACTCACCCGACGATGCTTGATTTCGGTGATCGGTCGAGAACTGAATAGCATGAATGAATAGACAGAAATGAAGATAAATCCTAAGTTTGCTCGCTAATACTACGTTTCCACCAACCACTAAACCGAGATTTAGGTAATGAGATTTCTTTGGTGTTTCCACTGCACAGAAAGAGGGTTATGGCAAAACATTAAAATGATGTTTCATTTTTTGATATGAAGTGGAAGTGAGATAGATAGTTTTTGTTTACATTTCCATCTGTCAATAAACGAAAATAGGTCGGTTCCACAATTATTCTTCGAAAAAAAAGTTTATTTGATTTGACAAATTAATGTTTCCAAGTAGATTTGAATCAGTTTTATTTGAAATCTTCATTTGAGGAGATTAAAATTTGTATGGTTAATCTTGTAGATTTCAAGGAGATTTGCGATAATCTTGCTAAATCTCGATTAAGTGTCTGGTGGAAGCGTAGTATAACTTCTACTATTTCGGGGAGTTGAGAAAATCCAAAGTTGATCAACTCTAGAGTTGAAAATAAAAAGTTGAAAACGTCATCTTTTAGTGAACAAAAACTATTTCTCAAGTTGACAGTAAAAATCCCAGAGTTATGATCAACTTTGACTGAATAAATTAGGCCTTAGAGTGTATAAAAACTATTTCTCAAGATAACTGTAAAAGTCCCAAAGTTATATTCAACTTTGAGTGAATAAATTAGGCCTTAAAGTTTGTATACAATCTCCGCAACTTTGTTGATGTTGCAGAATCTGTTCGTTCTCTCGTCTACATTTGCACGACGACTTTTGAGTCATGCCTTTTTTAGAAATTAAATGCGTGCTAACGAGAACAAAATCTGAACTCACTCTGAACTAACAAATTTCGACAAGTCATGGCTCAAAAGTCGTCGTGCAAAAGTAGACGCTGAAAATGGACTGAAAAGTACTCATCATACACAGAATTTACTTTTTTCCCTGTCTATCATCGTATAGTGCATACCTAATAAACTATTATATCAAAATATCATTTCATTAAAATGCATAACTTACCTTATTTATGTACATACATTATATTGTGCGTTTAGTCACTAGATATGTATTGCAAGTAAATAAAATAGTGTCTTTTAATTTCTATTAAGAAAACCTACATTGAAAAATAAAAATACTCTGGCATCAGAGGTACGCAAACCGGAGTGAATTTACTTTCCGGAACCTAAATTCATACTTAATCGAACACGTCCAAGGAGGGTAGGTATACTGCCAAAACAGCTGTGAAGAATCAAACAATTTTTTTTTCTTTTGAAATGAAACAAAATATAGAATAGATTTCACAGGAAATTGATTAATTTTATTGCTATTGGTAATGTTAATAATATGTATTTTGATTCAATCAATACAACTATAAAATGTAGGTATCTGCTGGAATAATTAAAATGAAAATACATAATTATGTATGCAATTTAGTGTGCAGAATCTCCATACGAAGTACTGGATATTGAACCACAATATAAAAAAACTCATATTAACTAGATAATTTCGCTGCTGCTGTTTTTGCATTTATTAATCGAGTCACTCAGATAAATAAAATATTTAGTTTTTTATTGATACAAATTATTGAAAGTTTTTCTTAAATCAGAAATGCTAAATTGAATAAAAACTTTCGCACCCAAATTAAATCTAACCACAACAAAAATAAAATGAGAATTGTGAACTGTCAAAGCGAAGCCAGAATAGAAAATAGATCTATTCGGGCGTTGGAGCTCGCGCTTACGGTATTAACGATCCGAAGCGACGCAACGCTTGAGGTAACATTTTGGTTTGTTTCATACGAATTCATTGTTTCCATTCAAAATGTCAAAGTCAGAGCGACCTAACGCGTGATTGTGATTTGGCTATATTTTCTGTTCTGGCTTCGCTTTGACAGTTCACAATGCCGGGGGTAGAAAAATCAACAAATCTGAAAAAAACTGTTATTGTCTTAGATATTGAATGTTTTCTGACCAATGTACTTGGAAAAAAGAAAGAAGGTAAATACACATTCATTCACTGTTATTTCATCATGTCTTGAGGCTGAGAGTGTATTTCAAATTTATTTTTTTTTCTATATATCCGAAACTTTAAGAAAAAGGTGATGTTTACTAAATTAGGCAAAATTTAATTAGCAAGAGTTGTTTTCATACGGCGCCAAAAACTGATAACGTTTTTTTTAAAGGAACACAATACTAATTTTATTTGCCGTAGAGGGGGGTTCTTTCTCCCCCCCTTTTAGAAAGAAAGGGCATTTTTTTTAAATAATATTAAAAATCAACGGCAACACTTACAAAACAAAAAAGTACCTTTTTTGAAAGCCAGAACTCCGTTCTTCTATTTGATATAAAAATCAGGTTATTTGTGTCCATAGTTTTTTTTTTAAATTACTTTCAAACTCAAAATTAAAAAAAAAAAAAATTTTAATTTAGTTTTTGATTTTTTTTTTTAATTGTCAAATAAAATGCTAAATTGGCTTTTATTATTCACTACTCCTAATTATTCCTAATTGAAAACTGAAAGCGAAATGGTTCTATGTCTCCCAGTTTTTGAGAAAATTGAAAGTTGCAACGACAATTTTTTTGATGTTTTTTTTTTTGTAAAATTTTTATTATTATTAATTACTACAGTGGGTAGTATGTGTAAGGGAAAGAATGAATCAATTATATATGAACCTTCGAAGCAAGCCACCCAAGGTACTGTTTTACTGGTAGAGCTGATCCTTAGGTACAACATACTCAAAGTCCCAAGCCCGGGGCCGCAAGCTTTAGGTAGGGGAGGGGGTAAATGTCCCCTTTTGTAGTTTTTCTTCAATATTTTGAAAACTAAGTGTAAAAAAGGCAAAGTCTATATATTAAAACGAAAGCAATAACGCCTTGAAAAGAGAGATATCGTCTTATGGTATTAAGAGTTTAAATTCGTTTGTTTAATTTATGTGATACAGTGTTCAAATTTAAATAAAATAGACTTATTCCTTAAAGTATGTAGACAAATTACCAAAAATTGAGTGTAGGTTTATAGGTTGATGCACAAGGATCATTTAAAGTGGAAATTAAGGATACTCGTAGCCGCTTTACAAAAGGAAATGTAAGTTCTGCGACAAAATAATACTTCAAAAAGTATTCGTTGCAGTCAACTTAGTGCTCAAAAGCTCCATATTTTTACGCACTTCGTCGTTATTTGTTTTTTCTGTCACTTTGTATTTGCTTGTAATCACGGTTTTATAATCACATTTAACGATTTCGGAAGTAGTTTTAAAAAAAGTAAAATACATACGCAATACATACAACTACAAAAGGGGACATTTACCCCCTCCCCTACCTAAAGCTTGCGGCCCTGGCCTTGGGACCCCTTTTTAGATTTTCGTTAATATTTTCACAACCTAGCATATTAGCGGAAAAGTCTATACTACAAAATTAGAGACAAATAAATTGTCTATAAAAAAAGTTATGTTTACGCACTTCGTCGTTATTTGTTTTTTCTGTCACTTTGTATTTGCTTGTAATCACGGTTTTATAATCACATTTAACGATTTCGGAAGTAGTTTTAAAAAAAAGTAAAATACATACGCAATACATAAACCTACAAAAGGGGACATTTACCCCCTCCCCTACCTAAAGCTTGCGGCCCTGGCCTTGGGACCCCTTTTTAGATTTTCGTTAATATTTTCACAACCTAGCATATTAGCGGAAAAGTCTATACTACAAAATTAGAGACAAATAAATTGTCTATAAAAAAAGTTATGTTCATATTTTTGCAAGGGTTAATAATAAGGGAAATGCGGGGGGAAGAAAAGTCAACAAATCTGAAAAAACTGTTATTGTCTTAGATATTGAATGTTTTCTGACCAATGTACTTGGAAAAAAGAAAGAAGCTAAATACACATTCCTTCACTGTTATTTCATCATGTCTTGAGGCTGAGAGTGGATTTCAAATTTATTTTTTTTTCTATATATCCGAAACTTTAAGAAAAAGGTGATGTTTACTAAATTAGGCAAAATTTAATTAGCAAGAGTTGTTTTCATACGGCGCCAAAAACTGATAACGTTTTTTTTAAAGGAACACAATACTAATTTTATTTGCCGTAGAGGGGGGTTCTTTCTCCCCCCCTTTTAGAAAGAAAGGGCATTTTTTTTAAATAATATTAAAAATCAACGGCAACACTTACAAAACAAAAAAGTACCTTTTTTGAAAGCCAGAACTCCGTTCTTCTATTTGATATAAAAATCAGGTTATTTGTGTCCATAGTTTTTTTTTTTAAATTACTTTCAAACTCAAAATTAAAAAAAAAAAATTTTTAATTTAGTTTTTGATTTTTTTTTTTTAATTGTCAAATAAAATGCTAAATTGGCTTTTATTATTCACTACTCCTAATATTTCCTAATTGAAAACTGAAAGCGAAATGGTTCTATGTCTCCCAGTTTTTGAGAAAATTGAAAGTTGCAACGACAATTTTTTTGATGTTTTTTTTTTTTGTAAAATTTTTATTATTATTAATTACTACAGTGGGTAGTATGTGTAAGGGAAAGAATGAATCAATTAAATATGAACCTTCGAAGCAAGCCACCCAAGGTACTGTTTTACTGGTAGAGCTGATCCTTAGGTACAACATACTCAAAGTCCCAAGCCCGGGGCCGCAAGGTTTAGGTAGGGGAGGGGGTAAATGTCCCCTTTTGTAGTTTTTCTTCAATATTTTGAAAACTAAGTGTAAAAAAGGCAAAGTCTATATAATAAAACGAAAGCAATAACGCCTTGAAAAGAGAGATATCGTCTTATGGTGTTAAGAGTTTAAATTCGTTTGTTTAATTTATGTGATACAGTGTTCAAATTTAAATAAAATAGACTTATTCCTTAAAGTATGTAGACAAATTACCAAAAATTGAGTGTAGGTTTATAGGTTGATGCACAAGGATCATTTAAAGTGGAAATTAAGGATACTCGTAGCCGCTTTACAAAAGGAAATGTAAGTTCTGCGACAAAATAATACTTCAAAAAGTATTCGTTGCAGTCAACTTAGTGCTCAAAAGCTCCATATTTTTACGCACTTCGTCGTTATTTGTTTTTTCTGTAACTTTGTATTTGCTTGTAATCACGGTTTTATAATCACATTTAACGATTTCGGAAGTAGTTTTAAAAAAAAGTAAAATACATACGCAATACATACAACTACAAAAGGGGACATTTACCCCCTCCCCTACCTAAAGCTTGCGGCCCTGGCCTTGGGACCCCTTTTTAGATTTTCGTTAATATTTTCACAACCTAGCATATTAGCGGAAAAGTCTATACTACAAAATTAGAGACAAATAAATTGTCTATAAAAAAAGTTATGTTCATATTTTTGCTAGGGTTAATAATAAGGGAAATGCGGGGTGTAGAAAAGTCAACAAATCTGAAAAAAACTGTTATTGTCTTAGATATTGAATGTTTTCTGACCAATGTACTTGGAAAAAAGAAAGAAGCTAAATACACATTCATTCACTGTTATTTCATCATGTCATGAGGCTGAGAGTGGATTTCAAATTTATTTTTTTTTCCTATATATCCGAAACTTTAAGAAAAAGGTAATGTTTACTAAATTAGGCAAAATTTAATTAGAAAGAGTTGTTTTCATACGGCGCCAAAAACTGATAACGTTTTTTTTAAAGGAACACAATACTAATTTTATTTGCCGAAGAGGGGGTTCTTTCTCCCCCCTTTTAGAAGGAGGGGCATTTTTTTTTTTAAATAATATTAAAAATCAACGCCAACACTTACAAAACAAAAAAGTACCTTTTCTGAATGCCAGAACTCCGTTCTTCTATTTGATATAAAAATCAGGTTATTTGTGTCCATAGTTTTTTTTTTAAATTACTTTCAAACTCAAAATTAAAAAAAAAAAAAATTAAATTTAGTTTTTGATTTTTTTTTTTAATTGGCAAATAAAATACTAAATTGGCTTTTATTATTCACTACTCCTAATAATTCCTAATTGAAAACTGAAAGCAAAATGGTTCTATGCCTCCCAGTTTTTGAGAAAATTAAAAGTTGCAACGACATTTTTGTTGATGTTTTTTTTTTTTGTATAATTTGTATTATTATTATTAATTACTATACTGGGTAGTATGTGTAAGGGAAAGAATAAATCAATTATATATGAAGCTTCGAAGCAAGCCACCCAAGGTACTGTTTTACTGGTAGAGCTGATCCTTAGGTACAACATACTCAAAGTCCCAAGCCCGGGGCCACAAGCTTTAGGTAGGGGAGGGGGTAAATGTCCCCTTTTGTAGTTTTTCTTCAATATTTTATAAACTAAGCGTAAAAAAGGCAAAGTCTACATAATAAAACGAAAGCAATAACGCCTTGAAAGGAGAGATATCGGCTTATGGTGTTTAGAGTTTAAATTCGTTTGTTTAATTTATGTGATACAGTGTTCAAATTTAAATAAAATAGACTTATTCCTTAAAGCTTAGAAGTATGTAGACAAATTACCGAAAATTGAGTGTAGGTTTATAGGTTGATGCACAAGGATCATTTAAAGTGGAAATAAAGGATACTCGTAACCGCTTTACAAAAGGAAATGCAAGTTCTGCGACAAAATAATACTTCAAAAGTATTCGTTGCAGTCAACTTAGTGCTCAAAAGCTCCATATTTTTACGCACTTCATCGTTATTTGTTTTTTCTGTCACTTTGTATTTGCTTGTAATCACGGTTTTATAATCACATTTAACGATTTCGGAAGTAGTTTAAAAAAAAGTAAAATACATACGCATACATACAACTACAAAAGGGGACATTTACCCCCTCCCCTACCTAAAGCTTGCGGCCTCGGGCTTAGGACTTTGAGTATGTTATACCTAAGGATCAGCTCTATCAGTAAAACAGTACCTTAGGTGGCTTGCTTCGAAGGTTCATATATAATTGATTCATTCTAAGACAATAACAGTTTTTTTCAGATTTGTTGACTTTTCTACCCCCCGCATTTCCCTTATTAACCCCAGCAAAAATATGAACATAACTTTTTTTTATAGACAATTTATTTGTCTCTAGTTTTGTAGTATAGACTTTTCCGCTAATATGCTAAGTTGTGAAAATATTAACGAAAATCTAAAAAGGGGTACCTTTAACCCCCCCTCCTCATCTTAGCTCGCGGCCCTGGGCTTAGGACTTTGGGTATGTTATACCTGGGGGTATCCTCTACCATATAAAAAAATAATCTCGGGAGCACTATTTTTTGCAAGCGAAATTCCTTCGTTGACTGTACTAGTTGTATTGATTGAATCAAAATAACATTCTTTACATTACCAAAAGCAATAAAATAAATCAATTTCCTGTGAAATCAATTCTATATTTTATTTCATTCCAAAAGAAAAAAAAAATATTTGGTTCTTCACAGTTGTTTTGTCAGTACCTTATTTGAACGTGTTCGATGAAGTATGAATTTAGGTTCCGGAGAGTGAATTCAATCGGGTTTGCGTACATCTGATGCCAGAGTATTTTTATTTTTCAATTTAGGTTTTCGTAATAGAAATTAAAGGACACTATTTTATTAACTTACAATCCAAAGTGACTAAACGCAAAATATAATGTATGTATGTACATGAATAAAGTAAGTTTTGCATTTTAATGAAATAATATTTTGATATAATAGTTATAGGTATGCACTATACGATGATAGACAGGGAAAAAAGTAAGTTCTGTTTATGATAAGTACTTTCCAGTCCATTTTCAGCGTGTTCTTTTGCACGACGACTTTTGAGCCATGACTTATCGAAATTTCTTAGATTATTACGAAGGTGAGTTCACATTTTGTTCTCGTTCGCACTCATTTAATTTCATAAAAAGGCATGACTTAAAAGTCGTCGTGCAAATGCAGACGAAAGAATGCATCTACAAAGTTGCGAGATTGTATACAGACTTTTGGGCCTAATTTATTCACTCAAAGTTGAATATAACTTTGGGATTTTAACAGTCAACTTGAGAAATAGTTTTTATTCACTTCACATTTTATTCACATTGACGTTTTCAAGTTTTGATTTTCTAATCTAGAGTTGATCAACTTTAGATTTTCTCAACTCCCCGAAATAGAAGAAGTAAGCGAGCAAACTTGCAATTTTTCTTCATTTCTGTCTATTATTTCATGCTATTAAGTTCTCGACCGATCACCGAAATCAAGCATCGTCGGGTGAGTTAGTACTAATATGGCTGACCGCATGATTTTTTTTGGTTTCTTATCTTTTTTTTTATAATTGAAATTTGTTTATACAAATGTTGCCTTTCCCCGACCAAAAATTAGAACAGGTGTACAATTTCAATAAAGAGGTTACTTCAGCATTTTGTTTCATGTTATATACGGAATGATTTGCTGGTCTTGTGATGTTTAAGAAGTGGGCGACGATTTCGCCGGACAAATGTAAAAACATACTCATGAACATGGATCCATTCATGATTCCATTTAACAATAACTACAGGTCTTACGTTTCATTCAGTTGTTGATCTTTGTTTGACTTTTCCTGTTTGACTCTGCATTATTCATCTCTGTGAAAATTTGTGGTTCTTCCGTCATAATTTCATTTTAGGAAAACGAAATAGTAGGAACAAATTATAGTGTCTGAAAACTAATCTCTTATTGATAGATATTTATTTGCTTTAAAGATAAAAGCTTTCAATTTTGCTTGGTATTCTTTTGATTCCGTGCTTCACATGGAATGAAACATCCATTGCAATTATTCGGAAAATTTATTCAAATGCAAAATTATTCTAATGCAAAACAAAAGTTGAAAATGACGTCTTGTGGATCATGTCACTCATGTGTCACAAATATGCCAAAGATATTTAAGAAACTGCAGGTGGGTCAACTTTTGGATTTCAACTCTGGAGTTCAGATTCGAAATAGTGAATAAAAGCATTTTTCAAACTTTCAGTTCAACTACGGATTTGAAGTCAACTTGTTACTTGGCCAACTTTGGAGTTTTCAGCAAGTTGATCAATAGTGAATAATTTCAGCCTTAATTAATTTGTATTGTTTCTACTTTACTAGTATGTGTAGGTATAAATATTAAAACAAAATATTATTTCAATGAAAAATCTCTTAACGTAAGGAGATGCCCTCTAGTTTTTAGGTACGTTACTACTCTGTCATCTACTCGCACTCGCTCATGGTTATATGAGTGCATGATAATGCCTTCTAAACCTACAAGATTAAAAATTTATAAACCCATAATATGTCCCTCCAAATGTTTTTTTTTAAATAGATAAATGTACCCATAAATCGTCCCAAAATACCTTACACTTCTGAACTAACCCTTCAAGCAAAATCACGGACCCAAATTTCTCGGTGTACGCATGTTAAAAGAACGAGAGTATTTTTTTTAAGCACCGAGAAATAGAGTATATGCGAAGTATACAATCATTTTGCCTTAATTTCCACCACTTTTTTGTTTAGTTCAGTTTTGTAGCTAGCGTGGCGAAGACGGTTGCTTTTGTATCTCGGTTTTCTTGTTAAAACTTTGAAAAATTTCCAATCAGAAATGCAAGTTTCTATTGATTAAATGTAAATTTATATTTATGGAAATATGTCATGTTTATTAGTGCGAAATAGTCTTTAGCAAACCTTTAATGAATGATAAAAAAAAAACTCTTGAAATGAAAAAATACTGTTTGTTTCATTTTTGTAGGAAATGGAGAAACTGGACTAGATGAGAAGTTTTTTTTTTTTAATACATTTGGGTTGGGTATGCCTCAATCCATTCATTTTTTTTGGAACCGTCTTAGATTCCATTTGGTTTCGGTTCTCCGAGTATGGTGAATTGAAAAACTTTCTCTCTCACAATACATTCACATAATGGCTCCGTGGTGATTCTAATTTCCATTCTAATTTGAGCCACAAAACGCAGTTTTTCGATCCGTATTTGGATCCGAATGCGAAGTCGTCCATACGTTGTTTGATACGTTTGTGGACCGAGAACGAGCTCTCTTGCTTGAAGGGAAATGCTCGATAAAGCAATTTCCCGACACTTATTCACTCACTTTTTTCTTATTATTTTTATTATTCATCGACAACAAATTTTTTTTTTCCGTAAGGAAATTATGAGAAATTAATTTAAAAAACAGATCTTTTATTCTGTCAAATTCCTATCTTGTCAAAGCCCGAAGCCTGACGCGACATTCTGTTTTGCAAATTTAAGGGTCGCGCTTAATGACACATGCCATCGTAAAGTCGGTAAAAAGCCTGTCAAAGTCGGAGCGACCTAACGCGTGATTGTGATTTGGCGATAATCTCTTACAGCTTTAAGTGAATTTTTCTTTTTTACTATCAATATCGTAAATCGTAGGTACTACACTCAATTTCTTCCACTCAAAATAAACCCTTGAACGCAATGAGTGTAGCTGTAGCGTGCAGTTGAAGCATGATATACGGAATACAAGGTATGCTTGACAGTTCTCGTCGACTGAATCGTAACGTCATCGCGAGTGAGTGTTCTCAATGATGGTATTCTTTAGTTCTCAATTGTAAGATGCAAAAAAGGAAAGAAAATGAAAGAGCACACATTTTGCTTTTGCAAACGAAATCTACCAATCAAAACAGACTGTCACTCGCAATGACGTGACACGAATACAAGAATGCGAACTATCAACACATATCCAGCACTCCTTGTATTCTTTTATACCATGCGCTTGAAGTGAGTTCAACTTCAGCTGCACCATACGTTTCCTTCAATCGGAGCTTCTTATTGTGGAGCTGTATACTATTATCGTATCTTTATACAACTACAACATTGAGTTCAGCTAGTAGTAGTAGGCATGAATTCAGTTTGCAGAGAGAATAAAACAAAAATAACAAAAAAAAAAAAAAAACAGCAGCTACCCCTTTATTGCTCTTGAATAGAATTGCTTGTTGAAATAATTTAGAGAAGTTGAACCATTGTATATAAAAACTATAGTAGTACTGTGACGACGATCGATTGAGACCCTTCAAGCAAAATCACGGACCCAAATTTCTCGGTTCACTTGGGACTCCAAAAAAAATGAGTGTCTCACACACAATAACAAATTTTCTGTGTACGCATGTAAAAAGAACGAGAATCGAGAGTATTTTTTTCAAGCATCGAGAAATAGAGAGAGTATAGGCGAAGTATACAATCATTTTGCCTTAATTTCCACCACTTTTTTTTTAGTTCAGTTTTGTAGGTAGCGTGGCGAAGACGGTTGCTTTTTTATCTCTTTTTTCTTGTTAACACTTTTAACCATTTCCAATCAGAAATGCAAGTTTCTATTTATTAAATGTAAATTTATATTTGTGGAATGATGTCATGTGCGAAATAGTATTTAGAAAATCTTTTATGAATGATAATTAAAAAAAAACTCTTGAAATGAAAAAATTCAGTTTGTTTTATTTTTGTAGTCAATGGAGAAACTGGACTAGATGGGAAGTTTTTTTAATGCTTTTGGGTTGGGTATGCCTCAATTCATTCATTTTTTTTGGAACCGTTTTAGATTCCATTTGGTTTCGGTTCTCCGAGTATGGTGAATTCAAAAACTCTCTCTCTCACAATACATTCACATAATGGCTCCGTGGTGATTCTAATTTCCATACTAATTTGAGCCACAAAACGCAGTTTTTCGATCCGTATTTGGATCCGAATGCGAAGTCGTCCATACGTTGTTTGATACGTTTGCGGACCGAAAACGAGCTCGCTTGCTTGAAGGGGAGAATCGAGGTGAGGTGCCCTGGTACTAAGAAGCTGGAGAGATTGGAGAGTAGAGGACAGTAAGAGATTGAGCGAATTGACGATAAGAATGACGTTTAAGGCAACAATAAATGAACGAGAACAACGTATACAAAATTAAAGCTAGTTTATGGGAGTCAACACTAAACTTTTTTTTGTTATTTTCTTCTACCAATTTTGTTTACGAAGGGGAAGGTTGAAGATTTTTTTGATCTATTTAAGGAGGAAGTAGGATAAATAAATATAATTTTAAAAGGAATTATTGGTTGTATTTTTTCTTTCGTTGTGTGTGAGATATGCTGTAGAAAGTTAAGTAAGTATAGCTGTATGCCCAAATTAATGGCTGTAACCAATGTTGCCAATAAAGAATATAAGTTATACAAGAATTTATTATATGATATAGGGATAGGGAGAAATTATTTTAATTTTGTAGGTTGATATTTGCATTCATATTTAAGTAGATATGATATATATATGAAATAAGATTATATGAATGCCATTAAGTAGATAGGTAATTATTATGTTATATTATCTATATTTTATATTATATAGTAAACCAAATGAAATTTAGTAACAAAATAATGTATACAATTTTGTTACGAAACCTAAGTATTTCATATATATACATCCAAGTGAAGTGTAATCTTCGTAGACAAAAATGACATATTTATTAGGCGTAAAAAATATGAGAAAATTAAATGGATTTATTTGGGTGCATTAAAAAAAAAACAAAGTGGCAACAATGCCTTTTTTTTGGTTTGTTAACGGTTTTTCTTTTCAGGAAATGCAATATGTGCTGTTGCTTCTCAAGCGTAGAAGACGGATGTGTGATTGGGATGACAGATATGTCATAATATTAGCTTGGGACGCTTTTTATTATTCTAGGTCAGTATCATTGACAAAGCTTGTGCGATTGCAGTGATATTTTCCTGACTTGAATTATTTGATAAAAATTGTGAATTCTTTCTGATCAGTTTTTCTTAAAACTAGCAAAATCTTGAAAACCCTTAAATTTACTACTTGTTTATCATTTTAAATAGCAAATAATAGCCCATTTAGTGAAGTGTTTGTGCCGTTTTTGTTTGAATAGCCAATAGTGCAGTGATTTTTATTTCCCAAAAAAATTTACCTAACTCGGTTTTTTCTTTGTTTTTATATACATAATTACACGCATTCAGTGTTAGTTTTATTAGTGCATCGCTTTTATTTTCATTTAAAATACCTGTTGTGTTAGTTTCAAAGTTTTTTTTTTGTAAATTTACAATAGTTTTTGATGTGTAAACATCTTAGCGCTAGGTATTAAGAAAAAAACAAAATCTCGGTATGGGTAAACTTGAAAGGGGAAAGACAAAATTACGGATACGCCACCATCTTGTTTATTTAGATTTTTAACTAATCGATGCGAATGGTTCGTGCATTGAATAGAGTAAATTGAGATAATGTGGTAAATGTCGGTAATGTATAGTAATACACCAACGACACCAACCAAGCCAACGGTTTGTGCATTAAATAGTGTCGGCAGTGATAGGGGAACATTGGGTTAAAATTTCAGGGTTGCCACTTTCCTATAAGTAGTTTTTTTTTGATGTTGAAGTGTGAGGTTGTCATTTTTCATACAAAATAATAGATTCTGGGTAGCGGGAACATCGGAAAATCGCTTCCTGAAGGAGAACGGAAAATGGGAAAATTATGGACGATGTACTTAAAGATAGGTCTTGAATAGGGGAACATTGGGGTAAAATGTCAGGGTTGCCACTTTCCTAGAAATAGGTATTTTTTGATGTTGAAGTGTGAGGTTGTCATTTTTCATACAAAATAATAGATTCTGGGTAGCGGGAACATCGGAAAATCGCTTCCTGAAGGAGAACGGAAAATGGGAAAATTATGGAAGATGAACTTAAAGATAGGTCTTGAATAGGGGAACATTGGGGTAAAATGTCAGGACTGCCACTTTCCTAGAAGTAGGTTTTTTTTGATGTTGAAGTGTGAGGTTGTCATTTTTCATAAAAAATAATAGATTCTGGGTAGCGGGAACATCGGAAAATCGCTTCCTGAAGGAGAACGGAAAATTATGGGCGATGCACTTAAAGATAGGCCTTGAATAGGGGAACATTGGGGTACAATGTCAGGGTTGCCACTTTCCCAGAAGTAGGTTTTTTTTGATGTTGAAGTGTGAGGTTGTCATTTTTCATACAAAATAATAGATTCTGGGTAGCGGGAACATCGGGAAATCGCTTCCTGAAGGAGAACGGAAAATGGGAAAATTATGGGCGATATACTTAAAGATAGGTCTTGAATAGGGGAACATTGGGGTAAAATGTCAGGGTTGCCACTTTCCTAGAAGTAGGAATTTTTTGATGTTGAAGTGTGAGGTTGTCATTTTTCATACAAAATAATAGATTCTGGGTAGCGGGAACATCGGAAAATCGCTTCCTGAAGGAGAACGGAAAATGGGAAAATTATGGAAGATGAACTTAAAGATAGGTCTTGAATAGGGGAACATTGGGGTAAAATGTCAGGATTGCCACTTTCCTAGAAGTAGGTTTTTTTTGATGTTGAAGTGTGAGGTTGTCATTTTTCATAAAAAATAATAGATTCTGGGTAGCGGGAACATCGGAAAATCGCTTCCTGAAGGAGAACGGAAAATTATGGGCGATGCACTTAAAGATAGGTCTTGAATAGGGGAACATTGGGGTAAAATGTCAGGGTTGCCACTTTCCCAGAAATAGGTTTTTTTTGATGTTGAAGTGTGAGGTTGTCATTTTTCATACAAAATAATAGATTCTGGGTAGCGGGAACATCGGGAAATCGCTTCCTGAAGGAGAACGGAAAATTATGGGGGATGCACTTAAAGATAGGTCTTGAATAGGGGAACATTGGGGTAAAATGTCAGGGTTGCCACTTTCCCAGAAGTAGGTTTTTTTTTGATGTTGAAGTGTGAGGTTGTCATTTTTCATCCAAAATAATAGATTCTGGGTAGCGGGAACATCGGGAAATCGCTTCCTGAAGGAGAACGGAAAATGGGAAAATTATGGGCGATATACTTAAAGATAGGTCATGAATAGGGGAACATTGGGGTAAAATGTCAGGGTTGCCACTTTCCTAGAAGTAGGTTTTTTTTGATGTTGAAGTGTGAGGTTGTCATTTTTCATACAAAATAATAGATTCTGGGTAGCGGGAACATCGGAAAATCCCTTCCTGAAGGAGAACGGAAAATGGGAAAATTATGGGCGATGCACTTAAAGATAGGTCTTGAATAAGGGAACATTTGGGTAAAATTATGGGTTGCCACTTTCCTAGAAGTAGGTTTTGATGTGTAAACATCTTAGCGCTAGATAATAAGAAAAAAACCACTCTCGGTATGGGTAAACTTGAAAGAGGAAAGACAAAATTACGGATACGCCACCATCTTGTTTATTTAGATTTTTAACTAATGGATGCGAATGGTTCGTGCATTGAATAAAGTAAATTGAGATAATGTGGTAAATGTCGGGAATGTGGTTGGGTATAGTAATACACCAACGACACCAACCAAGCCAACGGTTTGTGCATTAAATAGTGTCGGGAAAATTACCATCATCACATAATTGTGGATAATGCAGTTTTTTAAGGCATGGTGCACCTGTAATGATTTTAAGGTCTAAATTGGGTATGATTTTAAGAGTTGCCACATTCTCTAAAAGTACCTTTTTTGAAAGTGGAGGGTGAGGTTAGAAACAAAATTAAATACATATTTACGCTCAGCCCTGAATCACATGAAATAACATAACATGTTCGACGGGCGCCTTTGGCAACCTCATCAGTTTACTATATACTAAAAGCTACTTGTTTATCATTTTAAATAGCAAATAATAGCCCATTTAGTGAAGTGTTTGTGCCATTTTTGTTTTAGTAGCCAATAGTGCAGTGATTTTTATTTCCCAAAAAAATTTACCTAACTCGGTTTTTTCTTTGTTTTTATATACATAATTACACGCATTCAGTGTTACTTTTATTAGTGCAGCGCTTTAATTTTCATTTAAAATATCTGTTGTGTTAGTTTCAAAATTTTTTTTTGTAAATTTACAATAGTTTTTTTTTTATAGTGAAGTGTTTTGCATTTCATTTAATTTGTTTAACCTAGCCAATACCATTATCAGTGCAGTGTAGTTTCAAAATGTTGTTTTTAAATTTACAATAATTTTCATTTTTATAGTGAAGTGTTTTTTCCATTGATTAGATTTTTAAACCCATAAGTGCAGTGATTTTATTTGTCGAAAAAAACCTATTTAGTTTATATTTTAGTATATTTTCGTTGTAAAAGAATCAGTGTTAACTATTTTAGTGCAGTGTTTTTGTCTTTTTTCTGAATTTTGTTCGTTAAACATTTTTTTAACTTAAGACCATAGGGTGCTTGTGCAATATTTGTTTGCCTTTTTTAAGAGTGTTTTTCAAGGTTTTTTGTCACTCATAATTTTATAGGTAAAGGTAAAGGTAAAGGTAGATTCAGTTTTATTATTGACAAATTAAATAAGTTATGTTTGGTGAGGTAAGTTTTTTTAATTTCTGGAGTAAACAAGTTTCTTAAAACTCTTTGATCTGCAGGGTGATTTTTATAATACCTAAATTAATTTTCTAATATTTCACAATTATTTATTACATTTAATAAATTTAGTTTTATAATTAAATTAATTGATTTTATAATTAATCTTATTTATTAAATTAATTAATTTAAAAAATTAATTTCAATAAAATATACAAAAATAATTATTTTTATAATTAATTTCATTTATTAATTTGAAAAAATAATTTTTAAAATTTCCTTTATTTCTTATTTATCTTCGTTTGATAATTCAATTCATCTTTTAATTTAATTTATTTAATTAAATAAATAATACAATATCAACCTTGTTTCTGTATTTCACTATACAGTTTTTATTTCATTATTTATTATTTAATTCATTAATTTCTAAAACAATTTGATTTTTTAAATTTCTTAATTATATCATTTATTAAATTTATGAAATTTAATAATTAATTTTATTTTTTAAATTAATAATATTTTATGATTAATTTGATTTAAAATATTAATTAATTTCATTTAATAAATTAATATTTTTTTTTAATTTCATAGATTTAAAAAATTAATTAAATTTGATTAATTAAATTAATTTTTTGTGTATGTAATTTTATTTCATAAATTAAATAATTTGATTTTACGTTTGAATTAATTAATTTTGAAATAAATTTTATTATATAACTTTATTAATTAATTTGATAATTTGATCGATTTACTCAATAATTTTCATTTAAAATGGTTATCTGTAGTTACGCAAACTGCAGTGAGCTACAAAGAAATTTAGGTGATGTTTCCTTTTTCAAAATACCTAAAGACCATAGAAGGCCGGTTTGGTTAAAACATGGAAATATTTCACCTACGAAGGCTCTACCGGTTGCCACTTTCCTAGAAGTAGTTTTTTTTTGATGTTGAAGTGTGAGGTTGTCATTTTTCATACAAAATAATAGATTCTGGGTAGCGGGAACATCGGAAAATCGCTTCCTGCAGGAGAACGGAAAATGGGAAAATTATGGGCGATGCACTTAAAGATAGGTCTTGAATAAGGGAACATTTGGGTAAAATTATGGGTTGCCACTTTCCTAGAAGTAGGTTTTGATGTGTAAACATCTTAGCGCTAGATAATAAGAAAAAAACCACTCTCGGTATGGGTAAACTTGAAAGAGGAAAGACAAAATTACGGATACGCCACCATCTTGTTTATTTAGATTTTTAACTAATGGATGCGAATGGTTCGTGCATTGAATAAAGTAAATTGAGATAATGTGGTAAATGTCGGGAATGTGGTTGGGTATAGTAATACACCAACGACACCAACCAAGCCAACGGTTTGTGCATTAAATAGTGTCGGGAAAATTACCATCATCACATAATTGTGGAAAATGCAGTTTTTTAAGGCATGGTGCAACTATAATGATTTTAAGGTCTAAATTGGGTATGATTTTAAGAGTTGCCACATTCTCTAAAAGTACCTTTTTTGAAAGTGGAGGGTGAGGTTAGAAACAAAATTAAATACATATTTACGCTCAGCCCTGAATCACATGAAATAACATAACATGTTCGACGGGCGCCTTTGGCAACCTCATCAGTTTACTATATACTAAAAGCTACTTGTTTATCATTTTAAATAGCAAATAATAGCCCATTTAGTGAAGTGTTTGTGCCGTTTTTGTTTTAGTAGCCAATAGTGCAGTGATTTTTATTTCCCAAAAAAATTTACCTAACTCGGTTTTTTCTTTGTTTTTATATACATAATTACACGCATTCAGTGTTAGTTTTATTAGTGCAGTGCTTTAATTTTCATTTAAAATATCTGTTGTGTTAGTTTCAAAATTTTTTTTTGTAAATTTACAATAGTTTTTTTTTTATAGTGAAGTGTTTTGCATTTCATTTAATTTGTTTAACCTAGCCAATACCATTATCAGTGCAGTGTAGTTTCAAAATGTTGTTTTTAAATTTACAATAATTTTCATTTTTATAGTGAAGTGTTTTTTCCATTGATTAGATTTTTAAACCCATAAGTGCAGTGATTTTATTTGTCGAAAAAAACCTATTTAGTTTATATTTTAGTATATTTTCGTTGTACAAGAATCAGTGTTAACTATTTTAGTGCAGTGTTTTTGTCTTTTTTCTAAATTTTGTTCGTTAAACATTTTTTTAACTTAAGACCATAGGGTGCTTGTGCAATATTTGTTTGCCTTTTTTAAGAGTGTTTTTCAAGTTTTTTTGTCACTCATAATTTTATAGGGTGCTAAATAAAAATAGTGAAATTTGTGATAAAAGTTTTTGTGTTTTCATTTGAGAATAAAGGTAGATTCAGTTTTATTATTGACAAATTAAATAAGTTATGTTTGGTGAGGTAAGTTTTTTTTAATTTCTGGAGTAAACAAGTTTCTTAAAACTCTTTGATCTGCAGGGTGATTTTTATAATACCTAAATTAATTTTCTAATATTTCACAATTATTTATTACATTTAATAAATTTAGTTTTATAATTAAATTAATTGATTTTATAATTAATCTTATTTATTAAATTAATTAATTTAAAAATTAATTTCAATAATATATACAAAAATAATTATTTTTATAATTAATTTCATTTATTAATTTGATAAAATAATTTTTAAAATTTCCTTTATTTCTTATTTATCTTCGTTTGATAATTCAATTCATCTTTTAATTTAATTTATTTAATTAAATAAATAATACAATATCAACCTTGTTTCTGTATTTCACTATACAGTTTTTATTTCATTATTTATTATTAAATTCATTAATTTCTAAAACAATTTGATTTTTTAAATTTCTTAATTATATCATTTATTAAATTTATTACATTTTATAATTAATTTTATTTTTTAAATTAATAATATTTTATGATTAATTTGATTTAAAATATTAATTAATTTCATTTGATAAATTAATATTTTTTTTTAATTTCATAGATTTAAAAAATTAATTAAATTTGATTAATTAAATGATTTTTTTGTGTATGTAATTTTATTTCACAAATTAAATAATTTGATTTTACGTTTGAATTAATTAATTTTGAAATAAATTTTATTATATAACTTTATTAATTAATTTGATAATTTGATCGATTTACTCAATAATTTTCATTTAAAATGGTTATCTGTAGTTACGCAAACTGCAGTGAGCTACAAAGAAATTTAGGTGATGTTTCCTTTTTCAAAATACCTAAAGACCATAGAAGGCCGGTTTGGTTAAAACATGGAAATATTTCACCTACGAAGGCTCTACCGGACAGAGCCTCCATGTGTGAAAAACATTTCCATGCTAAAGACATCCTTTGAAATCCACACTGAAATGTCTTGCCAAATACGCGTTACCCATTTCTTCCGAGGCTGTTTGTAACTGCACCGATGTTGCAACTGATACAGCATGCCTTCGTTTAATGGAGGCTTGGAGGACCCGGAAGCAGCCTGCCTCCACGGTCACCTCTGCAAACCGGGCTCCTGATTCTTCGTCTCCACCTCTACCGCCACCTTCATCCCCTCTACCTGAACGTTGCAGTCCAGCTTTATCATTGATAAATATGGCTGCAAGCACTTCCACGAATTATATTAAAGATTACTCTCTTCCAGACGTGCCTTCATGTTCGCACATTTCTCCATCACAATTTCCTTCCCCTAATTACCCTTCTTTCAAATACCAACCAAAGGCTAAACTATATAAATAAAAATCGGGTGGCACAACGGCTCATGAAGAACCAGGGCCTAGTGACTAACAACTCGCAACCATTCCTGTGTGCGCCTTTCGACAGGAATGGAAGGGACCTACAATTGTATGCCGAATCCGAACGGCTAGACGAGACGCACTTATTCGTGACAAGTGATACTCTTGGAGGATTTGCCAATTCCTCGCAATAGGCAGTAGCCCTGAAAAAAAACTTTTTAGTTTTTAGGTGGACGAGGCTGGGAAGCGATCCCAGACCTCCAGCGTGACAGTCGAACGCACTAACCATTACGCTACGGGCTACTACTACCAAAGGCTAAACGCGAAAGCTTTATCCCGCGCTATATTTTTGATACACCTAAAAGACTAAAGAATAACCCAGAATATAGGTTGAGAGAAAATGTCGACTCCCACATGGAAGAATTTCCAGAGGATGTGCGGACATTTGTGTTTTCACAATTGTTCCACAAAACTAACACACCCTGGGGACCTAAAGAAAGAGACTTATCTTTGAAATTTTTCTTTAAGTCCCCAGCGTGCTATAACTTTATGATAAGCGCCGGATTCAAACTGCCATCGGTAAGCACCATCTACCGATGGCATTCGGAAATAAGATTGCCAACAGGACGGAGTGAAAGGATTCAGGATTTGCTGATGGACAAAGCAAAGGAAATGACACGAATGGAGAGAAAATGTGTGCTGCTGTTTGATGAAATGGCCATCAATTAAGAATTGGAACTCAACTTTAAGGACGACCTCATTTACGGATTCACCGATTTTGGAGAATTAGAAAGGGACGTAAAGATAGCCAATAAGGCAATGGTTTTCACGCTACGAGGTTTAAACAAGAACTGGAAGCAGACGATTGCATATTACATCGAATCACCAAAGACAGCTTCTTTATCGCAGATGTTGGTTACCATCATTACTGGAGTAATGAAATGTGGAATGCTTGTTGCCGCAGCAAGCTGTGACCAAGGATCCATGAATGTTGCAGCTTATTTGAAATTAAGAGGGCCTGGAGCTTCGGACAGCAAACCGTATGTGGATATCGAAAATCATAGAGTTTTTTTACTCCATGCCTATCCGCATATGTTTAAGAGCGTACGGAATATTTTGCTCAAACATATAATTTCTTTTGATGATGGAGTAGCAGACTGGCGGATACTGGAGAGAATTTACACACAGGATTCGAAAGGCATATTTCAGACGATGTTCAAGCTAACTTCGGCCCATATCCGACCAGTCCATTATGATAAATTATCAGTGAAGTTAGCGACGCAGGTTTTCAGCCTCAATATGTATACAGGAATCATGTATGCATTGAGCGTGTTTTTTTTTTAAGTCAGATGAAGACAAGAAAGTTGCTTTGTCAACAGCTACATTTATTAAAAGGATGAATGACCTCTTCGACACTTTGGATACAGGAGAACTCTACTCCAGGAATCCTAACAAGCAGGTCCTATCGGAGGCAACGGACACACTTGATGTCTTGAAGAGTGCAAGAGAGTGGATATCAACGTGGAGATCTACCAGCACTGTGAGTATCCCACCATGTTTTAAAGGATTAAAGCAAACTCTTCTGGGAATCGAGATGATGTGGGAATACCAGAAGAGCGATGAGTAGTCTTACTTCCTGCTTGCACATTTGAATACTGATGTTATCGAGAATCTTTTCTCGACAATACGTAACAATAGAGGATCTTATAAAAGGGACCCATCGGCATGGAGGTTCCTAAGAAATTTGAAGCAGATCATTTTTCAGCATTAAATATCAGCGAAACATTCGGGGTATGAAGATGCTGGACCATTGCTACAAGGGGCCACAAACGAACCCGCCATTGAAAATGTAAACGATCCAACAAATAATGACTTCCTATTCGAAGAAAGAATAGAGAACAATTTATTTGGTGTTTTTACAGGTCAACACTTGACTGCAGAAGATGTGAACGTCGAACCTGTGTCTAACAGAAAGCAAGAAGATGCTGACGCCTTGAAACTCCAGAAAGCGGCTGCAGTATATTACGCTGGATTTGCAACATCAAAACTCAGAAAGAAGCTTAACTGTGAAATATGCTCTCAGTTCATGATCGACGAGGTAGACCAATTCAGGTAACAGACCTTGTTGATAGAACTGAGAGCTTATAAGACAATAGCTTCGACTTCTGAGTTTGGAAAACTGACAGTTCCTTCGACCCGTTTCGAAGAAACTGTCAGTGTTTCCCAAAAAAGGTTTTTGGAACACTTTCCAAAAAAAAACTATGGAAAAGATTGCTGAAACATGGACGGCTGAGATTATGAAGGAAAAGGAAAAGATATCGCTACCAGACTGCTCGACGGAACACCAGGAAAAGATCGTCAAATTTTTGCTGACCGGACTGATCATCCTACAAATACGTAAAACCAACAAGGCATTGAGAGGAAAACCATCGGAAAAATTTCTTTAGACTTAAGTGTTATTTATGTTTTAGTCAATAATATTTAGTTTTAAATATTTTCTATGTAACTATAATACTATATATGTAAATATTTATTTATTTAATGCATGTGCAATAAATCTAGTCTTTATTTAAGATATAAAGTAGTAATAGAACGAAGACTAGGCCTACTGGGGAAACCTCGACAAAAAAAAACGCATCTAGTGTTCTACCTCAAATTCTCTTAAAGTTTTTTTAACTGTAAAACTTTTATATATATTTTTTTTAAGGTGAAATAATTTTTTTTCTTATCTGAAGTATTTTTTAAAGATAAAAAGATATTTATTTTTTAAAATGTTACCAAAATCTCTTTACTTTTAAAAGTATTTTTTTTAATGGTAAAATAGTTTTTTTTCATTGTTTTTCAAATTTTGTTCACCTTAAAATTTTTTTTTAAGGTAAAAAGATATTTTTTTTGTTTTTTAATTTTATCAAAATTTCTTTACTTTAAAAAGCATATTTTTTTAAAGTTAATTTTTTTTTTCTTAAGTTTCTCAAGAGTTTTTTAAAGGTAAAATATTTTTTTTTTAATTTTTTCGTTTCATTTTGTATCTAAAGTATTTCTTAAAGGTAATAACGTATTTATTTTTTTAAAGTAAACCAAAATTTATTTACTTTTAAAAGTATTTTTACAATAATTTTTTTTTTTTCTTTGCTTCAAATTTGTTTTTTATTTTATCAAAATTTCTTTACTTTTAAAATTATTTTTTTCTTTAATATATCAAGAGTTTTTTAAAGGTAAAATACTTTTTTTTTAATTTTATCAAAATTTGTTTGCCTGTAGAAGTATTTTTTTAGTGGTAAAAGAATTGTATTTTTCTATAAGGTAAAATATTTTTTGTTTTAAATATATTCAAAATTTATTTACCTTTAAAAAGCATGTTTAAACGGTAATAAAAAGTTTTTTTTTTAAAGGTAAAATACTTTTCTTTTTTAAATTTTATCAAAATGTTCTTATCTTTAGTTTTTTTTCAATTTTATTAAAATTTCTTTAGCTCTTAAAGTACCTACCTATTTTGTTAAAAGGAAATAGTTGATTTTTTAAATTTATCAAAATTTCTTAACTTTTGAAAGTAAATTCTCTATTTTTATCAATTTTTGTTTACTATTAAAGTACCTACCTAAACAAACTTTTGATAAATTTACCTGCAAAAAAATTACTTTTAAAGTGTTTTTTTTTTTAATTTCTTTCCAAACAAAATACCTACCTATAAATCTCAAAAAATGTTTCTTCATTTTTTTTTTGAAAAAAAATGTTTGTTCCTCATAAAGAAATATAGCATCGTTTCAAGACTATTTTGCCTAGGAATTGTGAAAATTAGCAACGTAGCATTAAAAAAATGATTTTAAGCTGATAAGGAAAATTTTAGACAAATTTGAAGCTAATAAAATCTAATAACCCTATATATAGACATATAGTTATACTCCATCATAGGCACAAGTGACCTGAACTCCTGAAATAATTGTGTTTCGCCCAAGGTATAACAGTGGGCTCTTCAGTCAGTCTGTTATACCCTACTAAGACACAGACTGACTGAAGAGCCCACTGTTATACCTTGGGCGAAACACAATTATTTCTGGAGTTGAGGTCACTTGTACTTTTTAATTGAATTTTATTCATTCACTCCACTTAAAACAGAAGTAATTTCAATATTTTAATATTTAAATTTCTTCTTCTTCTTACTCTATCATCAAGCAACAAAAAATCTATAGGCAAATTCAAATTCAAAAATAAAACGATACCGTTGTACAATGCTCCATGGCAACGAGAACATTTTTTCATTTTCTGCCAATTATCCCCTTAGTTGCCATGACGAAAAACTATCTCACTTACACCAGGTAGTTGTTATCAGCAACTGTCAGAATCAACAAAATACACTCCTCTCCTTCTAACAACCAGCTTTTATTCCTCTTCCTATCCTCATTCACATCTCTCCAATCCAACGTGGCACGATTTTTGCGTCCTAACGAGAGCTACCACAGAAACAGAAAAATCGATTCCATAATAGTACCATAGTTTTTATATACAATGGTTGAACTTTCAAATGTTTATACATTTATTCCTCAGCTTGAACCTATGCATAATTAAGAAAACATGAGTAGGGCTTAAAATTTTAGTAAGAATGTTGAATTTATCAAAAAATTCTTATTATTCTTAAATATCAAACCGGTTTCAGAGTATACATGCACACATAAAAAATGCTTTATGAGTTGTGCGCGGACATACAAAATGATTGTTTCATCTTTAGGTATATAATAGTTAAGATTAAGATTAAAATCTTACCTAGGAATGAAGGAATTATTAAATATATATTCAAAAATTTATAGGCAAATAAGTGAGTGATTCTTATAATTTTTTGTTGTTTTTGATTACTTAGAGCTTTAGAACTTTATTTAATTTTTGATTGCCTAATGCCGTTTTCCATTGGTTTCACTCAAGGTTTCACTCATTCTGAAATCCAATGGAACAGATTGTAATGCTTCCGCTCAATTCTGACGTTTTATATTTGTATTGGTGAATCGTCAAAAGATATAGTGGTAGGGATGAGCGATATTGAAAAATAATCGATGTTAACATCGATAAGTCAACATCGATGAACCAATCTCGATGTCAAAAATTATCGAACCAGAATCACCGACTTTTTTTTAACATCGATCTTTTTAAATACATTTTTTTCAACATAAAAATACATTATAAATTCAAAATACCTTCATCGTTTTGAAAATTATAACCATGTTCTTGAATTTTATTTTTTTTCATAACATCGATGAGTTCAAAATATCTGCCTTAGCTTTCTGAATATCGATGACTTTAATGCTTGAACATCGTTCTTAAGTTATTATGCATCAATGAATGAACTGTGTCTTTCCTTTCTGAACATCGATGATTTTAATGTTTGAACATCGATATTAAATTATAAAGCATGAATGAACATCTAACAAGTCGTTAATAGAAAAAATCATGTGTTAATGGCTGCCTTAGCTTTCTAAACATCGATGATTTTAATACTTTAAAGGAATGAAAGGTAAAATAAATTTTTCGTCCAACATCGATATTTTGCCAACATCGATGAATATCTTAACAATTTTTGTTTATCTTTAACAATTTGCTGTCAAAACGCTTGAGTGAGTTTTTTTTTTGACATTTGATTTTAAATGTATTTGTGCTTCTTAAGTGGATTCTGATTTTAAATCAGAAATCGAATTTCTCTTCTCAGAATCCTTAGAAGCGTACTTTTTGTGCCAATGCAATGGTTTCAGAAGAGTTCCGGACGCTTCCGGACGTCCAAAGGAAAACGGCATAAGCATACGCCATTTCTATGAGAAATTTCATTTTGTTTTTGTCAGCATTATTTCGAAATTTCACTCCGTGTTCAAGTTATATTCAAAAAACTCTAAGGGCTGCATTTTTACCACTTCCCCCAAGATTTGCAACTTCTAATTTAATAGCACCCTGCGGTTTTCTTATATTCAGTTCAGTTACCTGCCAATTGAATCATTTTGACTAAAAACCCTCGAACGTATATGCTCCTTGCCAATTACAAACACAATATACTTTTGACTAAATTTGTAGAATAAATTTACTCTCTTTAATCGACTCTTTTTAAATCATATAATACGTACCATGTACCAAGTACATATGCGTTATTTAAGTGACAATCGGGTGAAAATGAATAGAATTTTAAATAAATGTATAATCTAAGCCACCCATTATAGACCTCACATTAAGAATGTTGCTAGTCTAGTTAAAATGTAAAAAAAGAACGTTGGAGTCAAATAATTGAAATACAGACGAGGACCGTTTATTGGAAGCTTGCACTCTGAACAAGCTTCTAGCAGAGATGACTATTTACTACATATGTAGTATTTCTACTACATTTATTTATTTTATGCATCTGCTACGTAGCAACTACGTGAACTACGTAGCAGCTACGTGAAACTTATTCTTTAAAAAGTAGTCATTGTTAAACGTATAACACGTTAAACGCATACTTACTTACTTTACTTTTGATGGCGCTCACAGCCCAGGATGGGCTTCGGCCTCAACTAACAAGCCCCTCCGGCTAGCTCTGTCTATAGCTAGCCGCTTCCAGACCGAGTGCTTTGATGTCGTCATTCACTTGATTGCGTCACCTGTTACGGGTTCTTCCCGTCGGGCAGGTGCGTTGCTGTCCATACGCTCCACGTGCCCCAGCCATCTCAGCCGCTGTATTTTCAGCTTTTTGACCAGGTCAACGTCGCTGTATAGCCCGTATAGCTCGTCGTTGAATCTTCTCCTCCATACTCCTTCGATACACACCGGACCGAAAATCACACGAAGAATCTTCCTCTCAAAGCACCCTAGCAGATTTTTATTCCAATCTTTCAGTGCCCATGCTTCTGACTCATAAAGCAGGACCGAGATGATTGGGGTCTTGTATAAAGTCTCCTTGGTTCTCTGAAAGAGGGCCTTACTACTTAAATGCCTTCTTAGACCGAAGAAACAGCGGTTGGCAAGAGTAATTCTTCGCTTGATCTCTGCACTGATGTCATTCTGCGATGTAATAGTGGAGCCCAGGTAGACAAAGTCCTTGACAACTTCGAAGTTATATCTGTTCATCGTGATATTTTGCCCGAGTCGACGATGTTGAGATTCCTCTCTCGATGACAGCATATACTTCGCCTTGTCCTCATTAACCGCCAATCCCATTCTAGCCGCCTCCGATTCAATGCTCGCAAATGCCCCTGCCACAGCTCGCTTCGTTCTGCCCACAATGTCTATGTCATCCGCATATGCAAGCAATTGAACGGACTTTTGATAGATTGTACCGCTGGTGTTGACATGTGCGTTTCGTACAATGGCTTCAAGAACGATGTTGAATAGGTTGCAAGATAACGCGTCGCCTTGCCTCAATCCTTTCTCAACATCAAAGGAATCGGTGGTGTTCTTACCAATTTTGACGGGACAGCGAGATTTCTCCATCGTCATCCTGCACAGGCGGACGAGTTTGGCAGGGATGCCGAGACTCGACATGGCTCTGTATAATTCGTCCCTTTTCACGCTATCATACGCGACTTTAAAATCGATAAAAAGGTTTTGTGTATCGATCTGGAATTCCCGGGATTTTTCTAAAATCTGTCGGAGTGTGAACATTTGATCGACGCGACCGACGGTTGACTTGCCTGGCCTAAAACCGCACTGATAGGGGCCGATCAGATCGTTGACAAAAGGTTTTAAGCGGTCACACAGGATGGCCGACAAGATTTAATAAGCGACATTTAGGAGACTAATGCCTCTGTAGTTGGTACATTTCAGAACATTTTCCTTTTTATGGATGGAGCACACTATACCGAAGTTCCATTCATCGGGCATACTTTCCTCCGACCAAATTTTGCAGATGAGCTGGTGTATGCTCCTAGCGAATTCATCTCCCGCTGATTTAAATAGTTCGGCTTGTAAGCCATCCGCACAAGCAGCCTTGTACGACTTTAGTTTGGATATCGCAAGCCGCACTTCGGTTAGGTCGGTTGGACGGAACTCTTGGCCATCATCGTCCAAGTTGAATGGAGCGTTCTGCCTATTAGCGGCATCTTGGCTGTCTTCTCCATTAAGCAGTCTAGAGAAGTGTTCTTTCCAGATCCTCAGCACTGACTGTGTGTCTACTACCATATTCCCACTCTCATCTCGGCAGGCTTCCGTTCTAGCCTTGAATCCTTGGGTGGATCGCTTCACCCTCTGATAAAATTTTCGAACCTCTCCCCTACCGTTACAACCCTCAATAGACTCTACCGCCCGCTTCTCGTGCTCTCTCTTTCTCCTCCTGAGAAGTCGGCATTCCTCTTTTCGTTTCAGCCCGTAGAGCTCCCGGGCCACTCTCTCAGCAGCTCTTGTTCGAGTCTGCAGCATTGCCTGGTAGGCCTCGTCCTTAGCTGCATGCGCTAGCCGGCACTCTTCATCGAACCAGGGGTTTCTTTGTATTCGCCTAGTGAAACCCAGCACATCAGAGGCGGCACTTCTGATGGCTTGTTGGCAGTGTTCCCACTGGTCCTCTGCACTTGATGCTGGTGGCGGACCTCCTGAGAGATTAAGAGTTACGTGGTCTGCAAAAGTTCTGGCGGTCTCTTGCGATTTAAGCTTCTCGACATCGAATCTTTTCACAGCATCTGCTCTGCGTTGTCGCGTCATGGATATCCGCATACGTAGTCTAGCTACCACCAGGTAGTGATCCGAGTCAATGTTGGCCTCTCGGAACGTTCGGACGTCCAAGATAGTGGAAGCATGTCTCGCGTCTATCGCAACGTGGTTGATTTGAGATGATGACATTTCGCCCCGCCGCAAAGTCTGCCAGCCTGTGTCCGTTGCCGGAAGTTTCGTCGTCTAGGCTGTGTCCTCCGACTATCGAACCAAAGATGCCCTCCTTTCCGAATCTTGCGTTGAAGTCACCAAGAATGATCTCACGTCGTACTTCGGGCACATATCATACGTTGTCTCCCCAGGAGATAGTAGAATGCTTCTTTAGTTGAGTCCTCTCTCCCTTCATGGGGGGCGTGAACACAGATCAGCGAAATGTTCTTAAATTTGCCTTTGATGCGGATTGTGACCAGGCGCTCGCTTACACTTCGGAAGCCCAGGACTTCTTGCCTAAGTCTTCCCCTTATCACAAAACCACAACCAAAGAGCCGCTGACCCTGTTCTTTCAAGCACCCGCCGTAGTAGATGTCACACGTTTTCAGTCTCCGTATGCCCTCTGCTTCCCATCGCACTTCCTGGATTGCTGTTACGTCAGCCTTTAGCCTTTCCAGGTTCTCCACTAATTGTTCAGCTGCACGTGTTCTGTATAAGGACAGGACGTTCCACGTGCAGATCCGAAATTCATTGTCCTTGTTTCGTTTGCTGGGGTCGTCAACTTTAAAATCATCCTTATCCGAGGCTTGTTGTTGTTTCGGAACATCTTTTTTTTTACGTGGTAGGGAAGTTACACCGATGCACAACCCCCGACCCGGAGGACCAGACCCTTCGTATAACTCCAAGGGTAGGGAGCCGGATAAACCGCTCCTTATAGGCCTGAGCTACAAATATGTCGTAGTAGCCCACTAAGTAGTTCAACCTAACTGGAACTTTAGACGCCACCGTTGATTCCATCTAGAGAATTCGTCCGCTGCCGCCTCGATGAAAGGAAAAGTGCCTCATTGGGAACATTCCTCCCCCCCCCCCCCTCTCTCGTTGGCTGTCCCCAACAGCTTTCCACGGGTATTTAAACCCCGTCTCCAGCTGAGGTACTAGACACCCGATGTTCACCACTAGGAGGTGAGAGTAGGAGTTGGTAGACAGAGTTGGGTTTTAAGAAAAACCTGTGGACGCTTGTATCCTCTTGAATGCACATAACTACCCTTTTGAACATACGCATAACATTGTTAAAAACAAACATTTTTTTCTATATACATTTTGATTTTTCATTATCTACTACAAATTTTTGAAATCTACTTCGTTTTTTTTGCCAATTTGATTCACTTTCTTCTAGCTTGCATATACATTTTACATTATTGTGTACAAGTACATGCCTATGCAAGTGATGTGTGAACACTCTATACATCAAAAGAAACTAAATTCAAATTGAGTATGCAAATTCTCGATAAAATCAATTTCCCCTAGAGAAATTGCATTAACATACTTCCACAAGGGATTCTCAATCTGACCCAGTCATGAAATATAAACTTTGTCTTACTTCTTAAAGGACACGCTGTTTAACTTGCGAATTACAGGGTGATTCACTTTAGGTGTGATAAAAAGCTTCAGCGTCTAGGTTCAGTTGAGACAAGAAAAACAAACGTATTGGAGGGGGTGTCTGTTCCCCCTCGTTTAGGTGAGAGAGGTAATTTTCTAAAAAATTGACTTAAAACATTAATTAAAAATTAAAATTAAAAAACAACGGCATTACTTACAATTCCCTGATATACCTATTTGCAATGCCAGAAATCCCTTTTTTTGTTATCTATTTAAATAAATTTGTTTTAATGAACAGCTTTGAAAAATTTATTTCCATACTCAAAATTTTGAAAAAAAAAGAAAAATCATGGTAAAACTATTTTTGGAAATTTTACGTTGTTAAGTTCTATTTTTGTCTCGACTAAACCTACAAGCTCAAGCTTTTTGTCACGCTTTAAGTGAATCACCCTGTATATAAGTCAAATCGTATGTAGGTTCCCTGAGATAATGGCATGACTGAGATAAAAACTAGATGCGATTTTTTGATAAAATTTGAGGATAATAGCCCGTTTTCTGTCTGTTCAAGTACAGCCTTATCCGATTTTCTGTAAACTTGGTGCCTAACGTTAGCGTTCTTTGGAAATTCGCCGTTTTTCATTTTTTTTAGATCAAAAATTATGGTAGCTAGCTAGCTACTGGCACCTATCATCATCATCATCATTATATATTACTTTTGTTGTCAAACTCCTTTTTTCTCATTTATAAAAGAGTCAAATCCCCTAAAATAGGTATCACTGAATAGGAATTTACACATACTCATGACATTGCACAAAAACTTTATCATTTATACCACACTATTTTCTATAAATTTCGGAAATTTCAAATAATTTAATAAATAAAAATTTGACATAAAGAATACCTCACTTTTAATCCATTGAATGAGTGAAAGAGAAAAATATGTAAAAATTCTCTTTTTTTTCGCTGCACCTTGATTGAGTGGGAGAGAAACATTCTTTAGTAACACCATGCATGAATGAAAGAAACATATTTATTACTTTTGTAATGTATAATCCTCTTTTTTCACTTGCACATTGAGTGAGTGGTGGAGAAACGTATTTGTTACATACTTCTGTTGTTTGTAATATTTTTTTCTCATGCCGAATGCATTTATTAAGTATCATTAGATTGCATGAATGAAAGAAACATATTTATTAATTCTTTAATTTAAAATCTTAGAAGTAGAAATAGAGGAACGGGCATATCGAGAAAAAAGTGAGGCTTCTTTCAAAACAGTGTGAGTTACACAAACACAAATGCATTCACACAGGGTCGGAACGCTGGGGCCCCCAAAAGAATTTTTAGCTGTGTTTTTGAGAGATGTATTTTTGAGATTTAAGTTTAATAGTAAAAAAGCTTATTAAACTAAATAAATACATGCAATACTTCATTGACAAAAAAAAAAAAATATAACATATGCGGTGCTGCGTTAAATTCTGTAAAAACATCATGTGGAATATGAGACACAATCAGCCCGTGAGATGCAAAAATTGTAAACTCCATATTATAGGTGGTTTTACACGATTTAACGCATATTTTTTTAAATAAAGTATTGCAAATATTCACTATGTTAACTTTTATTTCACTTTTTTATTTAGTGTTTTCACTATTTTAACGTTTTGAAATCTCTAAACACTTTCCTCTAGCTCGGTAAAATGACAGTGGTGCGTTCTTTTTCTATAAAATGTTAAGTATTGTTGTTGTGTCAAAAAAAAAAATTAAAATTTCATTGTTAAAAGTGTTACACTGTGTAACATTTCGTTTAAGAACGATCAATGTTAAAAATATTATATGTCAATCGAAAGGGGTTGAAAAAAAAATCGAAACTCATTTAGAATGAAAATAATCAAAGAAATTTTTTTATTGCATCAAATTTTATAAGCCTGATTGAATGTGCGAAATTTTCGCACGGGTCTTCTGGTACTAAATTATTTTTTCCCTTAAGAATGTTTTTTTACTAGCGATATACGTAAGATAGGGCAAGTTTAGGATTCGTGCAGAAAAAAAAATTCGAGATAATAATTTTCCCTAACATTACGATGATAGAGAACGATTTCAACCAATTTTTTTATGTAAGAGGTCCTTTACAATTGTAATAGTTTTGCATATAAAATATTTTGAAAAAATAATTTTTGGAATTTTAAAAAAATATTGAAATTATTTTTTTGAAAATTCAATATTTTAAAAACGGGTCAATGAATATTTTTTAATTTTGTTGAAAATTGTATTTTATGTAATTCTAAAAGTTGGCATACCAAATTTTATTTTTAAAAATTGTCAAGAATTTTTATATAAATATAAAAAATTAATTTTTAAGAAAACCGCTCTAACGATTTTTAAAATTTTTTTTCTTCATAAATTTATCAAACAAATCAGATAGCATACTTTTTTGAGCTCTATCTGTTTTAGCTATTAAGGCAAAAAATTATATTAAATTGTAGTACTAATTTATATTTTAAATTGATTTTAAAACTTTTTTTATTGATACCATAATGTTATAGAACCACTTTATATGTACATTGTCAATGTTAAACTGCGTTCAAGTTGTTAGCTGCGAGAGCAAGTTTGTGCGATCCAGTCGTGCCCATTTTTTTAACGCTTTAGCAATCTGTACTTGCAAATTTCTTTTTTGGTAAGCTATATAATTTGCCTTATCATTGTTGTAATAATAATGACGGGTTAGTTTATGAACAAGAGTAAAAAACAGTTACGTCTTAAGTTTTTTTATTTAATTTGTTTTGTGCTGGTAAGAATTTTTAAAACAAAAATATTTGATAAATTCACGGCTCCCGGAACTAGTGCCTCATTTATGGAATGTTCGAAACAACATAAATACCATTTGATAATTGTAATTGGGCAGTTATAGATTTATTTAATTCACGGCTCCCGGATCTAGCGCCTAATTTATGGGATATTTGAAAAAAGGTATATAGTATTCAGGCGCGAAAATTTCTTGGGGGGGGGGAGGGTGTTTGAAAAATTAAAGACGTTTTAAATATTAGGTATATTTTGTCGTGAAAAGTAGAAATTTTGACTTGAAGGTTGAAGGACAATAATGTTTCAACTCCGACTAAAATGAAAACTATTTTTAAAATTACAAAAGTTATTTAAAAAAAAAAACATTTTCTCTGAATTAAAATATTACTTGTCATCATGAGACAGCAGAAGATTTCGTAGTTGTTTTTTGTTTTAATAGAAAAAAAAAACAAATTTTTTCATAATCATTTGCATAAAAATCTCAATCAGTTTATTATTAAGAAAGTCGAAATTAAAATAAAACACTCAACTGTTAGAAGGTTCCTTAAAAAGAAAACAGATCTATGGAAAATTAAATGCAAGCCTGGGTCGCATTACAGACAAAAAAAGTATAAAATTAGAATAAAAATGTAATTGTATAAGAATTTGTATGGTGTACTGTGAATAAAGGCAAAAGTAGCATCAAATTATTTCTTCTCTTATTTAGCTTTTTTTATAAAAAAATTACATATTTTTGTAAAATATTTGGAATTAAAAGTGTAAAGGTATACCTACTTCCTAGAAGGACCTGTTTGATGCAAAATATTCTTAGATGTTTACGTAATAGGTATGCGCGAATAACCCAAAAACTCAACAAAAAAGATGTAAGACCTTGTTTGCATTTGAGTCAAGTTCAATGCAGTTGAATTAAAATTACTTTATTCATTTCAGACACGAAGTTTATTCAAAATCTGTATAAGCCCCAAAAACCACCTCCTGCGTTCACGCCAGCCTAAACCAGCATTCAAACTCCAATTTACATTATTAAAGGTCATCTCTTCATTCAACTTGTATCTCGTTGGAAAACTGGAAACTCTGAAAATAAGACTGAAATTCTTATGCGAGGAAGGGGGTTTGAACCCCAACTCCCCCGTGCGTTCGCGCCTGATAGTATTTGATAATTGTAATTAAGAAGTCATAGATTTATTTAATTAATGATTTTATAAGTTTAAAGCGATTTTTATAACCTCATTTTTGTGATATTAGAAAAAAATGTACATCTGTAGACTGTAGGTACTATAAGAAAGGTGACTAGGACCTCATAAAAGGTTAATTAGTTTCAGTAATTAGACATGACCTACCATAGATTTTTTTCATACACATTTGTATTTATTTTTAAAGATATTTCAAGGTCCTATAAGACATTTAGCACTTAATTTTGTGATATTTGAATAAAAAGTATATTTTCTATTTGAAAGGCCACTAAATCCCAATAAAAGCTAAAGTAGTTTAAGTAATTGGTCAGACAAAGATTCTTTTAAATTTCAATATACAATATGACTTAATCAAAGGGTACGGTAGTGCTCAGCCAAGTTCTGCCACTACACTCTTTTTACAGGATCAAATTCAGGCGATTTTCGACCTCCTCTTACTTCAATATCTACTAAGCTTATCGATCACAGACACCTCGCCATATTTGAAATTTTTAGTATAATCCAGCCACTCATAATGCTTCATTCACCTCCTTCTTCCATTAAGCTTTTGTACTCTTAACAAAATAAGTGTTCAATATTTTCTTTTGTTTTTTTCAGGATTAAGTGCATTTATTAAGCAGCTAGAGGGTAAAAATTATACAACTATCATCAAAACACTTAATAGTGATGGTATAAATGAGGAGCATGGCAAAAACGTCGTTACGGAGGAGGCGCACAAAAGTCCAATCAATGAAGATGTTGATGTTGGAAATGCTGTTGGCTGTTGTCAATTGATGGAAGGTCTGTCAAAGAATTTTAATAAGACAGTGCTCATGTGGCCGTGTCCAAGGATAAAAGTGAGTACTATTCGCACTCAATAACAGAACATAGAAATGGGACAATGGGTTGTTCCTTAAATTGCGTCCTGGGTATAAAAGCGATTCAATACCTACTAAAAAAGATAATCATACTTATATTTTACACAAATATAACCATGCGTTTAAATTAACGCGAAAACTATGAATAGGTTTATTTTTTTGTAATTACAGGCTGTCCGTAGGCAAATTTATGTTTTTAAATGTTTATATTACCAAACAGTTATAAGCGGGATTTTCCGGATTAAATGGAAAATTATAAACCATACATTGACTTAAAACTATATTATAAACAAACTTGTTTAAAACTTTTTTAAGGCAAGAGTTGGAAATAGATGAGTTTTTTAACAAAAATATCGTCTTACTTAAGTTCAAGATGGGGGACATCCCAAAAGCAGCAAGGCTATGTGGTCAAAAAATGTGTGTACACTGGACACTCTTGAAAAAAACCTCTTGTTTGAAACCCCATTATTTTAAGGCATCACTGTTATACCCCGAAGTGGCGAAGATCTAAATTTTACGAATAAAATAAGAATTTTTATATTAAAATTTGTTTTCTTACTTCATTCCGGAATTTTATCAGTGAGGTAAGGTTAGGAGGGGTGTATACAGCACTTTTATAAGTGATGATTGTCATCAAATTCGATGGTAAATTGTTTTTCATAACAAAATCTATAAAAAGGTAGATACTTTCTTGCAACTAAGTTCGGAAAACTAATTTATTGGTTGGCAATTTGCAAAAAAAATGTTTTACTTTTCAGTTTTAATGACCAAATTTCGCTCCAAAAGCTTTTATAACCATAGGTTAACAGTGATGTTATTGCAGGAAATAATACAAACATGTTTTTAGTACGTTGTGTTCTTTGCCTGATTTTACGGTGCTGATTTCGTGGTTTTCGAGACACCCAAAAAATGGAAAAAATGCACTTTTGCTTATTTGAAGTTCATATCAATTAATTTTGTTTTTTTTTTTTTTTCAAAAAAAAGTTAACTAATTTTCCTCTACAAGAAAAATCTCAAATCTCAAAAGTCGATGCATTAAAGTAAATATTAATAACGAAGTGTGTTTATAAATCCGTTACCTCTGGTGGGGGGAAATTCATAAACCGCGAGTCAAATAAAATTCAGAGTTGTATGCTCTATAATGACTTTATTGTAACTAAAATTTAAATCTTAACCTACGCTTATATATACAGTTTTTGTTCGTGATATCGATAAGTGATAACAAAACACACACACAAATTCTGAACCCAAGCCCAGGCAATCAATTGCTTGTAATCGTAACTTGTGTATGTGCTCGCATTTGCTAGATAAGATGTCCTAAGCTAACACAAGCTATATCACTTATCTTATAATACCTCTTATCCGAGTGTTCAATTTGTTTGAACATTCTGCCCCGCCTCATAGAGCAGGTAGGGAGAAATCAATCTCGGATGTTTTCTTTTTTCTTTTCAAATATAAAGTAACTAAAATAATAATTATTAAAGCAGTAATCAGTAAACTTAACTAATTTAATGTTTGACTCATATTCCCGCATGTCACGGACTTGTGATATCAATTGTCGGATGCTGTTCTTAGTCTCTACCAGCGATGAATTCGTTAGAGTCAATTGATTCTCAGTTATCAGATCTATATTCTTTGTCCATGTCATCGCCAGAGGATCAGCTTTTATATTTGATCCTAATTGATACCCAGATGTTATTTTTATTCCTTCAAATTGTGCCTTACATCCTGGTGCCAAAGTCAATATACCTTGAGAAGGTAGTTCCACTAATCCTTTTTCATAATCGCCACAGTTCAGGTCCAATGTTGATTGGTTGTATATTTTGAATAGCCAACGGTTATTTCCAGACAACTCTTTCCAAAATGCGTGATAAGGAAATTCCTTGAATTGGCATTCAGCATGCTTTGAATTCTTCAAAGCTGACATTTCACAGGATCTGTCGGTAGCTGCATTCCATACCCAATTCTTTTGGCATAAGAATCTTCCTTCCAGGCTCCTTTTGCAGGTATTTAGTTGTGGTTCCGTTATCAGTGTATACACAAATTCTACTGGATTGTACGCCATGTATTCTGCTGTTGGTTGTGCTATTATCATATTTCCTCTAAATTCCATTGGCAAAGAAATCAAATTGTAAACCTCTGATGGTACGTTATTAATAAGTGGTATATCAGCTCTAATTACTAATCGAGTACCGATAATAGTACCCTTAGCCACCATGGAGTTGTAAGTTTCTTTAACGATGTTCCCTTCCTGTTTTCCCAACATTGTGAGATCACTTGGCAGATTACTTTCAATGAAGTCTATCTCTTTCATGAGTTGTGATGGTTTAAGTAAATGTGGATTTACATGACCATGATTCATGTCAACAAGCAACGTGATTATATCTGATTGGATGCTATCACATTCTTTAATCATAGTATTAACTTGTATTGCCAGTGACTGAAATTGTAATGTCAATTTGTCAGCATTCTGGAATTGGACTGAGTGCGTGTAGAATGTGTTTAGCTGTTGAGTTAGCCTTTCCAGGTTGTTATTCACATCCTCAGTTGTTTTCTTTAATATGTTAGTTGTAGAATCATTTAAAGATGTCTGTTTTTCACTCAGCTGTTTTAGGTGTTGTTGATTATTCAACAGGGCTTTCATATTTTCCGTCATTTCCTCTCTATCGTCTGCGTCCATTGTACCAAAAAATATGTGTAAGATTGATCCGACAAATTCCAATGGTGCTCTTCTTTTTCTATTCTTCATCATAAACAGCTCATTGTTTGATGCCTTCTCATTGATTGAACCATTGATTCACAGGATTCTTTGAAGTAAGTCAATTTATGGCACTGTCCCTCTAACTGTGTTGTCAGATTATTGATTCCCTGCATCTCTTTGAAGAATGGATCCAGATCGTAATAAACGATTAATTTCCAATTTGATCTTACAACATCCATTTTTCCAATATTGTCTAAATATATTGCGGTATTTTGCTGAAGCCTTGTAAGATAAGTCCCTTTAGTGCCTATTGCCAGCGGTGCTCCTTCAAGGACACCGGTCATCATAAGTAGTAGCATTAAAATAATGGCCATTGTGTTCATTTTTGGAATCCTTGTTACTAATTTCATTGTAAGATTGGATTTACTTATTTCAGAATGTTTTGACTCTGTCGACTCTTGAGGACATACAAGAATTTTGTGTATAGGCCGCTTCAACGTGCCGTTTTTAACTTTTAGAGTCACTACTCGTACTTTTCCATCCTTTCCAGTGTGGACTTCCGTTATTTTACCTAACAACCATCTGGATGGCGGTGTATTCTCGTCTTTGATGATGACTACATCATTCTCTTTAACATTATCTTGTTGTGTTTTCCACTTCTTCCTCTGTTGAAGCGTATGTAAATATTCGTTTCTCCAGCGGTTCCAAAAATCTCTCTTCCTTTTTTGAATAAGTTTCCATTTGTCGGTGGAATTAATAGTAAGATCATTTACTGATTCAGGGCAATCGATCCAATTAGAAAATGGCCTGGAGTCAGTACATCTAAATCCTCAACATTGTTGCTATTGAATGCACAGAGTGGCCGGGAATTCAAAACTCCTTCAATTTGGACTAAGAGAGTTGACATTTCTTCGAAGGTTAATTTCGAATCTCCTACTACTCGCCTTAGATGATGCTTCACTGCCTTTACTCCAGCTTCAAATTCCTCCAAAGTGAGGGGCTGCCGGTGGAATAAAATGCCCTTGAATCCTTTCTGATTCTAGTATCTGACTAACGTCTGAATTCTGTTTGATTGCTTGTAAGAATTCCTCATCCATTTGTCTGCTTGCACCAACAAAATTGGATCCATTGTCAGAATACAGATGAGCACTCTTTCCTCTTCTGCCGAAAAATTTCCCATTATCTGTCCTGCCACACATTGTCGATATCTTATGCATTTTGGACATAGTCTGATGCATTTTTTTACAGCATTTTGTAATCCAACGATCCAGTACCTTCGCCTTATTATGGTTTCCATGACGCGAATGGATCCGTGTAATGTTGCTTGATGTGTGTCTTCAGTTATTGCTGTCGTTATATTTGATTTGTTTAAAATGACTGGATGCTTCTGATTGTATTGTAAGTTGGATAAATGCAACCTGCCGCCTACTCTTAGAATATCATCTTTATCCAAGAACGGATTTAAATTGATAATTCTATTGTTTGGATTAATGTATTTCTTTTGTTGTAAACATTTTATTTCTGTTTCAAATTCGCTTTTTTGATGATGTTTCACTATGAGTTTCCAAGCGTATTCTACTTCGTCTACTGGAGAAAAGTTTAAAAACGCATTTACACGCATCTTTTTCCGAATGAAGCGTATGATAAATGCTACTATTCTTTGAAGTTTTGTAAAACTGGAGTATCTTGTCATGAGATCATCTAAAAAGTGTTTATTGGTTTTGTCTGCAGACATCATTAATACAGTTGGTCGATATGTTTCTTCACATTGTTTGGGCCACTTTTCTTTAGGTTCATTGAGCCATTCCGGCCCGTTCCACCAAAATGTGTGTTCGCTTAGCTGGTTCGCATATATTCCTCTTGATGCAACATCTGCTGGGTTCTGCTTAGAGACAACATGTCCCCATTTAGCTTTAGGAATAAGTGCATTAATCTCATCGACTCTGGTTCGAACAAATTTGTCTTTGGATTTATTATTTTGTATCCAACAAAGAGTTATTGTTGAATCACTCCAAGCATGTACTTCATAATCTCTATTTATGACCTTTATAATTCTGTGCAAAAGTCTTGCTAATAGTTGGGCCGCACATAGTTCTAATTTCGGAAGTGTTTTTCTGTTCTTTATTGGATTTACCTTGCTCTTCCCACTTATCAGTGTAGTTGATGAGTTGATCTTCATATAGACCACCGCTGCGTATGCTTTTTCGGACGCGTCAGCAAAGCCGTGTAGCTCAATTTTCGTCCCAATAGATGATTGCAGCCATCGAGGAATTTTGATTTCCTTAAGAATAGATATGTATTCTATGAAACTATTCCATTCGTTCTTCAAGTTCACTATCCCATTAAATTTCTTGAATCCATAATTTCTGCATAAAAAGCTTTGCAACTACTGTGAGTGGTGAAAGCCAACGCAATGGATCGAATATTCGGGCAAGATTTGATAATGCAATTCGTTTAGTAATTTTATCTTCAGCCGATACATTTAAATAGAATTTAAATTCGTCTTGTGTTGGATCCCAATTTAGTCCTAGAGTCTTAACTGACTCGTTATATTTTATTTCAATCAGTTGATTGTTGCCACAATTAGGAATGCTGTTAGTTATTTTTAAATCATTTGCTAACCATTTTCTTAAATGAAAACCATACTTTTTAAGTTCTGTGGATACATTCTGTTGAATTTCCATGCATTTTTCCATATTATCTGCCCCTGTCATAAGGTCATCCATGTAGAAATCTTCTCGGATTATTTTAGCAGTATCATCGTTTATTTTACTGCAATTGTTGGCTATGTCCATTAAGGTCTGTACAGCTAAGAATGGCGCAGCTGCCGTTCCATAAGTTACAGTAGTAAGTCGATACTCCTTTAAAGCCGTGTTTTTGCTGTCTCTCCACAGGATATGTTGGTATTCTTGATCATCTCTTGCTATTTTGATTTGCCGGTACATCTTTTCAATATCTCCGGTTATAGCATATCTCCATAACCTCCACTTTAAGATGATATCAAAAATATCTTTTTGTAGTCTAGGTCCTATCATCATTATATCGTTCAGGCTTCGACTATTTGATGTTTTAGCAGACGCATCAAAGACCACCCGCAGCTTTGTAGTTAGACTGTTCGCTCTTATTATTGCTTGATGAGGTAAATAGTATTTTCCCATATTCAGTTTTTCGACTTCTTGCATATGACCTAGTTCTAAATATTCTTTCATAAACTTCGAATATTCTTCTTTTAGAATTTTGTCAGACTCAAATTTCTTCTCCAAATTAAGAAAGCGAGCAACGGCCTGTTTTTTAGAGTCTCCAAGTTCCTTGTCTTCTTTGAGCGGGAGAGCCACTATACAGTGGCGATTCCTCTCAGTTAGCAGGTTTATCGCCGCTAAACCAAGAATTTAAATGAATAAATTATATAATGTATAATGTTGAAATAATGATAATGATAAGGTTATTGTAATAATCAATACCATAAATAGAAAAAAAAAAACTACCCACCTACCTACCTATTTTCAAATCATATTTTCCTTCACACAACACAAAACTCCCATCTTCCTATCTGCCTCAGCGTTACAATATGCGATACCAAAACCAAATTCCCTACAAAGAGCATTGATATAATAATAAAAAAAAAATAGATACCTACCTAACCTACCCACATTGTTCTAACACAGTACACAACACAAAACTCTCATACAACAAGTCTCCCTTGAAAGCTTACAACATCCGCGCTACCAAATTACATACAATTTTTAAAAATATCTATTCAAAATACAAATACAAACACAAATACCATACAATCTATAATACAAGAGCGTTTTACTACACATGTCCTAAGCAAAGCCCATCTAAACAAATGAAAGCGTAAGCGTAAGTATGATGCGATAAAGCACGATACATCAGATATGCAAGCAGCTCCAGGTACCTACTTACTTCCAAAAAAGTGCTCAATTGGCAAAGCGCGATGTAGTTCTGCATTTTTGATATGTTGTTGGGGCATGTTAGAGTAATCTGTATCTAAGTTTGCAACTTCGAAAAGCCTGTGCTTGCTGCAGGAAAAATGCAACAGTGAAAAAAAACGCTAAGTTCATCCCATTTTTCCGACATTTTCCTTTATAACTTTATAAATATGCAACTAAGGAAAAAACCGTCCACTATATATATATAAGATATAAATATTATAACTATATTTTATGATAGTTAAGGGTTCCAAGTACGTGTACAAAAATCAGTGCCAACTTAAGTATGCTACTTTGACCATAACAATGATGCAAACATTGCGTGTTGCACTTAATTAACATCATGTTTCTTGCCATAACTTTTTTACCGATTTGGATCAAATTTTCAAATTTCGTCTTGTAATACTCTAGGCTATTTGATTCCAAATTTTAAGCAGAAATGGATATTTTTTGACTTATTTTTTGATTGCTTCAAAATAACTTAGTTTATTATAATAAAATAGATAATAGTTAAATAATCGTCAATTTATTTTGCCATTAAGTCGCTAGAAGTATCTTTTATCGGCTGACCGCTAACGTGAAAGGACAATGGCAATTTTTGTATGGCAGCTGGCCCTCAGACCAATATTTTTTCGTAGATAAATTGTTTATATGGCGACAAGTATCAATTTGCTGTGTGAAAAAAGTTATGGACATAAAAGTAGAACAAAGTAAGAAAAGGTACGACATACTTTACAAACGCAGCGGAACGTAAAAATATATGCGCGAAGAGATGTGGGTGAAGGAGGTTAACAAAGAAGCTTCATTTTTATATAATCGATCAATTGCTAGTTGGCCTTGAGCTGTGCAGAACGCATTTCAATTGATTGGGGCTAATTAATCTGGTAAGTGATTTAATACGGTTATTTTCTTTGTGTTTGTGATTTAAATGGAAGGGCATTATAATTTGTGTGTTATTGCCAACATGGGCTTCATAATCGAAGGTTTCAACATCAACTTCTTACAGAGATTATTATTCAATGTCACCCTGCGATGGCTGACTATATGAGTGAACATGAAGAGGTTTGCTAAATCTTATTGCGGGGTACATGTAAGAAAAACGAAATGGTCTTTACGCAGACAAAATATTTCAAGAGAATGCCGTTTATATATTAACTATTGGCCCCCTAATTGGTTGTTAAGAGGTTTGTTCCTATTCACGGCATGTCAGGGGAAGAACATATATCTGTTACATAATTACTTGATAGGTCTCAAAACTCAATAAATGCAATAGTACAATAATAAGACCGCTTTCGCACAAGGAAACTGAGTTGCCAGAAACTAGCTAGTTTGTAGGCGACAAGGGTGTGAGGGGAGATTTTTTGTCTTCCTTTTACGCCCTTCTCGCCTACAAACTAAAAATACTTGTACTAGCCGACGCTCTTGATGGGCTCAGACTTAATAATGTTATTATTGGACCAAGAGCCCACAGCAGATTTGGCGTACGAAAGTGAACCAAAAAAGAATTATATGAGTCGAAAGGTGTATTAAGGCTGATAAAAGGAATGCAAGTCTTGCAGTCCCTGGTGGCGGAGTTAGGTAGGAGGGGCAGTTTTCTAAAAAAAATGGCTTACACAGAAAAAAATATATTAAAAAACAACGGTAACATGTACAATGTCTTGTTATATTTTCTTGATAATAATTTTATATTTATTTTATATCATTTATTAATGTTTTTTATTGATTGTCGTTATCAATAAAATTAAAAAAAATATGATTTTTTTTTTTAAGTTAACCTTCCCTAGACCACGTAGCTAAACCAATACTAAGGACCAGGAATCGCCACTGCCACTATATACCTTCCATCGATGTCCACTTCTTTATTATTTGCGTAAGCTTCCAGGCATAGTTGGTCTTCAGTTTTTGAATTGGAATCATTCTGCGATACTTCTTCAATTTCCCAAAACTGCTCCAGATTTGTAACGGCAGTTATTAGTTTTTTATTAATTGGTTTATCATTTTTAATTATTCCAGACAATATCCAGCCGAATTTCGTGGATTGTCCCAATACGCCATCAATTTTCATTACTTTATCTTCCAGAATCTTGCCGTATAAATCACCTCCTATTACCACGTCTATTCTATCCGATTTGTTGAATAATGGATCTGCGAGTATACAATTATTCCAGTGGTTAAAATCAAAATCAGAGCTTCTGCTTGGTTGAGCCTTAGCCAATGTTGGTAACACTAATGCTTCAATTTTGATTACATGTGTGCTTCAATTTTGATTACATGTGTGCTCAAAAAACGTGGTTTAAGTTCTAACAAAACTTTGCTTTTAGATATTCCCACTGGAGTATTTCCAATTCCTTGAAGTTCGGTTCTGTCTTTAGTGCGGTGAATGGCTAATATTTGTGCGGCTTCTTCAGATATCATCGTTTTTTGGGATCCTTGGTCTATTAATGCTCGCATTAGCACAAATTCACCGGTTTTTGATTTCACTTGTATTTGTGCAGTTGCCAGCAAAATGGCCGATGAAATGCCGTCCTTTGTCACTGTTGCTGTTAATTGTTCTCCTTTTTTCTCTGCAGCAATGTCTTTATCGTGAAGAATCGTATTGTGGTAACGATTACAAATTTGGCATTTTTCTGTTTTACTTGTGCATTTTGTGTTTATTGTGTGGTCTAAACACAAATAGCATATTTTTGATTCCGAGTCCAAATTCGTCGTTCCGCCACTTTCAGTTGTAAAAATTTTCGACAATTTTTTGTTTGGTGGCCAGACATTTGGCAATAAAAACATTTGATCTGGTCTGTAAAAAATGTGTTTTGTTTTTTGTTATTCTTGTGAGCATTGTTGCTTCCACTCGCTTTTCCTTTTATTGCTTCAAGTGTTTGATACTGTTGATCCAGGAATTGTAAAACGTCATCCAAACTCTGGATTTCTTTTGTTTTCTTCACAACTTGCTCGTACTGCCTTAGGGTATCTCTGTCCAGTTTCCTTATAACCACTCTTGCTATAAATGGACATGCATCGTTTAGTGGTATCTTAAGATTTTTCAGTGCAAACATGCACTCATTTGTGGTGTCCAATAGCTTTTTAACAGAACTTGCTGACTCTCCATTAATTGTTGGCTGATCAAGTAATCTGTCAACCAGAGTTGTGAACAGCAATCTTCGATTTTCGAATCTCTGTTCGAGCATACTCCATGCCGCTTCATAATTCGTATTAGTTACATTGAGATGCATGATGAGCTTTCCTGCTTCACCTTTGACTACAGACTTAAGTCTAAACATCTTTTCTACGTTCGAGATATGCTCTACTTCATGAACTAATTTCACGAATAAATCCCGGAAGGACATCCATTCGTTCAAATCGCCATAGAAGACTGGAATTTGAACTTCTTCCAGCTTCAGGTTGGAGGACTTCTTCAGGATCTCGGGGTTTGTTGCTCCCTCTTCAAATATTTTTTGGATATTAGAAGCGCTCTTTTGCGATTCTTCATAGATGTCTTCAATATTATTAACATAATATCCAAGGTCTACGGTGATTTTATTATAAATCAATTTCAACGTATTGAATTTTTCCACCAAGTCTTTTTAAACTCGGGATGAGATTTTTTCAGCTCCGACCGCCTCATCCACTTCACGTTTGAAGTTCTCATGCCGTCGGTGAAACATCTTTATGAGGTTCGTTTCCATTTTTTCCACTGTTGGTGCAAACGTCGTCGGCAGAGTTTTAGCACTTGCTGTTTTTATTGCGACATCTTCTTGATGGTTTGAAGACTTTGGAGCTGAGTCATCAGTATCTCCTGGCTGAATTGGTGTTTTTGCTGCATCAAGCAAAGCATCTATTTTGCTAACTTCACTTTCAATGCACTGGTAATAATTCATTTCGAAATAATTATCTGTGCTTATTCCAGCTTCCAAAACTTTTGAGTGGCTTAGCTGGAATTCGTTCCATATAGAACTTAGTCTATTCCTTATTTCCGACTCAGATTTTCTATTGGTTTTATTTTTGAGCTTGTTATGAATAAGCACAATTTCATCCCCTATTTGTTTTTGGGATTTGTACAGCTTATCCTTTTTGTCCATTTTAATTGATTTTTGGACTTTTTTTTTTAACTGCACTCTTTGTTTTTTACACTTCACTTTTAATTCGGTGTCTAAGTCCCGATTACACTTACTTTACTGTCAGCCGTAAAGTACGCTATTGAAAATAATAGTTTTGAAAGGTGATTAACTATATTTTCTTTGCTTATTAGCAATTGAGAAAATTTCATCAATCAAAATTTATTATAACTTCTTATTTAAATTTCCTTCGCCTCAATGACGATTGAGAAAATACAAATAAGGATCCGTTTCGAAGGACCAAATGTTTATAAATCCCTTACCTCTGGTGGGGGGAAATTCATAAACCGCGAGTTAAATAAAGTTCAGAGTTATATGCTCTATAATGACTTTATTGTAACTAAAATTTAAATCTTAACCTACGCTTATATATACAGTTTTTGTTCGTGATATCGATAAGTGATAACAAAACACACACACAAATTCTGAACCCAAGCCCAGGCAATCAATTGCTTGTAATCGTAATTTGTGTATGTGCTCGCATTTGCTAGATAAGATGTCCTAAGCAAACACAAGCTATATCACTTATCTTATCATATCTCTTATCCGAGTGTTCAATGTGTTTGAACAAAGTGAAAATGTGAAATTTCGAGATAGATTGTACAGAGTTCAAAATATTTTTAAGAAATATTACAATATCGTAAAATAAAAGAAATCATTCTGCAGAAAAATATGGAAAGTAGGTAAACCAAATAATAAATTTTTTTTAAACTGTTTACATATCTAAAGTTATTTTTTTTCTTCATTTTTTTACATTGATAATTCGTATCTGTAGAAATAATATGATATGAAGTACAAACTTTGACAATAAATATAATAACTTATAACAGTATTTTGTCTGTCCGCTTTTTCGTGTTTGAAAAAATGGTCACCGTATATATAGAACAAGTAATATAGAATAATATGCATTAATATTTAGCTGGATCAAATCGTTCTCATGGTCTGGTTATGCGACCGCTTTTTGTTCTTTGATAAGAGTCATCTTGATCATTTGGATTTTTGACTTTTCGGATGTTGATGATAAACAAGTTCTATGTTTAACTATATTTTGAGAATCTGTTGCTACTGAACTGTTGTTTTGAACTATTTCTGTTTCTTGTTCAATGTTTTCTGGAAAATCGGAGTCACCATCATCTGTATCTGGATTTAAGTTAAAACCTTTTGTTTTCCTTCAGTGATGGTTATTTCTTCTTAGTTAAGTACCATTGGTTGTTTTGACAATAACTGAACGAGGATTCCATTTTATATGTCCAGTTTGAATCAGTGGCGATTCCTGGTACTTAGTATTGGTTTAGCTACGTGGTCTGGGGAAGGTTAAAATAAAAAAAAATAATACTTTTTTTTTATTTTATTGATAACGACAATTAATAAAAAACGTTAATAAATTATAGGTATGAAATAAAAGTTTAAAAATGTATCGATACATAAATTCGCTTCGTCACGTCATTCGACGAAAAAAAAATTTCGCCGACTTTGTTGTGGCCAAAGTAGGACACTTAAGTTGGCACTGATTTTTGTACACGTACTTTGAACCCTTAACTATAATTAAATATAATGTTTATCTTAATTAGACGACGTTACAAACGTGGTTATGTTTTTCTTCAGGTCTCAAAAACATGGTTATTCGTATTTTATAGCTTCAATTTTTAAAAATTATAAAATATGTACTTCCAATTTTTTTCTTATAAAAATAATATCAAGGTTTAATTCTCTTTCGGTTGTATTTTGGTTTTTGAATGCAACTATTATTCTTTTTAATATTAAGAAATGTCTTGAAAAAGACGTTTTTTTTAAATCAAAAGTTGAATAATAATAAATATTTCAAACTAAATTTATTATATTTTGAATAATAATTCAAAATATTTTAAATAATTCTAACCTTCAAAACAAGTTAAATATAAATTCTTAGTTTTAGTTTATTGCCTTTCAATGAGTTGACCATATATGCTGCTAAGTCACGAAGAGGGAATAATTATTATCATAAAATATAGTTATAATATTTATATCTTTTTTTAAGCAACTTTGGTACTGAATTTAATAGTTCCGAAAACTGTTCACTTGGCTTAAAAAAAAGATGTAAATATTATAACTATATTTTATGATTTTATGGTTCTAAGTACGTGTACAAAAGTCAGTGCCAAATTAAGAGCCCTACTTTGACCACCGCAATGTTTGCATCATAATTGTGTTGCACTTAGTTAACACCATATTTCTAGCCAAAACTATTTCACCGATTTGGATCGAATTTCGTCTTGTAATTCTCTAGAGTCTAGACTATTTGATTCCAAATTTTTAAAAGAATTGGACAATTTTTGACCTATTTTTTGAGTGCTTCAAATTTACTTAGTTTTTTAGATTTTTTTTTAATTCATGGTTAGATAGCAACACAAATATAACATGCATTTAAAATTGATGTTGTTTTGTAGAAAATTTTATAACAAACAAGTTTATCGTGGACGGTTTTTTCTTAAGGGGCCGGTTATAGCGATCAGGAAAACACATCAGTAAAAAAAATTTCTTTTTTTTAATTTTATTTGTTAAGATACGATTTCGAATATAAAAAGGACACAAATCAATAAACAATTACCTGAAATAATTTATTCATAAAAAACAACTATTTGAAACAAATATTTGTATCTAAAAAAAGCATTTTTTAACTTTCCTGATGTAAATTCCGTACAGAATTTGTTTCAAATAGTTTTTTTGTATGAATAAATTATTTTAGGTAATTGTTTATTGATTTGTACCCTTTTTATATTCCAAATACCAAATAAAATTATCAAAAAGTAATTTTTTTACTTTATTTTTTGCGTTTTCCTGATCGCTAAAACCGGACCCTAAATGCATATTTCCAAAGTTATAAAGGAAAATTTCGGAAAAAGGGGTGATTTTAGCGTTTTTTTTCACTTTTGCATTTTTCCTGCAGCGAGCACAGGTTTTTCGAAGTTTAAAACTTGGCTATATACTACTCTAACATGCCCCAACAACATATCAAAAATGCAGAACTACATCGCGCTTTGCGAATTTAGCACTTTTTTTGTGTAATTATTGACTGTGCTAAAAGAACTCAATCTCAATGTTTACTCATATCAATCAAAGAACACTAATAACAAACAATGCATTCATCTTTTCTACCGCATTTTGCTAGAAACATATACGAAAGCAAAAAAGAGAATGACAGAAAAACGTACCCAAAATGTAGGTACCTGGAGCTGCTTGCATAATGTATCGTGCTTTATCGCATCATACGTACGCTTACGCTTTCATTTATTTAGCTGGGCTTTGCTTAGGACATTGTCTAGTAAAACGCTCTTGTATTCTAGATTGTATTGTATTTGTGTTTGGATTTGTATTTTGTATAGATATTATTAAAAATTGTATGAAATTGTGCAGAGCAGATGTTGCAAGCTAAAATGTTTCAAGGGAGACTTGTTGTATGAGAGTTTTATGTTGTGTGTCTGCAGGAAAATATAATTGAGAACAATATGGGGGTAGGTTAGGTAGGTATCTATTTTTTTTTATTATTACGAGTATATCATATCAATGCTCTATGTAGAGAATTTGGTTTAGGTATCGCATATTGTAAGGGTGAGGCAGATAGAAAGATTGGAGTTTTGTGTTGTGTGAAGGAAAATATGATTTGAAAATAGGTAGGCAGGTGGGAAGTTTTTTGTATTTATCATATTGATTATTGTAAGAAATCATTATGATTATTTTAACATTGCCATTTGTTGCTTTTTGAAAATAAAAAGTACATCATATAATTTATTCATTTAAATTCTTGGTTTAGCGGCGATAAACCTGCTAACTGAGAGGAATCGCCACTGGTTTGAATTCACCCTCTATCACCAATTTTAAAAGGTTCCCGTGGTTTAGTATGTAGGTCTGCAGTTACTTTTTTGTTTCAAGCGTGCCTTTTTTAATTCATATGGGATGTTTGGGATAACTTTGGGTTTCAGGCTATTGATGTCGATCGGAATAAATGTGCGGGTTGAACAGCTTAATAAGCGCTGACATGGTGACTTCAGTGTATTACTGCGCGCAGTATTACGAAGCATCAGAATTGCCTTATACACATCGCTATTGTCCAGTTGACATGGTTTGATTACATTTTTGAGTGTTTGGACATTTCGTTCGGCAAAACCATTAAATTGTGGAAAATTTGGCGAAGAAGTAACATGTTTAAAATTCCAGTCTCTAGAAAATTCCGCAAATTTTTTTGAGTTATATTGTGGACCACCATCTGTTTCAAAAATTTCAGGTATTCCATACACTGAAAACCATTTCTTTAAACATGAAATAATTTCAGATGATGTTGATGTTTTGAGCTTGCAAAAATCAGAAAACCTCGAATAGTGATCAGCAATCACCAAATAGTCCTTTCCTGATACCTTAAATATGTCTGATGATGCTATTTGGAATGGATATTCTGGAATAATCTCTTAAATCATCGGTTCACGAAAATTGTTACTTTGTGTTTGTTGGCAGACCGAGCATCTTTGAACATAATTGTTGATATCTATTGTTTGACCTACCAGTAGAGAGATTGACGTGCTCTTGTCAAAGTCTTAACAATTCCTGCATGACCAGCATGTAATTGCTTGATAATTGAATACATTTCTGATTCGGGAACAATTACTTTTCGTGCTTTAATTAATAGTCCACCATCTATTGACAATTCTTTTTTAAAAGTAGCATATCTCTTCATAGACTTTGGTATAGATTTTTCATCCCTAGCCCTTTGCTCTGTATTAGAAAAAGCTCTTGTTGCATATGCAACAGGTTGATCGTCTTGGAGTAAACATGCACATTGCCTTAGAAGACGCGTCAACTGATAATTTTACGCTTTTGTTAACATCGTAATACTTAAGCACCGGAGTTGTTGAAATCGTCTTCTTAAGTTTATTAACAGCATTGAATAAATACAAATAGAAGTGACACCCAATTACTCAGAAAGACCTGCAGAACAAGAGGCAAATAGCGGATACTAAATAGATGATGTCTGCTTTTTGTGTGCACAAACCAAGTCTCTCACCAAGCATGCATTTGTGTTTTTTTCATTGAGAACTAAATAATCTTTCTCATAAATGCAATGGTGTGATAATTAATGCATCATATACGAAAGAAAAAAATAAACCTAAACAAAAAAAATTGTGGCGTCTAAGCAAGTGAGCCGCACTGTAGATATGTAGATATTTAGATAACGTTTATTATTTTGCTTAACTCTTTTTTATATTTGTATTAATGTTCTATAATTAAAAAAACTATTTTCATTCGCAATGAAAGTCGAGCAACCTGTTATTTAACATTAGTGCATCTGTACACCCACACAATAATAATTATTCGTTTTCTGTAAATATGTCGTCTGCATTACGAGTATATATTGCACAATAGAAAAATAAAAATATTTTGTTTAAATACTAAATATCATTAGGTATGTATATTAAATTGATATAGGTATTAATTATTCCTTCTTCGTGAACTTTTTTAACCAATTATATTAATTTTTGATATGTTTTTTAATAATGGGAGCCTGCATTATTATTTTAATTTAGTTTAAAGATTTTTTCTTTCAAATATTTTACCTAACTGCGGCTAATAGGGTCCATTCTGATCAGGGGCGGATTAAGGCCAAGTGCCGCCTGATTGGTACTACTCGTAAATATTATATACTAAGAAAATTGATCAAACATTGAAGTAAGAAATTTGCAGTCTAAATAAAAAAATTTATTGTACCTAACTAATTTCAAAACTAAATAAGTCTTGTTCTGATTTGCTACAACAATTTTTTAGATCATAATATTTTTTTCTTTTATCGTGCATCTTCAACGTCTAGTCATATTATAATTTTAAATAACAAGTTCAAGCGATTCCATCATGTGCACAAGTTTTTTAGAGTATTTCTGAAACATTTTGCCATTCCCCAATAATTTTCCGCCCAAGGCACGTTCCCATGTTGCCGCTTGATTATTATGAACGTCGTTTTTTTTTGTTTTCAATAAGAAAATGATTTCTTTATTTTTTAATATCTTGAAAATTAAAAATCCTAGGAAAATAAAATTTTCAGTTTTTGATTTAAGATTGATAAAAGTATTAAATTTCGATTTTAAAAAATCATTATGTAGGTATGTATATTAAATTGATATAGGTATTAATTATTCCTTCTTCGTGAACTTTTTTAACCAATTATATTAATTTTTGATATGTTTTTTAATAATGGGAGCCTGCATTATTATTTTAATTTAGTTTAAAGATTTTTTCTTTCAAATATTTTACCTAACTGCGGCTAATAGGGTCCATTCTGATCAGGGGCGGATTAAGGCCAAGTGCCGCCTGATTGGTACTACTCGTAAATATTATATACTAAGAAAATTGATCAAACATTGAAGTAAGAAATTTGCAGTCTAAATAAAAAAATTTGCTACAACAATTTTTTAGATCATAATATTTTCTTCTTTTATCGTGCATCTTCAACGTCTAGTCATATTATAATTTTAAATAACAAGTTCAAGCGATTCCATCATGTGGACAAGTTTTTTAGAGTATTTCTGAAACATTTTGCCATTCCCCAATAATTTTCCGCCCAACGCACGTTCCCATGTTGCCGCTTGATTATTATGAACGTCGTTTTTTTTTGTTTTCAATAAGAAAATGATTTCTTTATTTTTTAATATCTTGAAAAGTAAAAATCCTAGGAAAATAAAATTTTCAGTTTTTGATTTAAGATTGATAAAAGTATTAAATTTCGAAAACAAACACTTAATTTTGCAAAATTTTTAAAAAAATAGTTCATTTTTTAAATTTCTTTTCTACGAAGTCTTGAGTTTGAAAATTATTTTTTCAAAAACTGTTCATTTAAAGAAACTTATTTAAAAATAAGATAATTGTTTAGAAATAAGATAAGATTTCTGGGCACTGTAAGGGGCAGTGTAAGTGGTGCCGTAGTTTTTAAATAATTTGTTTTCTGTTTAAACTAATTTTTGTTAGAAAACTCCCCCTCCCTCCTAGACGAGGGGGAATATACTACCCCTTCGGCAAAAGTGTTTGCTTGTGTCGACCAAAACTCATGCTCAGCCATATTGTCACACCTTGGGTGAATCACGCTGTCTTTTTTTTTTTTTTTTTTTTTTTATTTGTGCGCGCACTAAAGGGGTTGTGACTACCCTTAATATGTTGAACACAGTGCGAGCTTTAGGAAAATAGGGAAGGATTTAAGAGGAGGAACCGATGCACATTGGTTTTGAAGTTCTGAATATTAAAATGGGAGGGAAAGATAGAGTCGGGAAGCATTCCACATTCGCGTGGTGCGGGAAAAGAAAGAATCCCTGAACTTGACAGTACGTCCGAAGTTGGGGTCAAGGGTAAACTGATGGGCATTCCTAGCAGCGCGAGTATTACGGTTGAATTGCTTAAGGGGAGGAATACAACTGGCTATTTCGCTAGAGCACTGTTTATGAAAATAACGATAAAATAATGAAATACAAGAAACATTGCGGCGGTGTTCTAGAGAAGCAAATGTATCAGTTATATTTCTTTCACCTATCATTTTCATAGCTCTTCTTTGAATTCTATCCAATAGGCTTAAATGGGTTATTGGAGCACCTGCCCAAACATGAGAGTTGTACTCGAGTTTTGGACGAATAAAGGCTTTATAGATTACAGACAGATCAGAAGGGGAGAAAAATTTCTTGCATCGCCGAAGAAAACCTAAGCACTTAGCAGCATTTTTGGCGACGTCGAATATGTGGTCATTCCACAGAAGGTGGTCTGTTATACACATACCGAGGACTGAAAGCTTTTCGGTTTCCTCAATGCAAGTGCCACTCATGTATAGTGGCATGGGGGGTGGGTTTCTCTTAGACGACAGTAGACAGCATTGGGTTTTTGAAGCATTAAATTCCACTCGGTTTTTAATTCCCCATTGGACAATGCTGTCAAGATCGGAATTTAATGAGCTAATCATACGCTGCCGTTCAAGTTCCACATCCGAAGGACATGGATGTGAATCTGAAAACGAATATGAGAAGCTGAGGGTGCTGTCATCAGCGAAACAGTTTAATGGATTAGACGTTTCAGACAGAAGATCATTTATGAATATAAGAAGAGAGTCGGAGACAAAACGGAGCCCTGGGGCACACCAGCATTTATTTTGTGAATTTCAGACTTGAAACCGTCCAATACAACTTGTATTGAACGGTCCGAAAGGTAATTTCTAATCCAACGAAGAAGAGGTTCATCGAAACCAAATGCGCGCTTTTCGATAAGAGAGCTTGATGCCAAACTCTATCAAACGCTTTTGAAATATCAAGGGCAATAATCTTACTTTCTCCAAAACGATGTAAAGATGTGTTCCACTGTTCGGTGAGATATACCATCAGATCACCAGTGAACCTATTGCTACGAAAGCCGTACTGCCGGTCATTAAGAAGCTTTCGTTCCTCGAGATATTTCTTTAGCTGGAAATTAATCAGCGTTTCCATGACCTTGGAAAGAAGGGACGTAAGTGCAATTGGTCGATAGTTTGAGGGTGACAGGCCTTTTTTAGGGACAGGCTGGACAAATGCTGTTTTCCATCCACTCGGAAAGAGACCAGTAGAATAGGACAGATGGAAAAGCTTACGCAGTGGTTTTGCCAGCGTTGAAGAACACCTCTTCAATGGGAGGGATACTATCCGGGCCAGCGGATTTGTGTACGTCGAGATCTTTTAGAACTCTAGCAACTGCACGAGTGCGAAAGAAGATTTGTCCCATGAAATCATTTACGCTCTCAAGTACAGGAGGAGTCATAACACTTTCTGGCAGCGTCGAATTAACAGCAAACTGTGCTGCAAGCAAATTGGCTTTATCTATCGAGCTGACAAAAGGTGTGTCGTTGAAGACGAGCTTTGGAACCGACGACGAAGTAGCATTTCGTATATTCTTTGCAAATGACCAAAAATTTTTACTACCTGTGGGACATTGTAGTATTTTTTGCCTTAATTTCTGGTCATGCAAAAATTTGGTTCGTCGAATATGAACATTACAGGTCTTTCTAGCTTGTTTGAACTTATTCCGGTTTTCCTCAGTAGGGTTGGCTTTATAACATCGGAAACTTACTTCTCTGACCCTAATAACCTCTTTACAGCTCGAATCAAACCATGAGTTTTCCTTAGGTTTGATAGATTTTACCCTATTCGGGATAAAATTTCTCATTCCACAAAGAATTAAATTTGTGATCATATCTGCACTGGCATCTACGTCACTATCGAGGAAGCATAGTGACCAGTTAAAGTTACTGAAGAAACCGTTGAGACCGTCCCAGTTGGCTTTCTCGTATTGCCAAACGGTTCTCGTTGGTACTTTCTCTTTAACTGAGTTTTGTTGGCACGAGAAATTAGCAGATATGACACAATGGTCTGATGAGCCTAGAGGCGAAAATACACTAATAGTGTATTTATTAGGGTCAGAGGTAAGAAACAAGTCTAGTGTGTTGGCGGATTGACCTGCAACATCAGGGATTCGAGTTGGCTCGTTAACAAGCTGAGTCAGGTGGTTTAACTCAGCAAAGAGCTCAACATACCTTCCTTCGGGTGTTGTCTGGCCAGAAAAGCGAAGCCAACTAGAATTTTGTACATTGAAATCGCCCGCAATGACGATTTCAGTGTGAGGATAATGGGCAACAATTCTTAGGATGGAGTCGGACAGAGCATCAAATTCGTTAAAAGTTGAATTTCTGTCCAGATTTGGGCTCCGATAAATAAAACAGGAATGAATGATGTGCTTATTGACCGTAAATTTGAACCACATGAAGTTAAAATTTGTGTTTGAGCATAAACCATATTGTGGTTGAAGTTGGTACGCAACATCATTCCTTATATAAACAGCGAGACCGTTATGGGGAAAGAATAATGGCACTAAATTATAACCAGGCAGATTGAATTCCGTATGATCGGAGTTTTCTCCTACCTGAGTTTCACTCAGTGCCAAAACGGCTGGCCTGCTTTGCGCAGTATAGACGTATACAGCACAGAAATTCTGTCTAATCCCCCGAATGTTGCTAAAGTCGACTCTAAATTCACCCACCATTTCAATAAAAACAAAAACTAACTAAGACCAAATCAGACAATTAACTAAGATGAATGTCTAATCTTAATCCCAATTTGAACTTTACTATAACAAACTATCGCCAGTGTTATGCCTTGGCGACAGACTGCTACAGATCCGGCCCTGGTTACTAAGAAAAGACAAACACCTATTTATCTAATATCATGACAGCTTAATCCCTGCGAGCACGGTGAGGGGATACCTACACAATGCAACAGCAATTAAGCTTACACGACTGTGAGAGATAATGGGTAAGGAGAAGGAAGGAATTTACCGCTCTGTGTTATGATGATTTTTTTTTTTTGTTTTTTCTATTTTTCATTTTTTGTTTTTTATTTGGGCTGCACAAGAACTAGCACTGATTTACATTGCACGACAAGTAATGGGTATTTATTTATTTATTTTTTTTTTTTTTTTTTTGATTTACGTTAACGGGGGTGGGTACAAAACTCTCACGAGACGTGTGCTGCCGGTGAGATGCAGCTCGGCACTCTAGAATTTAACGAAGGTTAATAAACTTGAAAATTAAATAAGAATATCAAAAATTGGTTTCAACATTAAAAAGCTATAAATGATTCACAGGTTTATATAATTTTAAAAATTTAATAAAATCACAACTTTTAGATTACCTATTTCATGTTTGTACTACATATGTATGTACACAGGTAAAGGTACCGGTACCGAATATAATTCTTAGCATGACACCTTAAATTACATTTCACTTATTTTTCAACCATCTATAAATTAAATTTCTTATACACTCTCCTGATTTCATTAAAAAATTAAAAGTCTATTGGGTAAGATAAAATAAGAAATAATTAATATCTCCACACCAATGAAAAAGTTAAATAAGTGGGTTCCTTTTAAACTATCCTCCAAACAAATTTCGGTCTCCACCATTCTAATTTACGGAAATATAAAAAAGACTTAAGAACGTATTTCCCCTTTTATTTGTTGTTATAATAATACATATTATCAAAAAGAATACAAAAAATAATTATTACATCGATCCCTAATGGATATGCTTGCAGCTTGCATATATGACTTATTTATTTATTTTTTTATAATTACATAATAAAATCCTATTGTTTAATATCTTATTCCACTAAAGTCGAGCTTTACTAGTCCCTCCATCCATATATCACAAACCACCTCTCCCATTGCTACAACACACTTGGTTGTTACCAAACCTACCTCAAACGCCTAGCAAAACAATTTAATTTTTGCGGCTACATAACTACTATATACAATCTTTCTCTTTATTCGGTTACGTAATCAATATTGAAATATAAAGATATTTAAAGTTATTACATACATATATAGTTTTATTAAGTTATTGTGTTTTATTATATTATAATTATTGTTAATTTCTCCTTCAGTCTCAGCGATTGAAAACTTTTTACACCGACTAGCCTCCCCTCACCCCTAAGTGCAGAAACAAAAATGGTTTGTAAGATATAGCCTCTTAAATATTCTGCATTTTAAGACCCCAACCTTAAAGATCAGTAGTAGCCCGTAGCGTAATGGTTAGTGCGTTCGACTGTCACGCTGGAGGTCTGGGATCGCTTCCCAGCCTCGTCCACCTAAAAACTAAAAAAGTTTTTTTTTCAGGGCTACTGCCTCTTGCGAGGAATTGACAAATCCTCCAAGAGTATCACTTGTCACGAATAAGTGCTTCTCGTGTAGGTCCCTTCCATTTCTGTCGAAAGGCGCACACAGGAATGGTTGCGAGTTGTTAGTCACTAGGCCCTGGTTCTTCATGAGCCGTTGTGCCACCCGATTTATTTATTTGTATTTTATATTAACCTTAAAGATCAGATGAGCCAAACTCAAGTTAACGGTATACTGGCTTTCTTTTCCTAAAAATCTATAGAATATAGCTAGCCCCTGTTTTGAATTTTAATTCGAATTGAAGAAAAATGATTTTATTCACAAATAATTCAAAATAAATTCTGAATGTCTGCAATACACAACGACATTATGTTTCCACCATTGACTAAATACAAATAGAAGTGACACACAATTACTCAGAACGCCCTGCAGACCAGGAGGCGAATAGCAGAGACCCTTGTATATGAAATCCATAGTACTATCATGGTGAATGTCGAATGGACTGCCATCTTCAGGTCGATTGTGAAAGAATCTCATCGAATTTCACAGTGGAGAAAATTGAGTTTTGTGGAGAATTTCTAGTAAGAATAAGTAAGGAATACTTATATTTATAATAGTTAGAGTGAAATAGGTAGAATGAATGTTTTTTGTTAGGTTTACATTTTTTTGTCGATTACTTTGCTATGCAAAGGTGCAGAGAATTAAAAAGTGTGAAAAAAATTTGGGAATTCTCCTTGGTTTGTTGGGTCTTGTGCTAAGCGCACAAGAGGAAGGGGTGGTTTTTTTTACAACTGGTGTGCAATGCAAGAAGACAATCGTGACGTCGCGTCGGCCGGCGGCGGCATGAAGGTCAAGGCATAGGTAGATTGTTTTTTTTTTGCTTTCTAGATATTTATGTATGTAGGTCTGTTGGCAAGAATATCAGTGATGCAATAATTCATGAGTTTCATGGCGATGATGTTTTTTGATGATTATGGCTCATGGTAGGTAGTTAGGTTTGTCGCTTTTTTATTTTAACCTAGAAAGGTAGGTATGTTTGTATATAATTTGTATTAATATCTAGGTAGGTACTAGGTACATGTAAGAAGGTACGTACCTTATTTGTATGTGAATGTTAATTTATTTATATTATAGATATAAATGAAAGAATAAAAATTGCAACAGCTTAAACTAGAAGTATTAAAAGTAGGTAGGTATCTATATACTAAAATTTATATAATAGCAAATTATATTCAGGGTTGCACTAAGAACGGAATTTTGGAAATTCGCACATTTAATAGGGTAAAACTGAATCAAAGTAAAAAAACTAACTTCTAAACGCGACTTCATAGAAACATGATTTTTGTATTTGAAAGATATTGAAAAATTAGGCAACAAAATATGCACAACTTTTTTTTTATTAAAAATCTACAAACCGAGATATACCCGGTTTTACAACTGAAAATTGATAAATAGTCGTTTCGAAAAGTACTTAGTAGTTATAAGTGGGTACATTTTTTATTTTTTTATTTTTACATATTTGTATAGGGGATGATAAAAAAAATTATCCATGTTTAAGCAATTTTTGACAGGATTTTTTTTTCATACCCAAAATGATTTTTGAAAAATGGTAAATTATTTTGGTCAATTTTTCAATCTATATGATTTTTAACGGGTAGTTGGAAAAATCTAAAATTTTAAAATCTTGATATATTTGATGGCAATTAAATGGTAAAAATGTTATCTTTCTAACTTATCATTTGACAGATTTATTTAAGAAAGGGTAAACATTTTGAAATTTTTTTTGGTTTTTTATTAATATCTTTTCAATAAACAGTGGTAGAGGTTTCCAATATACTAATGAATTATAGCTATATGTTCCAGGAATTTGTATAAAAAAATTATATTTCTATTGTACTATTGAGCTGATAAATTAACAATATATAATTTTTACACATATTACTTAATACCATGTGAGTGTAGGCATGGATTGAATTGGTTTTTTCTTATATTTAATCTCAATAAAATAACCATTAATTTGATTTTTTTTTTTTTCCAAAATTTTTACTTGGAAAATTTATTTTTCAAAAACTATTCACTCGAACAACTTAATTTAAAAATTATATTAAAGAATAGACTTTTGGCTTTTTAATATGCTATAGCGGCACTCTGTTTTAAGTGATTTTTTTTTGGAAATTGCCCCTCCCGCCTAAACGGATGAAAATAGACCCCCCTCCCATACGAATCTTGTCTTGTCTAAGTCCAACCTACACGCTCTAGCCTTTTATGACACCTTATGCAAACCACCCTGTATACACGTACTAAATACCTACTCAAAAAAATAATTTTGGAAGAAAAAAGTACTTTCATAAGTTTCGATTTTCTCTTAAACTAAACTATATATCAGCTCCTGGTTCTTAGCGTTTGACTTAAAACTAATTACAGCAATCGTTTTTGGAACAAAGAATATTACGTAAAATTCTGAAGTAAAAAATGCAAATAAATTTTATTTTTCAATTTTTTTTTCTAAATTTTGACTTTGAAAAATTTTGTTTCAAAAACTATTCATTGAACAATTTTATTTTGAAAACAATTTGAAACAAAATAGGCTGAAAAAAGCTATCGCATAATATTGTAAGTAATATCGATGATTTTTAATAATTTTTAATCCATTTAAAGCAAATGTTTTATAAAATTGTCCCTCCCCACAAACGGAGAAAGGTAGAAGTTTTAAGCTTTAAACATAAAAAAAAAAACACTAACTAATTAAAATTATTATAAATTTCTAAAATTGTATTCCATTTAGAAATTTATAAAAAAAAGTTCACGAAAATAGGAACAATTTATAATTATTATTATTGTATTATTTATGCAAAAATTCATATTTAAGTTTTTCAAATTTATTTTACACTTATATTTAAAAAAAAGGAAAACATTCCTAACGAAAAAAGTTATTGGTAGGTAGGTATCTACAGGTAGGTACCTACCTGTCTACAATAAAACATTTATTTTGTAAACTACCTGGAATCAAAAAATCGAAAATTAAAATTAAAATAGGTAATAAGGTAGGTACCTACCTGTTGGCACATTTTGCAATTGGTTGATTTGAAAAAAATAAAATAAAAATTTAGATCTAGGTTTAGTTAAAACAATTTTCTTAAATGTAGACACCTACGTAGGTATGTCTATATAAACCTACCTACCTACCTTGGTATATATAAAAATGAAATTGACCGTCAACTCCGCATAACTGGAGCACCATAATTGCAGACCATTTGTTTCAGTAAAGCGGAGTTTTCAGTTAACCGAATACCGAACTATGGATAACTGAAACTTATTTCAAATAAGCAGAGTTTTTTTCAAAACAAATATTAAATTTCATTTAGCCTGAGAATCAAAAAAAAAAATGTAGGTATGATTTTTTGTGTCAAAATATGTATGTACCTAATATGTCGTTATATTTCCATATGAAACAATTCAAACAACAAAGGTATTTACATTTTTAATCACAAAACGAATATGAATATATAATAATTAAAAACAAAAAAAAATGATCGTTTCCCTTATACGGAGTTGAAAAAGTGAAAAATGTTCCTTTGAGGCACACAATTTTGTTTCAATTATCCCGAGATTGCAATTAAGCGGAGTTCAGTTATGCGAAGCAGTTTTTTTCTTAAAAAAGCCTCCGGAATAAATGTCTTGTTTCAGATAACCGATGTTTTCAGTTAAGCGGAGTTGGCTGTACGACGACTGGCTGGACGACTGAAACTTCGTTTCTTCTTTTTTTTAACAATATTTATATAGGTACCTACCTACAAACCTATACGTACATACCTACCTACACCTGAGTATAATTAAATTTTTAGTGCACTAACCGTTTTGCAATTTACATTAATGTTCTCTCTCTGGTTGATTTGAAAAAATAAAAATGTAGGTACCTACCTAGGTACATACCTATGTACATACTTAGGTAGCTTTAATTAAACGAACAATGTTGTAGGTATGTACGTAGGTACAGTTACATACCCAGCTTTAGTTCAAACATTTCTGGGCACAACTAAAACTTATAAAACCAACCTCCTAGGATATTGCCCACTGGCTGAAATTCAACCACCACATTGACAGACTAGTGTCAAATAATAAAATCATACCTATACCTACATGCCTGCTTGTATGATAAATTGTGAATTAAAAGTAGGTAAACAAATACAACCTACCTACCACCAAGCACTTACCTACCTCAACATTGCATAGAAATTCTCCCTTTTTTCATAACTTATTTTCATACCTACCTACATAATTATAGTTATGCATTATATATGGACCTACCTATATTTTCGGCATAATTAATTGTAAATTTCTTCAAAACATTTCAAGTCAAACTCAAATCATGCAAACAACATTAATATTAATAAAACCTACCATTCATGATTTATACGAATATTATCTACCTATGTAGATGTTCCCGAAAAAAAAAAAGGTTAAAATCTTGCACTTGCAACAAATTTCACGGCAAATAAGAAATCTTTGCAAGACAATTTAATATAAAAACTACCCTCAATAACATACGATTGCATATATACCTACAAATATACTTACACAACATGAACATATTATTTTTCTTTCACGCATTAAAATAAACCTACCCTTGATAATATAAGAATGTATACCTCCACGCATTATTCTTTCCCGCAAAAAAAAAACTATATTCCTTGCTTCAAGGTTGTTGACAACGACGACGCAAAAAGCTAACTTACATGTATGTATGTCCACTTCTCTTCTCGCATATAGCATAATCAGTAAATTAAGCAAAAAAAATAACCTTGCATTGCACATTAAATCAAAGAGGATACGAACATTTTTTTGCCATTCTCTTCACCTTTTTCTCATCATTGACGTTGAACAAAACCTTCGATTGGAAATCTCGCTTACTCCATTTGATTCTTACCAGAATCGAAAAAAATACACTCCTCTTGCTCTAACTACTTAGTTTCGATTGTCTGATAAATGGAAGTCTCCCAAAAATTTAAGTCTCCGCCGACAATTGTCTCCCAAAAATGGAAGTCTCCGTAGAGCTAAAGTGGCGCCACCAACGAAGCATTGTTGCACAAAAAAATTTTGTCCATGATAGTACTATAGTTTTCATATACAAGGCAGAGACTAAATAGATGATGTCGGCTTTTTGTGTACACAAACCAATTCCCAAAAGGATATTTATTTATTATATTATTCCTTTTTGTTATTAGGTAACCATGACAATTTTCAATATTTCGTATTGTTTTGAAAAATGTTTGTAGGTATGTATTTTTCTTAAGTGGTATGGGTTGTATTTTTATTTCTGTTGATATATATCTATACATGATTTTCAAGCTACGCTGAAAATTTTTTTTTGTATTTTAAAATATAGAGAAAACTATTGCATGAAGGATTTTGTTTATTTTATTTATAAAAATGGAAAAAAAGCTTTGTTAATTGTTGGCAGTCTAGAGACAGTTTGTTCATTTTGAGTATTTTTATCAAGTAATGGGTTCAGTTTCGTTTTTTTTTTTGTATCATCTCTGATAAAGAAAGTTTTTGGTTTTCAGATTTGAATATCTAAATTATATTTAGGGATTTAGGTATCAATAGACCAGACAATGGTTGTAGCAGCAGCCTACTTCGCCGGTGACGAGGCCAAAATTCCACCAATGGAAGTACAAAGGCTAGTGGACTACTGCAGCCGGAAAAAGCTGTCCTTGTTGGTGGGTTGTGACGCCAATGCCCACCACACAATATGGGGCAGCACTGACATAAATCAGAGGGGTGAGTACCTTTTAGACTTTATGTTGGTAAAAAATCTAGAAATATTTAATGTAGGGAACACCCCTACTTTTGTTACTAGAACTAGAAAAGAAGTTTTAGACATTACTTTCGGATCACCGAACGTAGGCCGTCTAATAGGGGATTGGAGAGTATCCAATGAACCCTCAATGTCTGATCACAGAATAATTGTGTTTACCTTAGAAGGCCTTCTCATGGAGAATTTCTCCGGAAGGAACCCTAAGAAAACAAACTGGGACCTATACAAAAACGTTCTTAAGTCAAATCTGGAACAAATAGGTCCAGTAAGTACGACAAATAGTCACCTTGAATTAGAATTTATAGTTAATGAGTTTAGTGGGGCTATACAGGAGGCTTATGAACTCAGTTGCCCTCTTAAACCTATTAAAAAACAGAAAGGCCCAATGGTGGAACTCAAATCTGTCAGAATTAAGATCCAAGGTTAGGAAGCTCTTCAGTGAAGCAAAAAGAACCGGGGAATGGGATAATTATACCACAGAATTGACAAATTACAATAAAGAAATACGAAAAGCCAAAAGAAATAGTTTTACGTCTTTCTGTGAGGGTATTTCCTCAACCCCTGCTGCGGCAAGACTACACAAAGCTCTTGCAAAGGAAAAGACAATGACATCATTAGCACTTCGCTATAGTGATGGGAGCTTCACCGAAAATGAAGAGCAGAGGGCCACTCTGCTACTTAATACGCACTTTCCAGGCAGCCTACCACTGGTAGAAAACTCACTAGAGAGAATACCTATCAAACCTAATAGAGAAGACTGGAAAATAGCTGCAAATATTTGCTCAGGCAAAAGGATTGAGTGGGCGATTAGTACCTTTCAACCTTTTAAGTCACCAGGGGCAGATGGTATCTTCCCAACTCTTGCAAAAGGGTAAGGATGATCTTTAGCCCTACCTGATTAGTATTCTTCGAAGAAGTATTGCTCTTGGGTATATACCAAGACTATGGAGGAGAGCTAAAGTAATCTTTATTCCTAAAATTGGGAAAAAAGACACAACCCATCCAAAGTCTTTCAGGCCAATAAGCTTAACATCCTTTGTACTGAAAACTTTAGAGAAAATAATAGAAAACTTCATAAGAACAGAAGTTTTGATAAACAGGCCTCTCAATCTGCGACAACATGCCTATAGAGCGGGTAGATCTACACAACGGCGTATACAGGGGGTGGGGGTCACGGGGTCATGTCCCCCCCGAGAACTCAAGATTATTTTGTTGATCTGAAATAATTATTTAGTAACCACATAGAAAAAAAAATGAAAGTTGGTTACTTAGAAAGCTAGTAGGATTTTTTGTTGTTAATTTAGAATTCAATAGAGAATATGAATGTTGGTAAGTTCAATTCAATAAGAAATTTAATATAACAACAAACTTATCATATGATAAAACATTCAAATCTTAAAATATATGCATAGGCTAGTTTCCGTTTTGAGGTGACAGCCAAAACCTGTTAAACCAAACAGAAATCAAAGTGCGGAGTTGTTACCAAATTTTCACTCGGTAAAGTAAAAACTAAAAGGATTTTCAAAAAAAGAACATTTTTTTTTCTGAAAATAAAATCTTTAAACACATTATAGAACACATACAGAAATTATTTTGTTTGATTTCTGAATGACAGATTATTTCTAAAAGCAAAAAGAGTGATAATTTTCGATTTATAGTCATTCTAACCAAAAAATATTAAAGTTAACGATAAAAGACATAAATATATAAAACTATGATGAAAACCTATTATGAAAGGATTTTGTTTGCACTTATTCAACAATTACGATCGAACAATATTGTAATTGATTTGGATGTGGATTACGTTTACAAAGTAACCTATGAATCCCATAATGCAAAAGCCAATAGGCATGGTAAAGGAGATTTTTTGGAACTCCTTGCGGTGAACCATTTGACCAGTCGGATGGAATTATGGAAGAAAAGCGACTAGGCTCGTAGAATTTAACAATTTTGTCCATTATTTTTATCATACTACGCCACCCAACTTTGTTCACACTTTTCTTGAAACGCAACGAAAACGAATCTTTGTATTAAATTATAATACGAATTTGTAATGTATTTTAGTTTGTGCACTATTGTAAAAAGAGCAATTTACACAAGTGGTCATTTTTGAAAATCAGAGCTATTGTTTTCATTTTCAGTAGTAAATATTTATGTCCATTTACTAAAATTAAGAAACAGAAAACCGTGCACAGTCCCTATGATATTTTACTAATTTTTCCTGCAACTTCAATTCGCTGAAATAAAAACTTTGATAGGATTAAAATAAATTCTGAATAAAATTCAAAACAAATGATCAAGCGAATCCAAAAATTTTTTTCCTCAGTATTTTGACAGCTAGCTAAATTGATTTTTTTTTGGTCAGGCAACTGGAGATTGATGTATGCTTTTGCTGAGGCCCTCCGAAATAAAAAATGTAACAAGTGGTTGTTGAAAAAACATTCAATAATATAAATTACGGAGCGAAAGCTATGCAGCCTAATTGCGAGTGTGTTATCACACAAAAAACCCAATTTAATTAAATCAATTCTTGACCAGTGTCAAATCTTTCATACAATCTCCCACTTTACAATTGTCCAACGAATTGTTGGTTTGAACACAGTGTAAAGAGAAAAGAGAAATAATCCGAATGAACAACAACCAACTTGTTTGCGTGCGGCTAGTAAAAATACTGGTTGTCTCAATATGCAATTTATAAAGACAAAACCTTACATTGAATGGGCATGATCAGGTGACTTCGGTGGCGCAATGCGTAGTGCATAGGCCTCAGAGGTAGCTGGACTAGGTTCGATTCCAATTGACGGCACTAATTTATAAATTAAAATTGAACATAAAGACTAAGCACCACTGAAAGGAATCTGATGATTGGTGTGGCAGCCATGAAATTGCAATAATTCCAGCCAAATACAATAGTTGTAGCCCACTCAAGTGGTTGTTGAAAATTCAAACATTCAATAATATAAATTACGGAGCGAAAGCTATCCAGCCTAACTGCAAGTGTGTTATCACACAAAAAACCCAATTTAAAAAATTTAACAGTCAGGAATAAAAACGAAGAGCGCGTTCACTGGTCCAGCTAATAAAGGTTCGTTCGACTCAGTTGTTTATTTTATTTTTCCTTGGAATCAAAAATGAGGTAACTTTGCAAATACCAAAAAAGTGATTTCGTCTTAAATTTGTTAATTTTTTTGTATAGGTAGCTCATTTCATTTTGAATTGGCTTTGGCAGTTCGAAATATATATTTTCACCCAAATTGCCTAATTTGGCGTAGTGAAAATGTAGTATTACCTTCGTAGTCTGCTATTTCAAGCCGACGTTTGATTCTTAACTGTCTTAAAATTAAATGAGTTAAGGAACGATATATTTTACCAGGATATGAACTATTTTAAATTATTTTTACTTGTTTTTAAAGGGCGGGTCGATTTTAAAATTGAATAAAACAAGTTATCAATAAGGTTTTATCTTTATTTGAGAGCCCTGTTATAGTAATATAACATCGTTCAAATGGCCGCCCCGGCTTCGCTGGGTGGCGCGGATTCGAAAGGTCCACTTTTCGATGACTTTGGCGCATATATCAGGCTGAATTTGACCGATGGCATCGATTATGTTCTCCCAAATCCGGCAATTTTGCTTATTCACGTACCCATTCATCCAAAGATAGGCCTCATCGCTAACGATGATTTTTCGACCATAATTGGGATAAACTTCTAACTGCTCTAAAACATCATTTGCTCGTGTTGCTCGAAGTTGTAACTCACCATGATGATTTGTCTGTAGTAACTGATTAAAAGACGATATTTTGACCGAAAGTAAAAGAAACAATATGGCCGCCACGAGCTGTCAAAATCAACCCGTCCCTATTGGAAAACCCTTAAGTATAGTTTATTAAGATTTGTTCCCTTTTCTTTTATATAGCTACGCACAGTAAAATATGAAAAAAAAAATATAAGGCACTTGACTTTTAACAAATATTAGTTTGTGTTATTTTTTTTTGACATGACCCCCACCCCCCCCAAGAACTAAAGCTGTATACGCCCTTGGATCTACAGAAACCGCTCTATTCGAACTCACTAAAACCTTACAAAAAGCTTTAGATGCAAAGGAAACGGCATTAGCTGCCTTCCTGGATATAGAAGGAGCATTCGATAACACCTCCGACGATTCTGTAAATAAAGCCCTTGTCAGGAAGTGTGTTCCCATCACCATAAATAGATGGATTAGGAGAATGTTAGTTACTAGAACAGCAGAGGCACTAGCAGGAACGAACATACAGAGTGTCGTTAACACAAGAGGTTGTCCTCAGGGAGGGGTACTATCACCCTTGCTGTGGAGCCTCGTAGTGGATGAACTGTTAGAAAATCTTACGTCCCAAGGCATACAAGTCATAGGCTTCGCCGATGACATCGTAATCACAGCCCTTGGGAAGTTCGAAGAAACTCTATGTGATATAATCCAAAGAGGACTAAAAATTACAAAGAAATGGTGTCTGTCTGTAGGACTTAATATTAACCCCACAAAAACTACGATTGTACCATTTACCAATAAAAGACTTCTACCCCGCATGAAACCTATCCGGTTAGCTGGTGAAGTAATTGAAACGAAGAGGGATGTAAAATACCTAGGAATTACACTAGATAGTAAACTCCTCTGGAACAAGCATGTAGAAATAACCGTCGGGAAAGCCACAAAGGCCCTAATGATATGCAAGAGACTTGCAGGAAAATCTTGGGGCTGCAAGCCTAACATCCTCAGATGGATGTACACCATGATGGTAAGACCCATCATTACCTATAGTGCGGTTGCTTGGCACAAACGAACCGAATTAGTAACAACTAGGAAAGCTCTAGAAAAATTACAAAGGCTCGCATGTTTATGTATAACTGGAGCAATGAGAACATGCCCTACAGCAGCTATGGAGGTTATCCTCCATCTATCCCCTCTTCACGAGGTAATTGTAAGTGCTGCAAAGGGAGCCATTATGAGATTTGCAAAGGAGGGAACGGGGACTGGAAAATGCATCAGTCGAAGGGAAAGAGACTGTATTCCGAAGTCCTCAATAACAAACCTTATTGACATTCCAAGACTTTCAAACGAAGCTAAGTTGCAAGAAAGACTGGGTAGGCGAAACAGTGAACTACACTTTCAATGCAAATGCCATCAAGTGGTACACTGATGGATCGAGAACGACAGAAGGGACTGGTGCGGGAATTTTTGGGCCAAGAACCAAACTTTCCATACCGATGGGACAGTCCTCTAGCATTTTTCAAGCTGAAGTACAAGCGATAGGAACATGCGCAGGTCAAAATCTCGAAAGGAATTACAATAAACAAAACAGTGCCATTATGTCAGATAGCCAAGCAGCACTTAAAGCTCTGAGCTCCTACTCCATCAGCTCTAAGCTAGTATGGGAATGTGTAGGAAGGCTAAATGAACTCGGCAAAAATAACACTGTCACACTCCATTGGATACCTGGCCACGTAGGTGTTCAGGGCAACGAAGAGGCAGACTCCTTAGCAAAAATAGGTGCAACGACTCCCTTAACGGGACCTGAACCTTATTGCGGGATAGGAGAAAACGTGATAAGAAAAAAAATCAAAAAAGAAGAGGAGGCAATAAGATCCAAAAATTGGAAAGAACTCCCAAAGCTAAGACAGGCTAAACTATTACTTGGGAATTATAACCACCAACGTTTTACAGACTGTATCAGCTTAAGTAGAAACAACCTAAGAATTATAACGGGTCTCCTCACTGGACACTGCATACTAAAAAGACACCTTAGTTTACTTGGCCTAGTAAGTAGTGCCACATGCAGGTTCTGTGACACAGATGAGGAAACGCCGGACCACATTCTAGGTCGATGTAGCACACTCATACATCAAAGAAAGAAGTACCTGGGACGCTACCAGGTAGAAGAGAGCGACTTACCATCTCTTAAAATACTCCAAATACTCCAATTCTTGAGAGGAATACATTTGGAGGAAGAGCTGTAAGATGAGCAGGCCTCATCCAGCTCTGGGTGGGGGGCATAATAGATCTCAAGGTCGCAGTGCAATATCCCTCAAAATTATATTCATTCATTCATTCATCGATACTTGTGCAGTACAGTATGTTATATTGTACGGTATTGTTGCAAAATGAAAATGTGTTTTTAACATCGTTTGGAAGCTTAAGTTTGATTTTTGTCTATTGACATAGATACCCAGGTCCAAGAGGTACACATATACATATATAGTCGAGGTCTGGGATCGCTTCCCAGCCTCGTCCACCTAAAAAACTAAAAAGTTTTTTTTCAGGGCTACTGCCTCTTGCGAGGAATTGACAAATCCTCCAAGAGTATCACTTGTCACGAATAAGTGCTTCTCGTCTAGCCGTTCGGATTCGGCATAAAATTGTAGGTCCCTTCCATTCCTGTCGAAAGGCGCACACAGGAATGGTTGCGAGTTGTTAGTCACTAGGCCCTGGTTCTTCATGATCCGTTGTGCCACCCGATTTATTTTTTTTATTTATATAGTTGAACAGTCGTAAAAAAGAGCCTGCCTTGCGTCCAAAGGTATAGTTTTTTATAACAAAAGCGTTAAATGAAAATTGCACTACCTGTAAAGGTTTTTTTTTTTACCAAAACTATTCGTACAAATGTACTTTTTGACATTATGAAAAATAACAAGCGTATTTTTTTGCAAATTAGATTGCCTTTTTTTTGTTTAAACGAAAGGAGATGACCCATTTTTCTCTGATGTCTAGGCCACGTGCGTATATAGATGAAATAGGTACCAAATAAAAGCTGGTGTTGAGTTCTATAAGAAAGCTTAGTTTTTTTTAAAATCGGTGTTGGAGTTTTCATGATATTTGAGCTTGAAGTTGGCGATTCAAAAGTCATAGAATTAATTTTTTTTCCGAAAGAATTGTTCATAGATTGTGAAGTATAGTAGCTGGAAAAATGATTTAAGTACCAAATAAGAGACCACAAAAATACCTTTCAAACGATACCAATATCTCTTTCCTACGTTCAGCATATTTTGATATACACAGTTCAGACTTTTTTTGAAATAATTTCGTTGCAGGTGCTTTCTACGGCTGATATCTTGAAAAAATCAGTGATGACATGTATTTTTTTTTTTGTACCACTACAATCTTTAATTGATTACCTTTTGTTTAATGTACATTAAAATTATCTTACGTCAAATGAATGTCATCTTATAAACAAAAGGACCTTTTCTATTAAAAAAAAACAATTATACAATAAAATGCGTTTTTAATGCTTAACTAAGGCTTATTTAATATTTAAAAGTTATGCTAGGTTTCCACTTGTCATTGAAAGACACAGTATGACAAGACAGGGTGGGTTATACTTTCCTGCTACTTATTTCTAAGCTTTTTGTGTTGATAATACCCACCCTGACTTGTTAAAGTGTGTCAGTTTGCGTCTTTCAATGACAAGTGGAAACCTAGCATAAAGATTTTTTCTTATAGCAAATGATTATAATGCATTCAATAACAAAACCGCACCAAATGAAAAAAACATCCATGTGAACCAACTTTTTTTTTAAACTAGATTTTATAATACCACTTAACATTAGTCTGACCAGGTGTTCTTTTCAACGGTAAATACTTTGGTAGGCTTAAAGATTCCACAATGTAACATAAGCTTTTTCTGATAACATCAATTTTTGGACCGTTAGAAATCGACACATGACGCTTACCTAGCAAGCTGATTATAAAACAATTGAGCATCAAAGTAATGTGGGTATGCGAACTGTTGGATGTTGCGCTCAAGTTATGAGTATTTTGTGGTACTTGGGATTCGCTCGGCATCATGAACATATAAACAATGAACATACCAGCATTATAATATTTAGACAACATCCTTTTAAATAATTTCAATGAAGAATCGTGAGATAGACACGTTTTTTTATCGTTTTTTTTTAGTTTATGTATGTACATAACATCATAGTTATTTGCTTTAAGAAAAAACATAAATCTTTACTTTTACATATTAAATAAACCTTAGTTAGGCGTTAAAAAAAGCATTTCACTGTATCATCGTTTTTTTAAACAAAAAACGTCCTTTTGTTTATAATATGACATTCATTTGAGGTAAGATTATTTTAATGTACATTAAACAAAAGGCAATCAATTAAAGATTGTAGTGGTATACAAAAAAAATACATTCATCACTGATTTTTTCAAGACATCAGCCGTAGAAAGCACTTGCAACGAAATTATTTCAAAAAAAGTCTGAACTATGTATATCAAAATATGCTGAATGTAGGAAAGAGATATTGGTATCGTTTGAAAGGTACATTTGTGGTCTCTTATTTGGTACAAGCTATCACAAGCTATAAACAATTCTTTCGAAAAAAAAATTAATTCTATGACTTTTGAATCGCCAACTTCAAGCTCAAATATCTTGAAATCTCCAACACCGATTTTAAAAATATTAAGCATTCTTATAGAACTCAATACCAGCATTCTTTTGGTACCCATCTCATCTATGTACGCACGTGGCCCAAAAATGGGTCATCTCCTTTTACAATAACATAATTCGAAAAAGGTTATATATGTATATAGAGACTGGTTATTATTTTGCTGAGCTTTTTTTATAGTTTTATAAATGTTCTAGAAAAAAATATTTACAATCGCGACGAAAGTCCAGCAACCCATTATTCAACATAAGTGCATCTGTCCACCCACACAATAAGAATTATTCCTTTTATGTGAATATGTCGGGTGCATTACGAGTTATATTGCACAATGGAAAAATAAAAATATTTTGTTTAAACACAAACTATCATTTAAAGGCGATTTTTTTTTTAAATCCTATATTTAATTGATATACATATTATATAATAATGGGAGCCTGCATTAATATACAAAAGAACGATTATTAAGATTTAGTTTAACGGTTTTTTCTTTCAAATCTTTTACGTAACTGCGGTTAATAGGGTTCATTCTGATCAGGGGTGAATTAAGGCGGCCAAAGTGCCGCCCTGGATACTAAATGTAATCATAAGTCTTTTCATTCAGTTCAAAATAATTTATGCAAAAGTTAATTATTGGATTTTTATGTTCAGGTTTGCACAATTTTCGAACGAGCAAATCGTGGAGTTGGCTGTTTTATTCATCAAATTTCTTGCGCAACTTAAACGCAACTTAATTTGTTCTTGCTGGGTGTCTCAAAAAGAAATAGGCTATAGGGGTTTTTCTTTTTCAGCTCAGGAAAGAGTTCTGAACAAAGTCCGAGCATAGCGAGCATGCTCTGAACATCCTCTGAACAAAGCGTGTTCTGGTTCTGAGCACTCAGAATTATTTTTGAAACACACCTGAACACTAAGCTGTTACTTTTTTTTCAATTTCACCTATCAAATGCTTGTGTTCAGCATTTAACTCGGTCTGCTCAGTTATTTTATTCTGAGGTCATAGAGCGCACTCTGAACAAGCTCAGAACACGTTCAGAACGAAAAAAAGAAACACAAATTTGAAGCACTGAACGTTCAGAGGTAAAACAGAAGCACAATTTTTTGTTTGACAGTTCAGGCTCTGGTCTGAACTAAAAAACAAAAACGCCTTATAGAAGCAAAAATATCTTTCGGTCTGTTAGGATACACAACCAAACGTATAAATGATAGTGAATTGTTGAAAGAAAATAACATCAAAAGTCAGCAAATTGAAGCCTGATGATGGTTTATAAAACCGAAACGTGACGCTTTTAATTATAAAAATTATAAATGATATGAATATTTTTCAATTTATTAAATAAATTTAAATTATTTTATTAAAATCAAAGGTTTTTAAATATTTGTATTGTTATTCTATCATTTCACTAACGGTTATCTTTCACACAATGAATTCGATTATTCAATTTTTTTCGAAAACAGCTCTTATATGATTAAAATTAAGCAGTTTTCTCTTTTTTTGATGTTTTACTAGGAGATTTTTTGTAAGGTTATTATCCTGCTCCTCGCTAATGGCTTGACCGACTTTTTACATTTTTGTTCAGTTAAATATTCCTACGTAAATACAGTTTAAATAATAGATACCTACTGAATTGAAAAATTAGAGAAACAAACATTTTAGTAAGTTTATGACTATAATTCTGAAACATTTTGCCGTTCCCCAATAATTTTCCCATGTTGTAGTTTGATTATTATCAACGTCATGTTTTTTTGTTTTTGCTAAGAAAATGATTTCCTTATTTTTTAATATCTTGAAAATTAAAAATCCTAGAAACATACAATTTTCAGTTTTTGACACAATTGATAAGAGTATTGGATTTTGATAACAAATACTTTATTATGTAAAATGTTGAAAAAAAATAGTAAGACAATTTTTTTATTTTTTTTTTGTTTTGAGTTTGAAAATTATTTTTTTCAAAACTTATTTAAAAATAAGACACTAGAAGAGATTTCTGGGTCAATGAATATGCAATAAGTTAATAATTGATTTGTGCTGCGTATTCAAACGTGACGACGATTACCGATGGCTGAACTCAGGGCTTGCGATTAGTCGAATGACGCGACAAGCCAAGAGTCTTAAAAAAAAAAAAAAAAAAAGGCGCAGTCGGTAGATGAAAAAAGAAAGTGTTGTGACAACTTTTACTAATGTAAAACTACCTACGTGAACCATATCGTTTTTTATGTGCTATAATTAAAAATCTGAAGAAACGGAAACGGATACAAATATCAAAACAAAAAATAAAATAAATGTTTCACAGATCTTGTTCAAACCGTGGTTAAGTTTTGTGTGGTAACAATTAAAAAAAAAAGAAAATTCAAAAAAAACATTTCATGTCCATATCCATATCCAATATCAGAAATAAAATTAAATGTAAAAAATTAAAAACAAAGTGCAACAAAAAATAACGAAGCCAAAGATTCGGGTGAGTATATACATACGTATCTACATACCTACAAAAAATAAAATTACTAAGGTACTACATACATATGTTCAAGGTTTAGTTTTAAAAGGTAAATTTTTGTTTGTAAATTTTTATTGAGGTAGGTTGTGCTTTTAAAATTCTGTGTATAATTTTTGTTGGTGTCTAGTTAATGGCTAAAAGGCAAGTTGAGGCCGAACTTAATGATCTGATTGAGGAGTCAGAGCATCTGAAAAAAGAAAAGAAAGAACAGCAACGGCAGCTAAAATCGTTGAACGATTCTCTTCTTTCAGAGCTGAAGGAAATTTTGAACCCTGAGGTTTATAGATTGGTCAGTTTTCAGTTCAGCTCTCAGAGGGGTAAGTTTACGCGTGTAGAAACTACAGTCGTAATTCTTACGGAATATATCAAGGCCGTACATAATTTAGTAAGAACCCGCACTAGAGAGACAGAAGACCTTAAAAAACAGCTTGAAAAAAGCGAATTTATTCGTAAAAACGCTGAAAAACGACTTCTGCAAGCGGCAGAAGAACCCAACTAACAATTTAACTTCTGTAAGGGACTATCGAAGTTATTTCCTAATCAGCAAATTTGACTCTATAAGGCCTTAGAAAAACACATTTGGCCCACATTTAGAAACTCGAAGACACATCTAAACACCCTTATAAAAGGCATGTCGAGGCCTAGGAGAAGCCTTTTCTCTTAACTCTTTTTTTATTTCTATATTTCTCCTTTATTTTCATGCTAGTAATGATTTGCTTCTGGAACTTAATTCACGATTATTATTTATATCCGAAAAAAAAACACATTACTTACTTGATGGATTTTGCGGGAATTGAACCGAGGATGGTAGGGTTGACAGTCGGGCACCTTAGGTACCCAAGTAACATTGTTGGAGCTAGTTGAAGCAAAACTGCTCTTCTACAGCTCTAATGTAGTGTAATCTAAGGCTATAGCTCTGTAAAAGTTTATAATACAGCTCTCTTTATTTCATTTAAAAATTGTGCTCTATAACAGAGGTTCTGGAATGGTTTCAGCTCTAGCAACTAATAACGTCTCAAGATTCAAAAATATGCTCCTTACTGGAGTTTATAACATTCAAAATAGAGCATTGTCTAAATATCAGCGCTCAACGTGTTATTATAGAGCTTTCAACAGAACATGGACAAAATATTAACGCATGCGCCTACCAAAACGTCGAAACATAGCTCTTATAGAACCACACAAAAAGTCCGTATAGAGCTGAATACTAATACTTTCACACAAATGGTACCTAATAAAAATATTACTCATGCGCATTGTAAAGTGTCAAAAAAAAAAAAACATTTACAGAGCTATTGTAAAACCACCACTGATTTTATAGGGTGGTACAAACTTATATAAATTCAAAAAAATTAATTCAACAAAAAAACAAAAAAAATAACCATGAGTCGAAAATAAATAAAGCTGTGTTTTTTGAGAGAGTAACTAGCAACTCAGTAAAGGCTTAACACGGAAAACACAACAAAATTCTCTATAATAATTTGTTTTGTTATTGTTTTGGGTGTAAACATTTTGCTGAGTTGCTATTCACTCTCTCAAAAAACACGACTTAAATTAATTTCCCTATAAGGGTTTTAGAGAAGGTAGTTGTATTAATTATAATTATATATTATTTTTTTCTATACCCTAAGAAAGCTTTAAAACTTATCGAAATATAACTTAAGCTGAATCACAAAAAAAACTCGCTTGTTAAGTTCAAAGTGCATCTCAGGGACACCTCTTTAAATAAAAATATACTAGGTATTTGATGTGCAGAATATTCACTCTTTCTTTTATTTTCTAAAACACCCTATTTTATATTAAGCACTGAAAGCAAATCTGTCACCTTGTGGCTACTAGCTCTAAAATAACGCTATTACAGCTCTGAAGCGCTATTACAGCTCTATGGAAAATAAACTTTTACCCTAATAAAAATATGGCGATGAAAAGAAAAATAATTCGAATAACCAATTTTTGTTTTCAATTTTGTAAAAGAAAAGGTCTCCTTTTTCGATGAAAAAACACAACACATTTTTTAATTTTTAAACAAAATATTTAATTAATAATTGACAATAGTACTCAAGATTTTTTTTTTTTGTGCAGATTAAAATTTTTCAAAATCTCAGCGTAATATTTATAATTCCGGAAGCGCGTTGTAATTTCGCGAAGTACCTATAATTCATTTGTGATAAAACAAAACGCGCACTTAAAATTAACAATTATTTTACCGAAAAATATAATAATTCCCTTATTTTGTTCGAATATAAAAAATAACTTATCTTGTTGACATTACGCACTTTATGAAATTTTACAATACTTATAAATACTTCAAATAAAATAATCCATCACACAAACATAAAATATGTTCTGCAACTATTATATACTATTCTTCGATTGCATTATGCACACTTGTACCAACAAAAAGCTGTCAAAGGTGCTCCTTAGTGGATACAAAATGCATAATTAAAGAGCTTAAAATCTACTAAGTCCCTGATACCGAGCTGATTACGAACAGAAATTTGCTCTAAATGTAAAAGAATTTCCTGTATCAGAGCTCTAAAATAACTCTAAATGCGCAACTAGAGCTAATTCTCGAAGTGACGAGCTTTAAGACTTGCTCTGGAAGTGCTGTTAGAGCATTTGAACTGCTAAATTTGTTTCTTGGGTATAGAGCTAGCCTGGCATATGAAAAATGAGTGCCAAATTGGAACCACTTGAAACCGAAATTAGCTTCGTAAGTACATCCTTGCGGCTCCCTGATGAATTAAACTAATTTGAAAAATCCAGGTGACCATTGGTCTGTTGCTGGCAAGGGAGTTTTTTTTTACATAATGTTATTTTTTTTTTTAAATTATTAATGTTTCCATGATTACTCATTTGAGAAAACATGGAAGTGGTCACACAAACATACTTTTTGTGAGACAACAAATAAATAAAAGTTCTTTTTTCGTTGAAATCAATTGTTTTTTTAAAAACGAAATGCTTTGATTTGAGAAAATATATAAAAACTCTTGTATGCCCCATAAAATATGTACTTTTCATTTTGTACACAAACCGTTTACTGATAATTTTAATTTATATCTGTTTTTAAAAACACTAATTTGGCAAAATAAAAATCATAAACAATAAAGACAATCATTAAGTTTTTTCAACTGAAAGTAGCTATGTACGTAGTAAAATAGTATAATAGATAATAAAATACGTTTAAAATGTAATAAAAAAAACTACTGAGAAATGAAAGCTTCATACTAAAATAATTTTTGAAAACATTCGAATTTCTTAACGTGACAATATTTTTTAACGATGAAACAGGAACTTTACTATGGTCACCTCGTTTGTGAATAATTTCGCCAGCAGTACCTTATTTTCACATCAATACTGCTTTCCATGCGAAGTTCCAGCTTTTAATGCTTTCATGTTGAGTGTGCAACCTTTCGCTAAGACCAAATAATCGGAATTATTGCTTCCTGCGCATGCGCCTAAGAGGATGATTAAAATTAAGTTTATGGAAACTTCCTCTTCACAGGTCTTATAGAAACAACTTAGGCTGACATCAATTTGCTGGGGCCAATTCATCGAAATAAATGCTTCTCGCGCATGCGTCTGACAGAGTTCACACAATTATTATGCTTGTGTCGGGCTTGTGTTTGCTGGGTTTGGGTTATAGAATCAAAATTGGACGTCATGCTTAATCAGAGTTCCCACTGGGATCAAATTTAATTCTGTGGGAATCAATTTTATTGGTGGGATACGGGGTATTATTTTTTTTATAGAAATTTAAAAACAATAAGACAAACCACGAATATGAAGAAAAGTTTATCTGTTTTTCGTTAAATCATTTTTAATAAAATATAAATAAATAATTTGTATTTGTAGTGCAATTATGAAAATAAATAATTATAGTTTCATGTAAAAAAATAAATATATTTTCGTTTTTTTTAATCAAGTGAATTTAAATTGTTATCTTTTACCATATTTATATCACTGCAGAAAATAAATGTTTGTTCCGTTTTTGTTTTGCAAAATATAAACGATTTAATATTAGACCATACCTACCATACTGAATCGGTTTAATTAAAATTTTCAAAATGATAATATTTTTCCTATTTTTATTTTCATAAATAATTTGACCTGTGGTGACCCTCTCTCGGTAGTAGAAACATACATGCGCCGACCAGTACACAAAATAATGCTTGTATCGGGCTTTTGTGCATGGGGCTTACACAAACAAAATAAACTGACAGAATTTCACTGACAATTATGCTTCCATTAGACTTTCGTACACATAATAGCTTGTTTCAGCCGTTTATAAGTAGGCCCTGGCTTCCTTGTGAAAGCTTCTTCTTTGCTTTTATTTCACATGCCTCTCAAAACTAATATCTGGGAAGCCTTACTAAAACTATAACCAAATTGTAAATATTCAGGCTTGCAGAAAATTATAGATACTGCCTGTAATAGGTTTACAGAAAGCTGTTTTAAAAAAATATAGCTTCGAAAGTTTGCAACTTCGATGTCCAAACTAAATACAAGCCTTGTAGAAATAATAACTTATAGAAATTCAAAAAATGGACCTTATAGAGGAAAAATTGTTAGTTGGGAAGCTGATCAGGGAATAGACCAGCTAACAATTGAGTTGAACAAAAGTTTAACAACTCAGAGGGAGCTAAGGGAAAAAGGTTCAATAACACCTTCAGCGGGAAGTTTGAAAAACTTACTCCAGCTGTTCTGTACCCCTCAACATACCTCTACACCAAAATCATCAGTGGACAGAAAGTACACAGGAGTACAAACCACAGCGGTAGAGATAGGTAGAACCACCAACGAATCAAATAAGTCGTCACAAACAGAACCACAAAAAGGGTTAGTGAAGATGTCATTTGAAAATATTAGTAAGATAGTGTCAAGGTTGATACCCATTTTCTCAGGGGAACGGAATCATGAACTCTCGCGTAGAGTTCATGAGTTCTTAAATGCCTGCAATCTGGCATCAAAAATGTCGGAGTTGTCAAAACTGTTTAAAGACAGTTATTTAGTGCCAAAAACATTAGACAATGTACTGACCGAGTTAAAACAATGTCACCAATTGCTAGGAGAAGATGTGAAAGCATTCGCGAGGCGGCTAGCCACACTTCAGGCTACGTCATACATAATGTTTGACTCTAGATATAGGGCAGATGAGTCGGTTGGCCTGAAAAAGGAGGTTGCCAACACAGTTTTGAGAACGTTTAAAATAGGACTAGTCGATCCAGCTCTTCGCCAGTTTATGCTGGACAGCAAAAGTAGCGACCTGAATGAAATAGCAGAGGAAGCGCTGAAAAAATCTTTGCTTATCCAGCCAAACGCAATGGGCCGCATGGGGGCTGGATAACGTACCAAAGTCCTGTCCATAATTATCAAGCCACATTGAACAATAGCCTTATCAATTCATACCAATCTTTACCTTCCCTGCCCCAACCGCAACCCACTAGTATTTACAACCAGTGGCGGATCCAGGGGGGTGGCTATAGGGGCTAAAGCCCCCCCCACACAGCCGGTTCTTAAAATTGATTGAAATATAAAAATCAGAATCAGCAGTCAGAAAAAATAACGGGGCTGGGGCTACGCAATTTATATGCTACGTATTTTTTTTCTAAGCCCCTAATTAATTAGGTTGGGGCTGAATTCTGAAGGGAATTTTTCAAAAAAAAAAACAAGTTCGGGGCTACGGATAATTGACAGAAAATTGGGACGAAAAAAAAACAGCTCGCGAGTAGGGCTTGACAAGAATTGGACAAACAACGTGGTCGGGGCTAAGCAAATAATTCCTTTAAAACTTACCTTATTCCAGAAAATGTTTGCGCTTGACTCAAGGGACCGTCAAGTCCAAGTTGGGACTAAAGCTTAAAGAAATAATTGAAAAAAACGGGGTCGGGGCTTAACAATTAACATGCCAAAAGAAAAAAATAATTCACCCTATGAACAGATTTTTTTTTTCTGGTGGTTCAAAGCTTGACGTGGCTGAAAATTGAAGGTATATACATTTTTTTTTATCTCCACTTAAAAATATTTAAAATGTAAAATACTACAGATGTTATTGTATGTAATATTGATAGAAGCTGATATAAACTAGGATATTCTTTGGGAATGCCAAAATTGAATTATTTATATAACTGTAGATTTTCAACAAAAAAAAACCTTTAACCTAAACTAAAACTTTTTTATATTAGTTATCTATAAATTATAAAAATATATAAATTATAAAATAAAATCAACATCGTCACAATAGTTAAAATAATTTGCTCTTCAAGGGAAGCGTTTTTCTCTTTTCACTCTCACAACGCATGTTACATTTCCTCGTCACTCGAAAACATTAAAAAAAAAAATAATTTCAATTAGAAAGAAATATAATAATTTATTTTTATTATAAAATGGCAGTTATCAATAAGATTTTAGAATGATTATAACGATCAAGTGTTCTGAACGCTGCACTGATAGACCAAGAGCCTACAGCAAATTTTGGGAGTGGATTGCTAACCAAAATATGAGTATGATGGTTTGTAGGTGCGGTATCTAAAACAACCGTCTGGCAGGTTTCTTTTTCAGTTTATTTTTTCATAGGTATTACCACTTCAATAAATTAAAAAAAATTTACAATGTTTTCTTTAAGTCAAATCGTCAAAATCTTGGCAATCCGACCAATAGAACTCAAAATATTAGGTTTTTAAGCGAACCTTAATCGATTTGTTTGGAGACTTTGTTTTGTTGATTTTTTGTGTTTTATAATTCTCCAAGAAAAAGACGATAAGGTCCTCTTAAAAAGCTTATATTTTGAGTTCTATTGGTCGAATTGCCAAGATTATAACGTTTTGACTTAATGACAATATCACATAATATGTTTTTTAAATTTATTGAAGTGGTAATACCTCTGACAAAATAAACTGGAAAATCGCTATTTTCAAACCCCCACCCCCGCAAAAGGCTGAAAAAGAAACCTGAGAGACGGTTGTTTTTGATACCGCGATATATGCACCTACAAACCATCATACTCATATTTTGGTTAGCAATCCACTCCCAAAATTTGCTGCCGTCTCTTAGGCTATGAAGTTTAAATGGCAGAATACATTCGTTTAACTAGAACAACAGAATTATCTAAGTTCAAGGTTTACTTTGAAACCGAATCAAGTGCTGAACTTAAGTTTAAACATAAATTGTAGTTTAATTTGTGAAACTGGCCTTTAATGTCTCAAACTGGATCTACCAAGCCCCCCCCAAAGCCTTATCCTAGATCCGCTACTGTTTACAACACATATCCACATTCCCAGCAACCTCAAATGACAACTAGCATACCAATACAAACACACTTGTCACATTACAATAATTCTCACATGTAGTTTGCATATAATCAAACACCTACAGCACAATTCACCACTCAATTTCAAGACTCACCCCACTCCGAAAATAGGCAGTCACCTAGATCCACAAATCAATTTAAAACCTGTGGATTCTGTGGTAAATTAAACCACGCCTATGTTGATTGTGCTATTAAAAAAAAAAAAAACAATACACTGCGACACTTGCGAAGACTATGGGCATAGTCAAAACAATTCGCTCACAAATTCGAGTCACGCAGACAACAAGTCAAAAGCCCAGAGTCAAATGCAAGTGGTGTTCTAGGGTGGGGCATGTGGAGGACGATTGTTTCTCTAAGAGGAATTACCTTAAGGAACAATTGGGAAACGGCACGGGGCCAGTTTAAATCAATAAACTGTACCCCACAAAAATTGCCCTCCACAAGCTATCTCTTCAAATAAAGATGAAGAAACTTTTAAAAGAAAAAATTTGTAAGACTCTTGGCTTGTCGAGTCATTCGACCGATCACAAGCCCTGAGTTCAGCCAAATCAATTAAAATCAAAAAAAAATTATAAAAATGAATTCTTTAAAAGTAAAGTAGTTTTAAAATTTAAGAAAAAATTTTACTAGGAGATGTTTTGTAAGGTTATTATCCTGCTCCTCGCTAATGGCTTGACCGACTTTTTACATTTTTGTTCAGTTAAATATTCCTACGTAAATACAGTTTAAATAATAGATACCTACTGAATTGAAAAATTAGAGAAACAAACATTTTAGTAAGTTTATGACAATAATTCTGAAACATTTTGTCGTTCCCCAATAATTTTCCCATGTTGTAGTTTGATTATTATGAACGGCGTGTTTTTTTTGTTTTTGGTAAGAAAATGATTTCCTTGTTTATTAATATCTTGAAAATTAAAAATCCTATAAACATACAATTTTCAGTTTTTGACAAAATCAATAAGAGTATTGAATTTTGATAACAAATACTTAATTAGGTAAAATGTTGAAAAAAATAGTTAGATAATTTTTTTATTTTTTGTTTTTTTTTTGAGTTTGAAAATTATTTTTTCAAAACTGTTCATTTAAAGAACCTTATTTAAAAATAAGACAGTAGAAGAGATTTCTGTTTTTGCAAAAATGTATAAAAGGGTACTGTAAGTGTTGCCGTAGTTTTCAAATAATTTGTTTTCTGTTTCCTTAGAAAACTCCCCCTCCCTTCTAAATAAGGGGGAATAGACTATCCCTTCTGTCACACCTTAGGGTCACACTGTATATATGTATGTAGAATTTAAAGAAGGGTAATAAACTTGAAAATAAAATAAGAATATCAAAAATTAGTTTCAACATTAAAAAGCTATAAATGATTCAAAGCCTTACATAATTTTAAAAATTTAATAAAATCACAATTTTTAGATTTCCTGTTTCATGTATATCTACATAGGTGGGGCATTCCATGAAAAGTGGTAACTTTGTATGTTCATATATTTTAGTTGGGAAACAAATGAAAATATTTTTTATATAAAGTACTACCCCTAACCTTACTTCTATGAGTAGTCACATCACAAAAAAACACTTAAATAGTAACATGTCAAATTAAACAACAATTTAACTTGTAAACAGTCCAGAGTCCATACAAATTTGCATGATCTTAATTTAAAAATAACTTGGTTTGTTTCATTTTAGTATTAATACTTTTTTGTATTATTTTCTTCTTCTATCTTCCCTTTTGAAATGTTAATACCTATTTTTTGCTTTTAAGCCAAGAAGAGGCATAAATGTACCGTTTTTTAATCATATTGTCAAAATGTCGGGCACGTGACAATTCAACAGTTTATTTTGATGTAGTACCAAACTGAGACTAGTAGCTTTTTATAATTTACGACATAAACAGCGCAGGGAGTGAGTTATTTGCTACATAATTTTGTTTAATTTTATCGTGCTAATAACATGTAAAAAAAGGTGATAAACATATTGTCGGGCACGTGACGCGTTTTATTAAAAGTCTTTGAAAACCAAGAAAAGTGTTTATTTTGTCTAGTAACATAATATTTGTAGAGGAGCAATAGACGTATTATAATCGTGTATACTTTGTTTTTTGAAATTTCAAAATTTTTCATCAAGTTTTGAATTTAAAAGAACCAATATAAAGTTGACGGGACATTTACACACCCTTTTAGTATGAAATTTTTCGCCCCTTCCCAATAATTTGTATACAGTAATTTAGCCACATTTGTAAGCTTTTTTTAAGATTGAAGATCTGACCTGTAAAAATGAAGTTATGATTTTTTAAAAGTAAAAAAAGCCGATTAGAAATAATTATTTTTATTCAAATAACAAAGGTTGACAATGAACAAAGCAGAAAATTTCGACTGATTTTTGATAAATTCGATTGTGACACTAATATAGCACGTAGACCAATAAATGAAGTATCAAATTAATCGTTGTTTCATTGAGATGTAAAATATCAATTAACTAACTCAATCGATACACACATTAAAAAGATATTAAGTAATATGTGTTAAAAATATTGTATTATCAATATCTCCACTCAACGTTTATTTAGTAAAACATTTTTTTTTTTGGACCAACAAGACCACGATTTGGACCAAGAAGACCTCATTTTCAACAAATATCTATGCATTGTCAGTTCTAATTTCCTACATGTTGGGCACGTTACGGCAATTATAATGCTAATATTCAGATTAAGTACATTGTTTTCAACTAATTTTTTTTTGTTAAAAAAATCCTTATTTGTTAATTATTTTGTAGAAAATGCTATTTTGCTATAAATACTTAAAGTTTAGCTAAAATAAACCAATTATTAATGAAGTTCTGAACTTTGGTAGTTTTAATGTCGGGCACGTGACGCAAACTACTCTTAGTATAATTACCAGTTTTTTTAATTTTTTACTACAAATCTTTTGCCACATCAAAGCAAGGATTTCAAACGATATAAAAATGTATGAAAATAATCTAGATTCTAGTATTAAGTTATTTTAAATAGTAAAAACTACGTACGAATGTCGGGTACGTGACAAAAGGTACCGAAAATAATTCTAAGCAGTTTTGCAAAAGGGAGGTGTATTATTCAAGTAATTTTGGTACCAAAAAATTGAAATACTAATATCTACGCTTCCAAACATTTTTATATGACACCTTAATTTGTATTTCACTTATTTTTCAACCATCTATAAATTAAATTTTTGACGCACTCTCCTGATTTCGTTAAAAACCTTTAAAAATACTGGACTTTTCCCCTTTCTTCCTACAAAATTTAAAGTTTTTATTTAAAAAATGCGTAAGACATCAAAATGAAGCTCTCCACCAAAATTCAGCTTTGTCGGAGTTATATTTGAAAAGATATTTTTATTTTATCGATATACTTGAACAAAAATGTTTTATTTTTGTTTTATTTTTAAAATATTTTATTGGGTTCAAACGGTTATAACTTTCTATCTGAGCACCGCTTTGGCAAGTTTTATATCTTTTTAAAAACTACAGAAAAACGGGATAGTTTTGGAAGATAAACCCTGTATTGTGTCATACGAATTTTATTCATGGAGCTGTTAAGAAGATTGAGGTCAAAAATTAAGTTTGTAGGCAAATGGTGATGTAAATTAACATTTTTGTATTCAGTAAAATAAGTCAAACTATAAGCCAAGGTTTTAGTGTAAAAACTGTAAAAAACAAAAGTCAATTATGGACAGGGTGAGCAAAAAACTGGTTCAAAGTAAAGTTTTTTTTAAATTTTGAAAAATAGCCGTTACTCGAAAACCGTTATGATTCGGTATGAACAAGTTACCAAATTCTGGAAGGTCATGACTTGGCCTATCACCATATTCAGTTTTGACCATCCTTTACGGGACACCCTGTATATCACAAACCATCTCCCCCCATGCTACACAAGCAATGTTGCCAGATCTAGCTGAAGCGCGTAGCAAACAAACTAATGTTTGCGGCTACATAAGTATATACAAACTTTCTATTTATTCGGTTACGTAATCAATAATATTTTAAGACCTTAAATTTAAAGATATTTAAAGTTATTACATACATTATGAAGTTTTATTTAGTTACTATGTTTTATTATATTATATTATAAAAAGTTATTACTGTTAATTTCTCCTTCAGTCTTAGCGATTGAAAACTTTTTACACCGACTAGCCTCACCTCACCCCTTTTGTAGGTCCAGAAAAAAAAGTTTGTTTAATATAGCCTCTTAAATATTCTGCATTTTAAGACCTTAACCTCAAAGATCAGGTGAGCCGAACTCAAGTTAACGGTATACTTACATTAACATATCTTAGCAATTCGGCTTTGTTTTTCTAAAAATCTATACAACATAGCGTTGTATATTAAAACTATAGTACTATTATGGAATCGATTTTTCTGTTTCTGTGGTAGCTCTCGTGAGGGCGCAAAAATCGTGCCACGTTGGATTGGAGAGATGTGAATGAGGATAGGAAGAGGAATAAAAGCTGGTTGTTAGAAGGAGAGGAGTGTATTTTGTTGATTCTGACAGTTGCTGACAACAACTACCTGGTGTAAGTGAGATAGTTTTTCGTCATGGCAACTAAGGGGATAATTGGCAGAAAATGAAAAAATGTTCTCGTTGCCATGGAGCATTGTACAACGGTATCGTTTTATTTTTGAATTTGAATTTGCCTATAGATTTTTTGTTGCTTTCTATGAAAGCCTATGAAAGAGTATAACTATATGTCTATATATAGGGTTATTAGATTTTATTAGCTTCAAATGTGTCTAAAATTTTCATTTTCAGCTAAAAATGATTTTTTTAATGCTACGTTGCTAATTTTCACAATTCCTAGGCAAAATAGTCTTGAAACGATGCTATATTTCTTTATGAGGAACAAACATTTTTTTTCACAAAAAAAAAATGAAGAAACATTTTTTGAGATTTATAGGTAGGTATTTTGTTTGGAAAGAAATTAAAAAAAAAACACTTTAAAAGTAATTTTTTTGCAGGTAAATTTATCAAAAGTTTGTTTAGATAGGTACTTTAATAGTAAACAAAAATTGATAAAAATAGAGAATTTACTTTCAAAAGTTAAGAAATTTTGATTAATTTAAAAAATCAACTATTTCCTTTTAACAAAATAGGTAGGTACTTTTAGAGCTAAAGAAATTTTAATAAAATTGAAAAAAAAAAACTAAAGATAAGAACATTTTGATAAAATTTAAAAAAGAAAAGTATTTTACCTTTAAAAAAAAAACTTTTTTTACCGTTTAAACATGCTTTTAAAAGGTAAATAAATTTTGAATATATTTAAAACAAAAAATATTTTACCTTAAAGAAAAATACAATTCTTTTACCACTAAAAAAATACTTCTACAGGCAAACAAATTTTGATAAAATTAAAAAAAAAGTATTTTACCTTTAAAAAACTCTTGATAAATTAAAGAAAAAAATAATTTTAAAAGTAAAGAAATTTTGATAAAATAAAAAACAAATCTGAAGCAAAGAATAAAAAAAAAATTATTGTAAAAATACTTTTAAAAGAAAATAAATTTTGGTTTACTTTAAAAAAATAAATACGTTATTACCTTTAAGAAATACTTTAGATACAAAATGAAAGGAAAAAATTAAAAAATAAATATTTTACCTTGAGAAATTTAAGAAAAACAAATTTAACTTTAAAAAAATATGCTTTTTAAAGTAAAGAAATTTTGATAAAATTAAAAAAAAAACAATATCTTTAAAAAAAAAACTATTTTACCCTTAAAAAAATACTTTTAAAAGTAAAGAGATTTTGGTAACATTTTAAAAAATAAATATCTTTTTATCTTTCAAAAATACTTCAGATAAAAAAAAAAATAAAAAAAAACTATTAAAATTATTTCAGCTTAAAAAATTATATATATATAAGTTTTACATATGAGTGTTTTTTATAATACAAATTCTATATACTACTGAAATACATCAGCCAAGTAGAAGACTTAGCATTATTTAATTGGACTTGTTGAATTATTGATTCAATATAGCTTTTAACGGCCTTTAGTCCATAAAAATTGGCGTTTCGTCCCGGCGTTCTCACTTGGACTCTTCAGTTGACAGTGAGGGCCTTGTCAAGACGCAATTTTTATTAAGTTCAGTCCAGCTTACATCAATTTTACAGCGAAAATCGAATGTGAACTATATCCAACCCAATTAGAATTTCTAATCAAGAATTGTTGGAAATTTTGTTACCCGTGGCCTGGCATTGTTAACATATGAGTGTTTTTTATAATACAAATTCTATATACTACTGAAATACATCAGCCAAGTAGAAGACTTAGCATTATTTAATTGGACTTGTTGAATTATTGATTCAATATAGCTTTTAACGGCCTTTAGTCCATAAAAATTGGCGTTTCGTCCCGGCGTTCTCACTTTTTATGGACTAAAGGCCGTTAAAAGCTATATTGAATCAATAATTCAACAAGTCAAATTAAATAATGCTAAGTCTTCTACTTGGCTGATGTATTTCAGTAGTATATAGAATTTGTATTATAAAAAACACTCATATGTTAACAATGCCAGGCCACGGGTAACAAAATTTCCAACAATTCTTGATTAGAAATTCTAATTGGGTTGGATATAGTTCACATTCGATTTTCGCTGTAAAATTGATGTAAGCTGGACTGAACTTAATAAAAATTGCGTCTTGACAAGGCCCTCACTGTCAACTGAAGAGTCCAAGTGAGAACGCCGGGACGAAACGCCAATTTTTATGGACTAAAGGCCGTTAAAAGCTATATTGAATCAATAATTCAACAAGTCCAATTAAATAATGCTAAGTCTTCTACTTGGCTGATGTATTTCAGTAGTATATAGAATTTGTATTATAAAAAACACTCATATGTTAACAATGCCAGGCCACGGGTAACAAAATTTCCAACAATTCTTGATTAGAAATTCTAATTGGGTTGGATATAGTTCACATTCGATTTTCGCTGTAAAATTGATGTAAGCTGGACTGAACTTAATAAAAATTGCGTCTTGACAAGGCCCTCACTGTCAACTGAAGAGTCCAAGTGAGAACGCCGGGACGAAACGCCAATTTTTATGGACTAAAGGCCGTTAAAAGCTATATTGAATCAATAATTCAACAAGTCCAATTAAATAATGCTAAGTCTTCTACTTGGCTGATGTATTTCAGTAGTATATAGAATTTGTATTATAAAAAACACTCATATGTTAACAATGCCAGGCCACGGGTAACAAAATTTCCAACAATTCTTGATTAGAAATTCTAATTGGGTTGGATATAGTTCACATTCGATTTTCGCTGTAAAATTGATGTAAGCTGGACTGAACTTAATAAAAATTGCGTCTTGACAAGGCCCTCACTGTCAACTGAAGAGTCCAAGTGAGAACGCCGGGACGAAACGCCAATTTTTATGGACTAAAGGCCGTTAAAAGCTATATTGAATCTATAAGTTTTACAGTTAAAAAAACTTCAAGAGATGTAGAATTCTTTTCCACATCACCTTTTGAGGTAGAACAGTAGATGCGTTTTTTTTGTCGAGGTTTCCCCAGTACGCCTAGTCCTCGTTCTATTACTACTTTATATCTTAAATAAAGACTAGATTTATTGCACATGCATTAAATAAATAAATATTTACATATATAGTATTATAGTTACATAGAAAATATTTAAAACTAAATATTATTGACTAAAACATAAATAACACTTAAGTCTAAAGAAATTTTTCCGATGGTTTTCCTCTCAATGTCTTGTTGGTTTTACGTATTTGTAGGATGATCAGTCCGATCAGCATTTTTCCTGGTGTTCCGTCGAGCAGTCTGGTAGCGATATCTTTTCCTTTTCCTTTTCCTTCATAATCTCAGCCGTCCATGTTTCAGCAATCTTTTCCATAGTTTTTTTTTGGAAAGTGTTCCAAAAACCTTTTTTGGGAAACGGGTCGAAGGAACTGTCAGTTTTCCAAACTCAGAAGTTGAAGCTATTGTCTTATAAGCTCTCAGTTCTATCAACAAGGTCTGTTACCTGAATTGGTCTACCTCGTCGATCATGAACTGAGAGCATATTTCACAATTAAGCTTCTTTCTGAGTTTTGATGTTGCAAATCCAGCGTAATATACTGCAGCCGCTTTCTGGAGTTTCAAGGCGTCAGCATCTTCTTGCTTTGTGTTAGACACAGGTTCGACGTTCACATCTTCTGCAGTCAAGTGTTGACCTGTAAAAACACCAAATAAATTGTTCTCTATTCTTTCTTCGAATATGAAGTCATTATTTGTTGGATCGTTTACATTTTCAATGGCGGGTTCGTTTGTGGCCCCTTGTAGCAGTGGTCCAGCATCTTCATACCCCGAATGTTTCGCTGATATTTAATGCTGAAAAATGATCTGCTTCAAATTTCTTAGGAACCTCCATGCCGATGGGTCCCTTTTATAAGATCCTCTATTGCTACGTATTGTCGAGAAAAGATTCTCGATAACATCAGTATTCAAATGTGCAAGCAGGAAGTATGACTACTCATCGCTCTTCTGGTATTCCCACATCATCTCGATTTCCAGAAGAGTTTGCTTGTATCCTTTAAAGCATGGTGGGATACTCACAGCGCTGCTAGATCTCCACGTTGATATCCACTCTCTTGCACTCTTCAAGACATCAAGTGTGTCCGTTGTCTCCGATAGGACCTGCTTGTTAGGATTCCTGGAGTAGAGTTCTCCTGTATCCAAAGTGTCGAAGAGGTCATTCATCCTTTTAATAAATGTAGCTGTTGACAAAGCAACTTTCTTGTCTTCATCTGACTTAAAAAAAAACACGCTCAATGCATACATGATTCCTGTATACATATTGAGGCTGAAAACCTGCGTCGCTAACTTCACTGATAATTTATCATAATGGACTGGTCGGACATGGGCCGAAGTTAGCTTGAACATCGTCTGAAATATGCCTTTCGAATCCTGTGTGTAAATTCTCTCCAGTATCCGCCAGTCTGCTACTCCATCATCAAAAGAAATTATATGTTTGAGCAAAATATTCCGTACGCTCTTAAACATATGCGGATAGGCATGGAGTAAAAAAAACTCTATGATTTTCGATATCCACATACGGTTTGCTGTCCGAAGCTCCAGGCCCTCTTAATTTCAAATAAGCTGCAACATTCATGGATCCTTGGTCACAGCTTGCTGCGACAACAAACATTCCACATTTCAATACTCCAGTAATGATGGTAACCAACATCTGCGATAAAGATGCTGTCTTTGGTAATCCGATGTAATATGCAATCGTCTGCTTCCAGTTCTTGTTTAAGCCTCGTAGCGTGAAAACCATTGCCTTATTGGCTATCCTTACGTCCCTTCCTAATTCTCCAAAATCGGTGAATCCGTAAATGAGGTCGTCCTTAAAGTTGAGTTCCAATTCTGATTTGATGGCCATTTCATCAAACAGCAGCACACATTTTCTCTCCATTCGTGTCATTTCCTTTGCTTTGTCCGTCAGCAAATCCTGAATCCTTTCACTCCGTCCTGTTGGCAATCTTATTTCCGAATGCCATCGGTAGATGGTGCTTACCGATGGCAGTTTGAATCCGGCGCTTATCATAAAGTTATAGCACGCTGGGGACTTAAAGAAAAATTTCAAAGATAAGTCTCTTTCTTTAGGTCCCCAGGGTGTGTTAGTTTTGTGGAACAATTGTGAAAACACAAATGTCCGCACATCCTCTGGAAATTCTTCCATGTGGGAGTCGACATTTTCCCTCAACCTATATTCTGGGTTATTCTTTAGTCTTTTAGGTGTATCAAAAATATAGCGCGGGATAAAGCTTTCGCGTTTAGCCTTTGGTAGTAGTAGCCCGTAGCGTAATGGTTAGTGCGTTCGACTGTCACGCTGGAGGTCTGGGATCGCTTCCCAGCCTCGTCCACCTAAAAACTAAAAAGTTTTTTTTCAGGGCTACTGCCTATTGTGAGGAATTGACAAATCCTCCAAGAGTATCACTTGTCACGAATAAGTGCGTCTCGTCTAGCCGTTCGGATTCGGCATACAATTGTAGGTCCCTTCCATTCCTGTCGAAAGGCGCACACAGGAATGGTTGCGAGTTGTTAGTCACTAGGCCCTGGTTCTTCATGAGCCGTTGTGCCACCCGATTTTTATTTATATAGTTTAGCCTTTGGTTGGTATTTGAAAGAAGGGTAATTAGGGAAAGGAAATTGTGGAGAACTGTGCGAACATGAAGGCACGTCTGGAAGAGAGTAATCTTTAATATAATTCGTGGAAGTGCTTGCAGCCATATTTATCAATGATAAAGCTGGACTGCAACGTTCAGGTAGAGGGGGTGAAGGTGGAGGTAGAGGAGGTCAGGAGCCCGGTTTGCAGAGGTGACCGTGGAGGTAGGCCGCTTCCAGGTCCTCCAAGCATGCTGTATCAGTTGCAATATCGGTGCAGTTACAAACAGCCTCGGAAGAAATGGGTAACGCGTATTTGGCAAGACATTTCCGTGTTGTTTTTAAAAGGATGTCCTTAGCATGGAAACGTTTTCACACATGGAGGCTCTGTCCGGTAGAGCCTTCGTGGGTGAAATATTTCCATGTTTTAACCAAACCGGCCTTCTATGGTCTTTAGGTATTTTAAAAAGGAAACATCACCCTAATTTCTTTGTAGCTCACTGCAGTTTGCGTAACTACAGATAACCATTTTAAATGAAAATTATTGAGTAAATCGATCAAATTTATTAATAAAGTTATATAATAAAATTTATTTCAAAATCAATTAATTCAAACTTTAAATCAAATTATTTAATTTATGAAATAAAATTACATACACAAAAAATTAATTTAATTAATCAAATTTAATTAATTTTTTAAATCTATGAAATTAAAAAAAAATATTAATTATTATCAAATGAAATTAATTAATATTATAAATCAAATTAATTATAAAATGTTATTAATTTAAAAAATGAAATTAATTATAAAATGTAATAAATTTAATAAATGATATTATTAAGAAATTTAAAAAATCAAATTGTTTTAGAAATTAATGAATTTAATAATAAATAATGAAATAAAAACTGTATAGTGAAATACAGAAACAAGGTTTTTATTGTATTATTTATTTAATTAAATAAATTAAAATAAAAGATGAATTGAATTATCAAACGAAGATAAATAAGAAATAAAGGAAATTTTTAAAATTATTTTATCAAATTAATAAATGAAATTAATTATAAAAATAATTAATTTTGGATATATTATTAACTTCTTTATTAAATGAAATTAATTTTTTAAATTAATTAATTTAATAAATAAGATTAATTATAAAATCAATTAATTTAATTATAAAACTAAATTTATTAAATGTAATAAATAATTGTGAAATATTAGAAAATTAATTTAGGTATTATAAAAATCACCCTGCAGATCAAAGAGTTTTAAGAAACTTGTTTACTCCAGAAATTAAAAAAAACTAAACTCACCAAACAAAACATATTAAATTTGTCAATAATAAAACTGAATCTACCTTTATTCTCAAATAAAAACACAAAAACTTTTATCACAAATTTCACTATTTTTATTTAGCACCCTATTAAATCATGGGTGACAAAAAACCTTGAAAAACACTCTTAAAAAAGGCAAAAAAATATTGCACAAGCACCCTATGGTCTTAAGTTAAAAAAATGTTTAATGAACAAAATTTAGAAAAAAGAGAAAAACACTGCACTAAAATAGTTAACACTGATTCTTGTACAACGAAAATATACTAAAATATAAACTAAATAGGTTTTTTTTTTCGACAAATAAAATCACTGCACTTATGGGTTTAAAAATCTAATCAATGGAAAAAACACTTCACTATAAAAATGAAAATTATTGTAAATTTAAAAACAAAATTTTGAAACTACACTGCACTGATATGGGTATTGGCTAGGGTAAACAAATTAAATGAACTACAAAACACTTCACTATAAAAAAAAAATATTGTAAATTTACAAAAAAAAACTTTGAAACTAACACAACAGGTATTTTAAATGAAAATTAAAGCGCTGCACTAATAAAACTAACACTGAATGCGTGTAATTATGTATATAAAAACAAAGAAAAAACCGAGTTAGGTAAAATTTTTTGGGAAATAAAAATCACTGCACTATTAGCTATTCAAACAAAAACGGCAAAAACACTTCACTAAATGGGCTTTTATTTGCTATTTAAAATGATAAACAGCATGGAAATGTTTTTCATAAGTTACGCCTCAGACGTCACCTCCTAACATTAACCCGCTATTCCCCACACGCCCCTTTGCCTAACGGCACATTTGTAAATTTCAAACGGATTCCCACACCATTTTCGCTAACACAGCAAAACCAATCCAAAACGGATACACACCTTTTCCCTTCCACCTTTATCCACTTAAACAAAGAAATGTAATATGAATATTTTAAAAAGAAATTTATATTTTGCAAACTCGGCACATTTTCTATTTGCCCGAAGTATTGTTCAAGTCAAAGATTATTATATAGTTTAGTTCTAATCCATCAATCAAACTTAAAGGTGCAGCCTCGCTTAGGACAGCGGCCTTTAATTTTGAAATAATTAAATAATAAGAAAATGTAATAATAATAAAAGTTTTTTTTTAGAGAGAACTCGGAAACCACGATATAAATGGCGCAGTCGGTAAACGCACGAAAAAGTGTATATTTCGTTATAGTTCGATTAAGAATTTAAAACGAAAAAACGTGTATATTTCGTAAATATTCGATTAAGATTTAAAACGAAAAAGTGCGTATATTTCGTAAATGTTCGATTAAGAATAAAACAAAATTTATGACTCGTAAACGTTCGATTAAAAATAAAACAAAAAAAAAAATTTGTATGTCTCGTAAATGTTCGATTAAGAAATAAAAACGAAAAAATTACAATTTCTATAAAGAGTGAATATCTTGACAAAGAAAGTTTGACAATTTAAATAAAGAAATATCGTGGTCAAGAACAAACCTGTAACAAAAAAAAAAAAAAAAAGAACTCTATCAAAATTAATAACAGAAGGAATAAAATCTTCGACAACATAAGAGCTAACAGGATGGCACAACTTAATGTTGAGCAATGCCTAGCTGCGCTCACGGAAATAATTCAACAAAATAACAGACCGGCCAGCACAAGAGCGCGAATAGAAAAAGAAATCAGATTCTTGGAGACATTTAAAGGCGATAAAGGTACATTGCCTTCATTTGTAAGCTCTGTCAATAAAATTCTCAGTGACCATCACGAGGAAGAACGAGCAGCAGTTTTTGAAGTCATATACAATACCAAAATCCAAGGACCAGCGAAGAACTTAATGTACAACGACCCACCAACAACATGGACTGAATGCCTAGAAAAGCTGCGAAATCATTTTCGACCAACGAGGGACGAGATGACAATAACTAAAGACATTGGAATACTCAATGTAAGTTCAATTTTTGATTTAGACAAAAAACTAAAAAAACTTATATTAAATATATCAGAATATTCCACATTTTGCGTAAACGGTCCTACAATGACCATGATTTTCAATAATATGTTAATTCAAAAGGTCAAAGAATTAGTAGCTGGCTCATTAGCATTTGCAATAATTAACCTATACGATATTTTTGCTATTAGAAACATTATAAGTAAATTTATAGGACATGACCAGGGAAATCTAAAAATAACTGAACCTTAACACCAAAACAATTCAGGTTATCCTAGACAAAATTATAGACCCACTAATTTTAGCTATCAGAATAATAACTTCCATAATAATCCCAACAAATCTGGTCAACGCAATTCAAATGATTCAGGTACATTTAATCATAACAATCCCAACAAATTTAGTCAACGCAATTCAAATACCTCAGGTAAATTTAATCATAACAATAACAAGATCCGGTCAACACAATAGGTATAATCAAAACAATGTAGGTAACAACTCTTATAACAATCCCACTAATTCCAATCGATCCGGACAGAATAGGAATAATTACTCAGGTAATTTTAAAAATCCAGCTGAACAAATGGATACATTGTCAGCATCATATCAAAAAGAGGTTAATACTCTCGATGATATTTCGGATTTTCGGGAAGGCAACCAAAAAGCCGACTTCCCTATATAGTTATAATAACAAAAAACAAATACAAACTAAGGTTACTCATAGACACAGGTTCGGAAACGAGTATCCTCAACCCAGGGATTTGCCACCCAAAATGGCAAACGAAATTAAGAAAAACCTTTAGAAATAAAAACAGCCGGAGGAGTGTCAATATACGCTTATTCTAAAGTAACGATTCCACTGTTCGAAGAGTTTGGCTTGATAAATAAAACTGCTGAATTCCTCGAACACAAGTTTCACAATATATACGATGGTTTAATCGGAAATAACATATTGTTCCCCATCAGATCAGTAATAGACTTTAGCAAAAAAATATTAATAGTAAAGGAAACTAAAATTCCAATCTACTTTAACAACTACGAAGAAAAAACAGCAAATGAAAATTTCGTTAAAGAAATTTCAATACCATGCAACAATGAACAAAATATAACAGATGATGATTACGAAATGGTCATTCCGATCATGGAAGTGTACCATACGGAAATCTGTAAAGATCCTATCTTGCAACAAATAAGAACAAGCCACTTATATGAAGAAGAACGAAATGGAATCAATCTATTAGTTTCAAAATACTCTTCGGTCTTCTACCAAGAAGGGACTGACCTCACTTTTACAAATGCGATAAAGCATGAAGTAAAAACAAAAAATGACGTCCCGATATATACAAAAAGCTATCGATATCCTGAAGTGCATAGGAGTGAAGTTAGATCTCAAATTGATGAGATGCTGCGTCAAGGCATTATACGGCCGAGCAGTTCACCTTCCTCCGCACCAATATGGATAGTTCCGAAAAAGGACGATGCTTCACAAATAAAAAAATGGAGACTCGTAATCGATTATAGGAAACTTAACGATGTTTCCATCGATGACAAATTTCCAACTCCAAATATAGAAGATATATTTGACAAATTAGGAAGATCATTATATTTCACAATCCTCGATCTGGCCAAAGGGTTTCACCAGATCGAAATCGCAGAAAACGATATCAAAAAAACGGCTTTTTCAACCGACAATGGACACTACGAGTTTGTTCGTATGCCATTTGGACTGAAAAATGCCCCTGCGACATTCCAACGCTTGATGAATTCGGTACTTCACGAGTTCATAGGAAAAATATGTCTTGTCTACTTAGACGACATCATCATATTTTCGACAAGCTTTGAAGAACACTTTGTTTCAATAAAAAAAATCTTTCAAAGACTCAAAGAAGTAAACCTAAAAATTCAATTAGACAAAAGTGAATTTCTCAAAAGAGAAACTGAATTCCTAGGCCACATAGTAACCACTAGTGGAATTAAACCTAACCCTAACAAAATAGCAGCCATTCAAAATTATACACTACCCAAAACCCTGAAACAAATTCGAGCATTTCTAGGAATCACAGGCTATTACCGTAAGTTCATAAAAGATTGTGGGAAAGTAGCTAAACCTATGACATCATTCCTTAAGAAAGATGCTAAAATTGACATTAAGGACAAAGATTATATTGAAAGCTTTGAAACCTTAAAAACTTTAATTACTTCCTCACCTATCCTTATATATCCGGATTTTTCAAAAAAATTACTGTAACAACAGATGCATCAAATAATGCTATAGGTGGTGTTCTAAGCCAAGAAAACCATCCAATCTGTTACTTTAGCCGTACACTCAACCAACATGAAACAAAGTATTCTACTATAGAGAAAGAACTTCTCGCAATAGTCGATTCCACGAAATACTTCAGACCATACCTTTTTGGCAGAAAGTTCACGGTGCAAACCGACCATAGACCCCTTGTTTGGCTAAGTTCGCTTAAAGAACCAAACACCAAACTACAAAGGTGGAAAATTAAATTAGAAGAATATAACTTCGACAAAGAATATGTCAAAGGGAAAGACAACCAAGTTGCTGATGGTTTGTCAAGGATAGAAGTCTACCATAATCAAAACGTAACATACCATTCTGAAAACAATGAATCACAATTCAATGAACAAAGCATTATAGCTACAGTCCACAGCTCAAATGAAGACAGTAGTAAACACATACCGATTACTGATTATTGAATAAACATTTATAAATCACAAATAATTTTAAATACTACAACAAACCTAAGTAATCACAAGGTATATCACCCTTTCAAAAAGAAAAGAATTGTAATTGAACTAAAAGTCTTTAATGAAAAATTAATCATTGATATTTTAAAAAAATTCACTCCGCCTAAAGGAATAGTAGGAATTTTCACAAAAGACGATCATTTATTTGCCCAATTTCAGGAAGTTTATATAAATTATTTTAGTAACAACAAACTCTTAAAGTTCATTAAATGCAGTAAATTCTTAGGAGACCTCGAAGAAAAACAATTACTAGTAATTTCGAAAACCCATGATTCACTAAATCATAGAGGAATTAATGAGACCTACGAAGAAATTAAAGATATATATTACTGCCCAAACCTTAAAGATAAAGTTCAAAAGTTTATCAATAACTGCGAAACTTGTAATAAAGCTAAATATGAAAGAAAACCCAATAAAGTCCCATGGAAACTAACTGAAACCCCTATAAAAATGCAACCAAATCATACATATTGATATTTTGTATGCAAATATAAATTTAATGTACGTCACAATGATTGACAAATTTTCAAAACATGTCACGGCATACGAAATCAAACATAGAACTTGGACTTCTTTGTTACATACATTGGAAAAAAGATTCGCTACTTTAGGAATTCCTGAGCGAATAGTAACAGACGGAGAAACAGGTTTTTTATCATTAAACATTAAAGAATTTCTAAAAGACAATAATGTTGACCTGCACATAACCACCCCATATAATAAAACTGGCAATTCGGATATCGAAAGATTCCACTCTACTCTTAACGAGCATATTAGAACTTTCACCGCCGATAAAAATAACACAGACACTCTTAGGCAAAAAGTATTAAAAGCGATAACTATTTACAACAAAACAATCCACTCCACTACAAAAAAGAGACCAATAAATTTCTTAAACGGTACCATATTAAATGAGGAATACCCAAAAATTACAGAAATTGTCCATAAAAATAAAGAAAATTATATAAATAAATTAAATAAAGATAGGAAAAATATTGATTTTACCGAAAATAAACAGCAATACTTAAAAATTAGAACAGGGAATAAGATCAAACCAATATACAAAAAAGCAACCGCAAAATTGGTTGACCCAGATCATGTTAAAGATGAAAAAGGAAGTAAATTTTACAAAACACAAGTAAAACGTAACTATAAATACGAAAATACTTAAATTTTTTTTTCTCCAGATATTATTTATCACCTTTCTGACTTTAACAACAGTTACTAACGGACAGAGACTAGAAGTACAAAACCTGAACTCAGGAAACGGGTTCATTACAATTAAAGACGAAAAAATTCAATTCATAACAGGATACACTAAAATATTACATAATATAAATCTAACTGCATGGACGGAAAACCTAAATATAATAGAACATAACATAAAAAAACTTAACCTTAGGGATGAATACCCAACATTAACACACAACTTTAAACTCTTATCTGAAGAGGTAGAAAATCTGTTAGGACATTATCACCATAAAACAAAAAGAGGACTTATTAATATTGTAGGAAAAGGACTAAAATACCTCACTGGGACAATGGACTACGACGACGTAACAGAAATCAAACAAACTCTAAACATAAACGAACAAAATACCAAGAACCTTATCGAAGGATTTAACGACCAAGTCAAAATTAATCATAACTTTAACGAAGCATTTGACAACATAACAAAACACATTAACGGACAACAGCTTGAAATTAAACACCAATTAACTAGTTTAGGCAACACAATCGACAAAGAACTTGCAGAAATAGCAACTATGCAACATGCATTCCAAATGCAATACGACATACAATTACTCAAAGACCAAGTTAAAAAAATTAAAGAAAATCTACTTATGAGCCAGTTAGGAATTCTAGGAAATGATATTTTAACACAAAAAGAAATAACCAAATTTAATATTACTATGAATGAATTAACTAATATTAAGAGCACAGTAATTATACATGAGAATCAAATTGTATTTATACTTTTAATACCAATATATTCTAATGAAAAATTTTATAAAATCCTAATCGAACCAATTCCTAATAATAATAATTTAGAACTTGTAACGTCACATAAAGAAATAATAACCGATGGTAATACCAATTATGAATATAAATGAAACTGTAAAGCTTAAACAATTAAAACTAATAAAAGATCCTTGTATTCAAAACATTTTTAAAGATAATCCTGAATGTAATTTTAAAGAAAACCAGGATATTGAAATCAGACAAATTACCAATAACATTTTAATAACAAAAAATGAACCATTTACAAATATAATTCATAATTGTCACAATTACGATGTAACTATAAACGGAAATTATTTATTAAAATTTGAAAACTGTAAAATAGAGATAAATAATATAACATACGAAAATTTCCCATACTATGACAATTTTATTTTACCTAATTTTAAGAAAATATCAATAAAAAATATTATAAGAAATTATTCCACAGAAACATTACATATAAAAGAGATATAAAACCGAAAATTAATTGAACAAATCAAAGTAAGAACAAATGTACATGAATATTTAAATTTTGGAACAATTAGCCTTATCATAATTATTATGTTTATTCTAATCAATTCTGTTTTTAATTCAAAAAATAAAAAGAACAATACAAAAATTAATGTAAGCATTAAAGATTCTACGGAGCAGAATCCTAAGGGGGGAGGAGTGACGTCTCAGACGTCACCTCCTACCATTAACCCGCTATTCCCCACACGCCCCTTTGCCTAACGGCACATTTATAAATTTCAAACGGATTCCCACACCATTTTCGCTAACACAGCAAAACCAATCCAGAACGGATACACCCCTTTTCCCTTCCACCTTTATCCACTTAAACAAAGAAATGTAATATGAATATTTTAAAAAGAAATTTATATTTTGCAAACTCGGCACATTTTCTATTTGCCCGAAGTATTGTTCAAGTCAAAGATTATTATATAGTTTAGTTCTAATCCATCAATCAAACTTAAAGGTGCAGCCTCGCTTAGGACAGCGGCCTTTAATTTTGAAATAATTAAATAATAAGAAAATGTAATAATAATAAAATGAAACAATAATAAAATAAATAAAAGAAAAGAAACAATTATGTTTTTTTTAGAGAGAACTCGGAAACCACGATATAAATCATACATGGAGGCTCTGTCCGGTAGAGCCTTCGTGGGTGAAATATTTCCATGTTTTAACCAAACCGGCCTTCTATGGTCTTTAGGTATTTTGAAAAAGGAAACATCACCTAAATTTCTTTGTAGCTCACTGCAGTTTGCGTTACTACGGATAACCATTTTAAATGAAAATTATTGAGTAAATCGATTAAATTATCAAATTAATTAATAAAGTTATATAATAAAATTTATTTCAAAATCAATTAATTCAAACGTAAAATCAAATTATTTAATTTATGAAATAAAATTACATACACAAAAAATTAATTTAATTAATCAAATTTAATTAATTTTTTAAATCTATGAAATTAAAAAAAAAATATTAATTTATCAAATGAAATTAATTAATATTTTAAATCAAATTAATTATAAAATATTTTTAATTTAAAAAATTAAATTAATTATAAAATGTAATAAATTTAATAAATGATATTATTAAGAAATTTAAAAAATCAAATTGTTTTAGAAATTAATGAATTTAATAATAAATAGTGAAATAAAAACTGTATAGTGAAATACAGAAACAAGGTTAATATTGTATTATATATTTAATTAAATAAATTAAATTAAAAGATGAATTGAATTATCAAACAAAGATAAATAAGAAATAAAGGAAATTTTAAAAATTATTTTATCAAATTAATAAATGAAATTAATTCTAAAAATAATTAATTTTGTTATATTAACTTATTTATTAAATTAAATTAATTTTTTAAATTAATTAATTTAATAAATAAGATTAATTATGAAATCAACTAATTTAATTATAAAACTAAATTTATTAAATGTAATAAATAATTGTGAAATATTAGAAAATTAATTTAGGTATTATAAAATTCACCCTGCAGATCAAAGAGTTTTAAGAAACTTGTTTACTCCAGAAATTAAAAAAAACTAAACTCACCAAACAAAACTTATTAAATTTGTCAATAATAAAACTGCATCTACCTTTATTCTCAAATGAAAACACAAAAACTTTTATCACAAATTTCACTATTTTTATTTAGCACCCTATTAAATTATGAGTGACAAAAAACCTAAAAAACACTCTTAAAAAAGGCAAAAAATATTGCACAAGCACCTTATGGTTTTATGTTAAAAAAATGTTTAATGAACAAAATTTAGAAAAAAGGCAAAAACACTGCACTAAAATAGTTAACACTGATTCTTGTACAACGAAAATATACTAAAATATAAACTAAATAGGTTTTTTTCGACAAATAAAATCACTGCACTTATGGGTTTAAAAATCTAATCAATGGAAAAAACACTTCACTATAAAAATGAAAATTATTGTAAATTTAAAAACAAAATTTGGAAACTACACTGCACTGATATGGGTATTGGCTAGGGTAATCAAATTAAATGAAATGCAAAACACTTCACTATAAAAAAAAACTATTGTAAATTTACAAAAAAAAATTTTTGAAACACAACAGATATTTTAAATGAAAATTAAAGCGCTGCACTAATAAAACTAACACTGAATGCGTGTAATTATGTATATAAAAACAAAGAAAAAACCGAGTTAGGTAAATTTTTTTGGGAAATAAAAATCACTGCACTATTGGCTATTCAAACAAAAACGGCAAAAACACTTCACTAAATGGGCTATTATTTGCTATTTAAAATGATAAACAAGTAGTAAATTTAAGGGTTTTCAAGATTTTGCTAGTTTTAAGAAAAACTGATCAGAAAAAATTCGCAATTTTTATCAAATAATTCAAGTCAGGAAAATATCACTGCAATCGCACAAGCTTTGTCAATGATACTGACCTAGAATAATAAAAAGCGTCCCAAGCTAATATTATGACATATCTGTCATCCCATTGACACACCCGTCTTCTACGCTTGAAAAGCAACAGCACATATTGCATTTCCTGAAAAGAAAAACCGTTAACGAACAAAAAAAAAGTTATTGTTGCCACTTTGTTTTTTTTTAATGCTCTCAAATAAATCCATTTAATTTTCTCATATTTTTCACGCCTAATAAATATGTCATTTTTGTCTACGAAGATTACACTTCACTTGGATGTATATATATGAAATACTTAGGTTTCGTAACAAAATTGTATACATTATTTTGTTACTAAATTTCATTTGGTTTACTATTTAATATAAAATATAGATAATATAACATAATAATTACCTATCTACTTAATGGCATTCATATAATCTTATTTCATGTATATATCATATCTACTTAAATATGAATGCAAATATCAACTTACAAAATTAAAACAATTTCTTCCTATCCCTACATCATATAATAAATTCTTGTATAACTTATATTCTTTATTGGCAATATTGGTTAGAGCCATTAATTTGGGCATACAGCTATACTTACTTAACTTTCTACAGCATATCTCACACACAACGAAAGAAAAATTACAACCAATAATTCCTTTTAAAATTATATTTATTTATCCTACTTCCTCCTTAAAAAGAGCAAGAAAAGCTTCAACCTTCCCCTTCGTAAACAAAATTGGTGGAAGAAAATAACAAAAATAAGTTAAGTGTTGACTCCCTCAAACTAGCTTTAATTTTGTATATTTCTTACTGTCCTCTACTCTTCAATCTCTCCAGCTTCTTAGTTCCAGGGCACCTCACCTCGATTCTCTCAATCGATCGTCGTCACAGTACTACTATAGTTTTTATATACAATGAACATAGCTAGCACCTGGTTTGAATTTTAATTCGAATTGAAGAAAATTGATTTTATCCATAAAATTCAAAATAAATTCTGAATCTCTGCAATACACAACTACATATGTTTCCATATGTAGAAGCCATTGTATAAATATACATAGAAGGTGACACTCCGAAGAATGACCACTGGCTTCTTGGCGCTATTGTGGCTTATGTCGAATTCCTTACAGTCAAAAAAATTCGAATTTTTCTGAACAAATCGAATTTTTTCTAAACAAAATCGACTTTTATGCTGTCAAACAAATCTTGCGTTTTTAGCTAGATTTCACATCAAATCGCACACACACTATCAAGATTTGACATTTCTCATGCATCAAGATGGAATTAAATGTTCTCATTACATTTTGTGACGAAGTTAAAAAAGAAAACAAATGTTTAAGTGTTCTTAATTGTTTAATATTTCAGTGATTGATGAAAAAAAGTAAAGATAATTGTGCGTATCTTCAAGAAACAAAAAATCCCATTAAAATAACATACAATTCGCGAGGAAATCACGTTGCAAAATTATTTTTCTTCGTCCTCTAGTGAAATATTCAGAATAGGTCCTCGCTGCTGTGTGTGGATTAATTTTGGATTGTAATTTTTTTACTTGATTACGCGCACAATTGTTTTTGATGTTTTTCAATTATCAGACGAAATATATTTGTTTTTTAATTATCAAAACAACGCGAAAATAAAATACACTTTAATATTTGCTTTGCGCGCACTACTTCTTAGTTTTTGTGCGACAACAAAATTCCTGTCAAATTGCACTCACACAATCACAAAAAAAATCGACTTTTTTATGAATTCCTTACAAAAAGAAAAAAATTTTAATGAAATCGACTTCAAATGGTTGTAAGGAATTCGACATTAAATAAATGTCCCGTATATTATGAGAGAGGGAATTTTCTCAATAATTCTCATTTCTCATTTTATTTGTTTTTAAAAATTTCTATGGAAACGATTCTGGGTATTAGTTTTTTTTTTTGAAACTCAAATTTATGTTATACATATAAGATTGTGTATATGAATGTAAACGAATTTTGTGTTTTTTAATTTTGTTTGATTTTTTTTTGAATTGTGTAGAATTCAGTTTGTAGTTAACCCGGGGTTTAGACAAGCGAGTAGAACTAGTAGCATTTGTATCATAATGTTAGTTTTATGGATGTATGTGTGACTAGTAGCTCTCTCCCAGCGGGAAACATTCATTGAGGAAAAGTCAGCTTTTTCCTTGAGGAATGGCAGCTGCACCGTCCACTTTTCAGCTGATTCCTTTGATGAAATTAACATGGGCATGTCCTAGGCGGGAAGCACATGCTGAAAATCCGATGAAAATTCGCCAATGAAATCACTACTTCGTTGGAAGTTGTTTATTCACCGACCCAGATGATGAAAAACATGATGGTTGCATAGTCTGTGAATTCACTACATAAATGTATGTGGTTATTCATCAGTTCAATGTTTTCGATGAAAATGGTAATGAAAATTCAATTATCAAATCACAAGATTAGTGGCAGTTGTTTATTAAGCAATTATAGTTAATTCAATATGAAAAATGTGAAGAAAATTAAATAAATAGTGAATTCATTACTCTGTTGTGTATGTGTTGTGAATTTGTGATTGGTTAATTAAAATAAAATATAGAATTAAAACTTTAAATTTAATTAAAGTGAAATCACTAGGTCAGTGGTTGGTCAGTGGTTGTTCACTTCATATGCATATGCGAAGTGGTGATTAACCAACAACCTGAAATACTTTGAGACAATCTGAGATTTCCTCATTTTAATAGAAATTCACAAGTCCTCTCATAATATTAACTGTCAGTAGACAATGTCAACACAGAGAACACAAAAAAAAATCAACTTCTATCAAAACACACAATGGCACACTTTACAAAGCATATGAGTGGACATAGACGATGAACTGATGAACTTCTACATGACTTTTCAACAGTTTTTTCATCTTATAATTTTCCACATCAAAAGCAATTTTTAATTCTCGTTGAATTAAAAATTGCTTTTGATATGGAAAATTATAAGATGAAAAAACTGTTGAAAAGTCATGTAGAAGTTCATCAGTTCATCGTCTATGTATGAAAGGGTTGTTTTCACACAATGCAGAAAGTGGGTTCAAATCTATGAACTGAGGAAACATTGCATGACTCTTCACTTACTAAATCATTACATGTCGTTTCCTTTTAATTTCTGGCTAGTGAATTGATTGCTGTTGTCTTGTTGTTTTCTACACACAAAGCGAAAAGTGGGTTCAAATCTATGAACTGAGGAAACCTCGCATGACTCTTCACTGACTAAATCATTGCATGACGTTTCCTTTTATTATTTGCCTAGTGAATTGATTGAAGAATTCAGCTATAAAATTCATTGGGGACGATATTTCCCGCTGGGATATGTTGCCCTTGTCCAAGTTCAAAGACGTGTTATCTTTGTATATACATACTTTCATAAGCGTCCAATTTTCTATCGTCTTTAACGCACTTCACAAGTCTTACATTACTTGTAGACAATGGCAAGTGTTGTTGTTCGAGTACATGTAATGCAAACGCAGATTTTTTCGGCTCGTTGTTCATTACATATTGTTTGTGTTCACCATATCTCTTTCTAATCGAACTTTTTGTTTCTCCATAGTATTTAAGGTTGCAAACTCTGCAAGATATTTGATAAATCCCTGCTTTGTCCAACGGATCAGTTTTATCTTTCAGCGTGTGAAGATGATTTTTTAACTTGAAAGGTTTGGAATAAACTATTTGCATGTTGTGTCTGTTAAATGTTGTTTTTATGCCGTTTGTTATGTTTGGAGCGAATGTAATAGATACACGTTGCGAATCGGATTTTTTATCTATTATTCTGTTTTGTTCGAACAGTGTTGATAGACTTGTTTTTGTCTGTGTGTGTGAATGTTTTTGAGTGATGTTGTTGATAGTTTGTTCGCTATAACCATTTATTTTGGCTGCTGTTTGTATGTATTTGTGCTCTTTTATGTAGTTTGATAACGATGGAGGTAAACTTACCAGTCTGTGTGCGAGTGAGTGAAACGCTGCTAATTTGTGTTGAATTGGTCCATATGAAGCACTGGAATTATATATCTCTTCGTGGTTGTTGGCTTGTGATGAACAGCAATTTCGATTTTGTTTTATTTCTCTGTAAATTGAGGTCCAAAAAAAACAGATTTTGTTCTTTTTCAACTTCACATGTGAAATTGATTTCAGGATATTGCTCATTTAACATTTTCAACATGATATTAAGGTCACTCTTCTTGGCTACCGCAAAAATGTCGTCGACATATCGATGCCAAATTCTTGGTAACTTATTCTGTGATTTCAGATCAGTTTCAAATTTTGACATGAAGACCTCTGCTATTAACGGAGATAATGGGTTTCCCATACTCGTGCCAGCATTAATTTTGAAAAAACGGTCTCTAAAAACAAAATAGTTAGTGGCCATGCACATCTCGGCTGCTCGCATGTAGACATTGAGTTCGTTTTCAGTGATGTTTTTTTGACAAATGCGTTTTTAGAGCTAAAAGTGCTTTTTTAATTGGGATGGGAGGGAAAAGTCCTCAACATCAATCGAAATTTGGTTTATTAACTGAGCAAATTCAATAGAATTTTTCACAGAGCAACTTTCAAAAGGTGGGTACTTTTTTACTTCATCCACTAACCATCTTGCAATTTTAGTGCATGGTGCCACTAAGAGAGCTACTATTTGCCTCATGCTTTCACCTGGTTTGTGTACTTTGGGTAGGCAATACAATGTTGGTACTTCTGGGTTTGAAACGAGAAGGCGCCACTTGAAACGTTCCCCGAAAGTACAGCTTATTTCTTTACGAACATTGTTTGCTGCTGTTATCATTTTATTAAGTGGAGATTTTTTAACTTCCTTGTAGTTGTTCGCTTTAATAAGTTTCCAAACTCTTTGGTCGTATTCTTAGGTGTCCATGACGACAATTTTGTTGCCTTTGTCTGCTTTCATCACGAAAATGTCTTTTTTCCTTCAAATTTTCCAAAACTTCAGCTTCGTTGGAGCGGTGTCTTCCTTTTGATTATTTATTTTTGTCAATGCACGCTTTTGTACGCTCTCGAATTTCATTTTTGATATTTTGGAATTTGTATTTAAACACTGTTTCAACATCAGCAACTACATCTCTTACTGGTGCTGACCTGGGATATATACCATAATTTAAACCTTTGTTAAGAAGGTCTATCTCATCAGTTGATAAATTCACACTTGAAATATTTATCACAACATCATCAACTGGAAGTGGTTTAGTGAATTTTTCTTTCCTTGCTGGTGCCATCTGTAGTAGCGTGTTAAACTTATTTATTTGTTTTTCCTTCTTTTTTGTCACTAAATTATCAATTTCTGCTGATGTTTTTTGAAAAAATTCATACCACTCGCAGTTGCGTGTTGTTGTTACTTCACCACTGTAATATATTGCTGCTAGCTGTAGGTGCAATGAGTACTGTCGAAGTTCTATTGTAGATAAATCAGCATATTTGGATTTAAGTTCCAGATTTAACCAATTTCTTTGTGCTAAATTGATTACTTTTTTGGTGACTGAATTATTGACTGAGGTCTTAATTTTTATGAATGCTGGTGTGATGTTATATCGTTTGCAGCGTTTTAAATATGCTATGTCTAATTTCAACATCGCATTTGCAAAAAAGGAAACAAACCAAACCAAAAGGAATATAGAAACAAGGTTTAATGAGCATTTAGCCAACAGAAAGCTCAACAGACCTAATAAATCTGCGGTGGCCCTACACATGATAGAGAACGAGCATAATGTGACGAAAGAAAATTTAAAGCTAATTAAACACGTAAGCGATGACAGATTCTTAGACGCATATGAAAGCTTGTACATGCACAGAAACAACAACATCTTAATGAATACCATGGATGCACCGATCAAGTCATCTCTCTTTAACATCATGACTAGACAAAATTAGCTTAATGTTCTGTATGTACATGAGTTAGTTAATTGTTTTTCTTTTTTCTTTCTCGCTCTTTTTAGTAATTGTTTAAAAGCTTTTAATAATAATTATATTGGATATTTAGTCAATAAAAAGACGTGCTGAGGATGGCATGTAAAATGCCGAAATGCATCCGAAATTGACATTTGTTTTTATTATTTATTTTTTATTTTTTAAAATTGGAATGAAGTAATAAGAAGAAGTGTACAAAAATAAAGTGAAGTCAATAAGGCGTTTTGACTAAATTTAACATAGTTAATGTAATTAGACTTCACGGTGTTGCTCATAAGATCGGGATTTTTAATCTCTGTTTTTTTATTATTTACCAATTAGCTTTACTTTGGCATCAAAATAATCATTTATTTTTTCTTCTAAATCTCTCAAAATTGACTATTAATATTTTCAATGATGGTTTCCAATGATAACTAAGGGCCCAGTTATAGCTATCATTGAAATTCATCATTGAAAAAGTTAGCTGTTGATTTTGAGACCCTTCGGAAGTTTAATCATTGAATATTTTAATGCAGAAATATAGCTTACGACTTCAAAACTATTTCTCCTTCAGAAAAAATTAATTTTGACCCATATCTTCCCTATAGCGTAACTTTTAATTTTTTCAATGATCATTGGTAAGGTAGTTCATCATTGAAAAATTAAAAGTCACGTTATGGAGAAGATATGAGTCAAAATGAATTTTTTTTAGAAGTCAAATAATTTTTAAGTCGTAAGCTATATTTCTGCATTAAAATATTCAATGATTAAATATTCGAAAGGTCTCAAAATCAACAGTTAACTTTTTCAATGATGGTATTCAATGATAGCTATAACTGGCACCTTAGCAAAACTTTTCTCATAAAATGACTTTTAATTTTTCAATGATGAACTACCTTACCAATGATCATTGAAAAAATTAAAAGATAATTTATGGGGAAGATTTGGGTCAAAATGAATTTTTTTGGAGGAAAAATTATTTTGAATTCGTATAACTGGCACCAAAATAAAATTTTTGTTGCCAGCTTGATACGTGAAAAAAAAAATATATTATTTGGTAAATTTTGAAATGTTATTATTACACATAATGCCAAGGTAATGGAGTGGCAACAAATATTTTGATTCAAACTCATTAGGTGAATCAATTTTAATTAGAGTCCCATCGATACATCCATAAAAAAATGGCATACCTTTAAAAAATCGAATGTTGATTTCAAATACAGTTTGTAAGATAGATTATATTTACCAGCAATATTATAGAACCTTTCACAAATGCTTTGTATTCCTGTGGCCACCGTACAGTATTATCATAAAAAAAACATTAACAATGGCTGCACAAACATAGATGTACCGATCTGCAAACTGTAGATTTAGATATACCGTGCATGTCTGTGATTCCATGATATTGTCCTCCATTTCCAAGCCAGTGTAAAGCTGTACGAAACTGCTGCATCGATGTCAATGAAAAGTTTTTTTCAGTCTCATTTGCAATCCGTGGTCCAATTTGTCCTATTATTTCCTCTGCCTTAACAAGTTTGAAGCGAAACTTTTCTTTGAATGTAAAAGTATCAGAAATTTCGTAATTTATACGCGGTCGATAAATTTTTCTTCGTCTATTTAGGACGAAATGGTTACTTATATCACTATCGGTGCTACTATGCTTCCGACGTAACGACATTCTTTAACTGGAAACGAGATTCTTATTGAAAATTACAAATTGTAATCAAATCTACACATCATCTTTCTATTGTAAGAAATTTTCATAAAATGAACACAATTGTAAAGTTATTTGATTTGGTGAAACACAAAATTACAAGAAAAATTATATTTTACAAATTTGTATTTGTAAACTACAAAAAAAAAATAGTTTTGGTGAAACGAAAATAATTAAATTTCTACAAATTTCCCTTTGTAATCTACAACTACAATTTTGTAAAACAATTATCTCGTGCAACAGAATTAATCAATTTTTCTACAAATTTGTTAAAAAGCACTTGTAATTTACAATTTGTAAGTTGGTGATCTTTAAATGTAAGGTCTTAAAATGCAGAAGGTATAACAAGCTATACATTTCGGGATTTTTAATCTCTGTTTTTTTATTATTTACCAATTAGCTTTACTTTGGCATCAAAATAATCATTTATTTTTTCTTCAAAATCTCTCAAAATTGACTATTAATATTTTCAATGATGGTTTCCAATGATAACTAAGGGCCCAGTTATAGCTATCATTGAAATTCATCATTGAAAAAGTTAGCTGTTGATTTTGAGACCCTTCGAAAGTTTAATCATTGAATATTTTAATGCAGAAATATAGCTTACGACTTCAAAACTATTTCTCCTTCAGAAAAAATTAATTTTGACCCATATCTTCCCTATAGCGTAACTTTTAATTTTTTCAATGATCATTGGTAAGGTAGTTCATCATTGAAAAATTAAAAGTCACGTTATGGAGAAGATATGAGTCAAAATGAATTTTTTTTAGAAGTCAAATAATTTTTAAGTCGTAAGCTATATTTCTGCATTAAAATATTCAATGATTAAATATTCGAAAGGTCTCAAAATCAACAGTTAACTTTTTCAATGATGGTATTCAATGATAGCTATAACTGGCACCTTAGCAAAACTTTTGATTCAAACTCATTAGGTGAATCAATTTTAATTAGAGTCCCATCGATACATCCATAAAAAAATGGCATACCTTTAAAAAATCGAATGTTGATTTCAAATACAGTTTGTAAGATAGATTATATTTACCAGCAATATTATAGAACCTTTCACAAATGCTTTGTATTCCTGTGGCCACCGTACAGTATTATCATAAAAAAAACATTAACAATGGCTGCACAAACATAGATGTACCGATCTGCAAACTGTAGATTTAGATATACCGTGCATGTCTGTGATTCCATGATATTGTCCTCCATTTCCAAGCCAGTGTAAAGCTGTACGAAACTGCTGCATCGATGTCAATGAAAAGTTTTTTTTCAGTCTCATTTGCAATCCGTGGTCCAATTTGTCCTATTATTTCCTCTGCCTTAACAAGTTTGAAGCGAAACTTTTCTTTGAATGTAAAAGTATCAGAAATTTCGTAATTTATACGCGGTCGATAAATTTTTCTTCGTCTATTTAGGACGAAATGGTTACTTATATCACTATCGGTGCTACTATGCTTCCGACGTAACGACATTCTTTAACTGGAAACGAGATTCTTATTGAAAATTACAAATTGTAATCAAATCTACACATCATCTTTCTATTGTAAGAAATTTTCATAAAATGAACACAATTGTAAAGTTATTTGATTTGGTGAAACACAAAATTACAAGAAAAATTATATTTTACAAATTTGTATTTGTAAACTACAAAAAAAAAATAGTTTTGGTGAAACGAAAATAATTAAATTTCTACAAATTTCCCTTTGTAATCTACAACTACAATTTTGTAAAACAATTATCTCGTGCAACAGAATTAATCAATTTTTCTACAAATTTGTTAAAAAGCACTTGTAATTTACAATTTGTAAGTTGGTGATCTTTAAATGTAAGGTCTTAAAATGCAGAAGGTATAACAAGCTATACATTTCGGTGGTCATTTTTTGTTACCAGTGAGGAATTAAGGCAAAAATGCATATAAAACAGTAAAAATATATCTACCTTCTTAATAGATCTTCTAGTTTAAGGTCAATACAATATTTAAAGCAGTCATAATTTCTATGATTATTTTAATACTTAATATTAAGTTAGAATACCTATGATTTATAAAAAATAATTATTAAATTAACCATTAAATACAAGCTGAATTGGATCGAACCACACAAATTATTTTATTCGCCAAAGAACCAAAAACGAAAAGAAATTAAGCCAAGTCGATTTATAATAATTAATTATTTTAATATGTACAAATATTATAAATGACACTTATCGCTGTCTTGTGGCCAAAGGTGTGGTTGCTGCTGAGGTCAAGATACAAGTGAAAGAATGAAAATGAAAGTCTTTTCGATCGAGCCTGCACATGATTTTGCAGACTCTCTTAGATAAGAGATTAGATGAGTGAAACTCATACTCACCAGTCACCACACCTTCGACCAGTACAAAAGGTATTATCTGCAAAGCAATTGATTTTAACAGGCAGCATTGCGTTATTTTATAAAAGCTGAATTTTTGATGTGTGTCATATAATTTATTTGACACTTTCCAGACATCTACAGTAGGACCTAACGTGAGCCAGACACTTAAAATCTGTCAAACTAATCGTGCCATTTACATATCAAAATGAAATCAAGATTTCATGTTTTCTATGGGCAAATATTCTACAATATTTTCTAATCAGCAAGACACCTACAGCGGGGCCTTACATCACCTTAAAACTGTCAAAATAATAATTCTTTGTTACTAAAACGTGATTTTTTCGCTTATTTTAGCTGTTTTTAAATGTCTGGCTGATGAATACACCCCACTGTAGATGTGTAGCTAATAGGGAATTATTTTTATACAGTTGCCAAAAACATATAAATATTAGCTTTTAAACTACAACGTAAATGGCACAATTAATTTGACATATTTTAGGTGTCTGGCTCACGTTAGGCCCCACTGTTCATGTCTGGCAAGTGTCCAATAAAGTTAATGACATCCTCCCCTAAGACATATCAAAAATTCAGCTTTGATAAAATAACGCAATGTTGCAACTTTGTATGCAACTTTTTCACTCGCTACCTCTTAATTGCACCCGCATTAAGGATTCTTAGTATCCTTTTGTTCTTAGCTACCATAGTATCTGTTCACAGAAAAAATCTAAGCATAGATAAAATGACGTATGTCTGGAGGCGCTGGGCTCTTACTCTATATGACTTTGCATTAGATGCGCATCTGATGCATTTCGGAACTCAGCCAAACTGTGAGTGAATAATCAATCAAGAGAAATAGGTAAAGGTATAATTGAACAGCTAGATAGAATTAAAGATGATAATGAAGTTTAAGATCATTTATCATAAGAAAATAATGATTTTAAGAAATGCACAGTATGTATGACAAGTAGGTATTTAACATGAATAAATAGGAAATTAAATTGAGTTTAAACAAGTATAACAAATTTAATATTTTAGTTAATAAATAATGATAAACGTTTGTCAATAAGCTTTTGAGTCTCAAAAACAAGCTATTTGAAGAAATTATTGGTAGGAACCAGCATTATAACAGGTTAGTCGCATTTGCAAAATTGTGTACCTTAACTACCGTTAACCGTTTAAACTGATTGGTCTGTTGTTTGTTGATGAATAAATGGTCTGTATTAAATGTTTTATTTTTCATAAAAACTAAAATAAAAAATTGGGCACGACTGGATCGCACAAACTTGCTCTCGTAGCTAACAACTTGAACGTAGCTTGAAATAGACAATGTACATTTTTATTGGTTATATCATTAAAAAAAAAGTTTTACAAACAGTTTAAAATATAAATGATTACTATGAATTATAGAATGATAGATCTAAAAAAAAGTATGCCATCTGATTTGCTTAATAAATATATAAAAATAATATATATAAAAAATCTTCAACATTTTTTAAAATAAAATTTGGTATGCCAACTTTAAGTATTTAATAAAATACAATTTTGAACAACATTAAAAAAAATCATTACCCCGTTTTCAAGATATTGAATTTTCAAAATAAAATTTCAATGTTTTTTTTTAAAATCCAAAAATTATTTCTTCGAAAATTTTCATATGCCAAATTGTTAAAATTGTAAAATTGTATAAAAATTTTGGTTGAAATCGCTGTAGCGGTTAGCGAGAAATTTGAAAACCAAAAAATCGGTTGTTTGACAGGTACCGTTAATAACCGTTATAAAAAATTATTTTTTCTACCAAAATATTTGCTTTAGTAATTTTAGTAGCTCGTAATTTTTTTTTTAAACGTTAGAGCCGTTTTTGAAATAAATCAATTTTTGTATATTGGTTGTATGACAGGTACCGTTATTTTTTGAGTTAAGAACAAAATTTCAATTTCCCCTCTAGGGAATCACATACGAATCTTAAGTCCAAAGTTTGAAGAAAATCGGTTCAGCCGTTTAGGCTGCACGTCGAGGTACAGACAGACAGACAGATGGACAGACAGACGGACAGAGAGATAGAATTGCGAGACCCACTTTTTTCGCGTTCTCTATAATCGTAATGTTAGGGAAAATTATTATCTCGAATTTTTTTTTCTGCACGAATCCTAAACTTGCCCTATACTACGTATATACGCAAGTAAAAAGGTAAGTATGACCGAAGGGTTTTTTTTTAAGGAGGTGAAAGTCCTCTGGAATTATTATCAAAACACGTAGGTACTGTGAAGAACATTATTCTGAAATAGTTGCCCAGAGAAAATATTAAAATAAGGGGTATGATATATAGAATAAGAATTTAATCCAAGATACCTGATTCCTCTTTTTTTCTTTTTATTTAACGATATTTGTATATGAATGTATACAATGTTTTTTTTTAACTAGAAACAAAACAAACAAAAATAATTCCAAATCCAATAGAGCAATAGGATAATTCATCTGGTCGTGGAATATGTAGTTGAAGTCTGTAAGAGATGAAAAAAAAAAATACCTATGCGCACGGGGAGCCCTCTATAGAAGTTGAAGGAAATTACATAGGAAGAGAGAAAGATTGAGTTAGTTGAAATTAAGTTTAAAAAAAAAATAACAACCATAACCCACTGGCTGCGTACGGGAAGGGAGCACACACACCCCGTACCGATACCCCAGCAGGTGGCTTCTTTCCTTCCAATACTTAGGAGGAAATCGACTATCAACTCGGTACACGTTAAGTACTGTACACTAAGCTGTCCCGTCGATGTATGGGAATTTTATTTTTTTGAGCTACACTATCACAAGAGGAATCAAAATTTGCGTAATTTTACACAGATAAAGAAAACGGTAAAAAAAACTGAAATAACATGTATTCTTGAGGGTGCTACCGAGCTTTGAAGATTTGTAAATTTGACGTTTTTACAGACTTTAACCGTATGAATAAAACTATAAATAAATCAAGATTTAAAAGTATTTTATTATAAATATTATTGAAACAAAGATATGAAAGCAAAATAAGCAAGAAAAAAATTTTAATTAATGACATAAACTTAGAATTTAAACTTATTTTTGTGTCCAAAATTTGGCATTTCTGCTCGAGATTGCAACCTGTTTCTAATAAAGCCATCTCTAGAAGTAGGGTCAGTTACACTTTGTGGGGCCTCTGTTACCAGTTTAACACATCTTTCCACAGATTGGGTGTGACAGGGAAAGTCATCAATTTCCAAGATCTTATCTTTTGCTATGATGTGAAGGTCTTCATAAGAAATATGTCAAAGAACCGGGGGTGATGTAACCTAACATTCGTGCCACAAAATAATTTCGGTATAATCTTTAGCAGAGAAGTTAATTTTTGGTGGTTTATATATCCTGCATTTGGTGATACTTTCAGCTTCTCTAGCTTTTTTTATTCTTCGCAATGCCAGCTCCCTAATGTGGTCTCTTTCATCAAACAACATACTAATAAGCAAGTTTTCTGGGTGTGCAAAAAAAGCATTTCGTTCTATAACAGAATCCACAACAGATCTCAAATTTTCGGGTAAATATCGAGAGTATATAATTAGTTGGAAAATATGTTTGGCTCCATGCTTAAAAGACGTCTTTTGCTTGATTGGGAACCAAATTGGAGCGTATACTTTGACGACGTAGTTGACAAGCAATAGCAAATTCTCTGATGGATTAAGAGTACTAACATAAAGTCTGAGTATACGATTAGCAGAAGTAAGCCATCTTGAGTGAGCCATTTTTCCAGGTTGACGGTTTGCCAGCTCAGGAGTACAGAAACCAGTTGATACAGCTTGACATGTCTGATAAAGATATTTTTGATCCGTACTTAGTTCATCAACCACATTTTTCGACAAGTCAGGTATATTACCAGCCACCGCACAAAAGCACACCGTGGTCTTACTTTCGCAACCCGCTAGTTGTTTCCCAATAGGTCCGGAATATTCTCTAGGACCCGAAGTGCAACCATCTAATGTTAAGAATAAATGACGAAGAGGTAACTCATTGGCATGGAGCATAAACTATTGTAGCGGTCTCTCAAAAAACTCCTCTAAATATTGAATCACGCCTCCCTTCCAACCAGTGTTAGTTGCAGTTCCGTCACATCCAATGCAGATCACGTCATCTAAATTCCAACCTTGATGTTCTAATAAGGTTGTGATCGATGTAAAAATTCCTTTTGCGGTGCCACGACCTGGTGTTGTGTGTTCCAAATAAATTGATCCAGGTTCTGCCAAAATTGAGATGTGCTCTTCAAAAACTTCTTTGTGATGATAGCGCACCCCTGTTTTCTCATTTATCAGGGTCTTATCTTTTCGTCCATCAAAGTAAATGCTTTTTATAGCAATACCTCCAATATCTTTTGAAGCTTCTGTACGGGGTTTAGATACAGCTCAGTGGATATTGTTTTTGTCAATAACTAGAGTTAAATCTTTGGTAGAAACCAAGCCAAAGCAGCAGAAGCAACAGTAGTGACAGATCGCGTTGATAAACCGTATCGATCACAGACCTTAGCAACTGTTGGCAACCTCAATGTATTCCGATTAGCTCTTGAAGTCGATGGTGCCTCTGTCGAAGGCATGTTTGTTGGGGATGCCTCTGTTATCGGATACGTTTCTGGTGAAGATTCGAGCACCGAGTCTTCTTCTTAGTTTCCTGAGACAGAATCGGTTTCTTGGGTAGAACACTTTTTTGCTTCCCTCTTTGACTCTTACCTCTGCTGTCGTTTCTTCAAGATAACTGTTTCCTTCTTGTCAACCCCGCTTATAACAATTTTCGTCTCATTTCTTTGATCCAACAAAAAACTTCTCTCATGGATGGGAACTTTCTTAGGTTTTAAACACGAACAAGTTTCAAATGAAGTGCAGTTACAAGCAGCAACGTCGAAAAGCTTCTCGGATGACTCTAAAAAGCACTTCAGTTTGTTTTTGAAACTATCATTTTGTACTTTTCGAAATAGGATTTCAGTAATTGAATAACTCGTTCCTTAGTTACAATTGGAATCGAAGCTTTCGTCCAAATATTGTTGATCTCTTCAGAAACAATCGTATATATATCTGAATGGGATGGATCCTTTCCGTTACTCTTAAGTTTAAGGTTGTTCCTGACAAACAAAATAAATGTAATGACATCCCTTATAGTTGGTAGCTGCCGACCGTCAAGTTTTTTGTATGATCCCAATATAGCACAAGTAGTCCCACTACGTCTCGAAATCATTATTTGTGGCTTTTATATAAGATCAGGTCTAGAAATTATGGAGTTCGACAACCCATTTAGTCACAAACAAGTGGTGAATGAAAAACCTCTACGTTTCCTCAATAAAACGCATATGTGGTTTTTCCCACATTTGTCCACAAAACGCCCACTTTTCAAACCTTTGAGTTTTAAATCCGATTTTATAACCGGATTGAGTTGTGTATTTTTCAGGTAGAAAAAACAGGTTAAAAACCCAATATTATTCATAAAAATGTATCCCTATCTGGCATCAATGAATGAAGTCAGTTGGGTAGGTTAGGTAGGCCTCAAAATGTTGCCCTGTTGTATTAATTTGCAATACAAGTTTTTCTTGAAAATCGGATACGTATAGAAAATTTACTTTAAATTACGTCAAATTTATTAAGCAGTGGTTTTAAGCTCAAGGAAAAAAAATAATAGCAATGGCGATATGCGCAAAAAAATTATTTAATATGGGACACCATATTGGGGGTATTTTCTTGAAACCTTATAGATTTGAAACCGCTGGAAACGTGTTGCTGCATGCAAACCGAAACTTCAAATATTTTTTACACCTAATAAGATCAAAAAGACAATATTTTATAGTAAATAGTAGTTCAGGAGCGGAAATTAGGGATAGCAAAATATCACCATAAAAATAACAATTTTTCAAAATTTTGAGGATCGGTAGCACCCTCAAGATATATTTTAATTTTATTTTTTAAATTATTTTTGTAATCTAAGGCCAATTACGCAAGTTTTGAGAGGTCCTGCGTTTGGGAAATCCAAAAAAAAAAAAATTTCGGGACACCCTACTGTACACGGAGGGCACCGATCAACCAACTGGCATGCGAATAGGGGGGAAGGCAAGCACCCCGAACCGATCCCCCAGCTGTTGATTCCTCTCTCTCCGTTACAGCACCCGAATAAAAAACTCATGGAGCAGGTAACCGCACATCTCCATGTGCTACCGAGCCTACTCGGTTCTTCAAAATTATCAAATTATTTAACTCTCTCTCCTCCATTGCAAAATAAAGATTAAGGATATATAAACCAAAAACAAAGAAATCTAACTCGTACGTTTAATAAACGATAATATCGAAATCTACTTTACTTGATTGTAAATGAAAAGAGAAACATTTATTTATGAAATCAAAAACAAACAACGACCCGACGACGCACGGCGGCGTTCAAAATTAATTTATGGCGTATGGCCCACAAAGAAAATCACGACACGAGAAGGTAATAATTCTATGATAAATTTAAAAAGGAAAATACGAAAATAAACAAAGCTCGTAAGCTCAGTAGTTAATTATAAATAATTATAATACAACTCACAATTTCTTCACTTCCAGTTGTTATCCGTTTGTCTCTATCTATGTGCTTTACTTCTCACAAACAGAAACACAGCAAGAGAAAAAGGAATAACATATCCATAAGAAAAGGTCATACTTATACCATAGATAAACAAATAAAGATACAAATCTTTGGCTGTCAATCCGGTTTGACTACAAGCTAAAAGGTGAGTTTAGCCGTGGTGGAAATCAGTAAGTTTTACTAGTGTGCTTTAAAACACGCATACTAGTGCAACTTACTGATTTCCACCACCGTAACTTTGTTGTTGGATTTCACATTTATTCATGGACACAGAATTAAATTACAAAAACAACAATGTAAACAAATGGGTTTTGGGGGGTAAAACGTACGCAAGATGTGTATCTTTATATTGTTTATCTATGCTTATACTCACTGGCCTACGTTTGAAGCGCCAAAAAGGTTTGAGTATAAATAGTAACACAATGCAAAGAAAAATTGATCAAAAAAAATTAAATCAGCTATGAATAGAGAAACAGACTCAGAACGAGTATAGATAGAAGAAGGAGAAGAAGGAAAAAAAATAATATATTTTGCTTATTCTTACAGATATATTTATGTATCACCAGAATTGTTTAGCAAATTAACGATTCGTGGAAGGTCACTGGACCGTTTTTCATTTTTTGTATTTCGCATTTAACATTTTGAAAACTATGTACGTTTCGCCGGTTTAATGATATGACAAATCTTAATTTCGATTTTTTTATTGTGCTTTTTGAAGTTTGGCTATTATTTTTTTGGCATTCTGTTGTTTTGCAATTTTTATTTGGCATTTTGTTGTTATGCATTTTTTTACTCTGCAGTTTGTTCTTTTTTATTTGGCATTCAATGATAATGTTAATTGTGTATTGACTTAAAAATAAAATAAATAAAAAAAGAAAATAGAAATTGTTCATTGACATTCACGTATGCGTCAAATCTGGTGTTTCTGATTTTTGCTGAGTTGTACAGGATATTGGCCTAATAAATAACCTAAGTTTTCGAACTCGAACGGCGAAGGCTTCATAGTCACAAATAAAAAAAACGCGATTTTTAGTGCTTTTTTCAGTTATTGGCGATTTAGTCCTAAAGAAGTAATTTCAAAAACTATCGATTTAAATAACTTAATTTCAAAAGAAAATTCAATAATGGATGTCTGGGCTTCAGATAAGCTATATAAGAATATTGTAAGTGTTACCATTGTTTTTCAATAGTGTTGTTTTTATCTTAAGTCGTTTTTTTAGATAATTGCCTCTCCCATCTTAACGGGGTTATATAGACCCCCCTTTCCGGCATGATTGTCCTCTTATTTTGGCTGGATTTCTGGGTTTCGGATAAGCTATTGGAGAATATTTAAGGTGTAACTATTGTTTTTCAATAGTGTTGTTACCACTTATTGTAATTTTTATTTAGAAAATTGCCTCTCCTATCTAAACGGGGGTATATAGACCCCCCACCTGGTATAATTGTTCTATTCTTTTGGCCTAACCTAATCGCTTCAGTGATTTGATGCATTTATGTGAACCATTCTTTATTTTCCATTATACTTCTTATATAATTTTTTTTTTCACTAGATTTTGAATTGTTTTTTTTTTTGGAAACCATTGGGTCTACAGAGTTGACTTTAGTTTCAAGTTGAAGCAAATAAAGTTTTTTTGAAATCGTAGAACAATGCTTTTAATTAAAATTAGTTATTTAAAACTAAAATCACCACTAACTGAAAAAAGCGCGAAAAAATCGCGGTTTTTCTGATTTTTGACCATGAAGCGGTCGCCGCTCGAGGTCGAAAACTTAGGTTATTTATAAGGCCAGTATCATGAATAACTCAGCAAAACATCAAAAATACCATATTTGACACAAACGTTGCCTTCCAAACAAACGACAAGGTTACTGGACTAATATGTACAATGTACATGTACACATATACATATTGTGGTGAATATGCCCATTTACGCAAACAACGACAACTTTTATTCTTCTATGACAGAATAAATTAGTAATGAGTTCCGCGCCATCTGTGAACAAAATCTTAACTAATGTTATCAAATATCTGAACCACTCTCATCATAATTTAATACCTAAACCACTCGCATCTGTATCCAATACCCAAACCATGGAAGTGCTATAATTTGTAATTGGTCGAAAGCTTTTGAGCTACTTGTGGAGACTTGTGGAGGAGAAGTACATTCCAGAACCCTTAGAAGATTCTAGTAGCTTTTTCTCGCATATAAATACACCGCCACCAGTCCGAACACCTCTGGTTGAATCTGAAAGTGAACGAATAAACGTCGGTGTAAGATAGTGAATTAAGAGTTGTGCTTGTTTATAAAAGTATAAGATGTAAAGTATTTGAAGTGAAATAAAGGTGTTTTATTTTTGTAACGTAATTGTTGTTCAGTTTGAATAAAAGAAATAAGTTTTATTGGCGAACCCTTGGCAAAATATTACAATATGTACATACATAATAATAAAATTATATCTATCTAGCAGCAAATAAACGATAGCCTTATCATTTGGATGAAATGCCTCTTATTATTTCAATGAATTGAATATTTTACCAATTGTTAAATAAAAAGAGAATGGGCCTTACCAAAGGCCTTCTTCTCTCAAAAATGAACTCTCTAGTCCCTTCTCCATAACTGCCTTAACGATATCAAAAATAAACTTTGTTCCTAATGAAAAATACCCGATAAAAACCTTAGAAACTCCAAATAAATTAATACTACTAGCAAAAATAGGTACCACTTCATATATGTATACACAAATGTAGGTGAAATAATCTGAATCTGAAATTAAATACGTACATATATCTTTTTTTTCTCATTCTTATACTATTAAATTAAAAAAAACTAAATTAATAATGAAACAGGAAGTACAACCTTTTCCGCTGAGCTCCGAAATAAAACTAAAATTTCCTTTCTCAAGCTGATTGTAAACAAATTTCAAAACAAGTCTAAATATTGAAGTAATATCGCTATGGTTACCGTACAAAGAGGAACAATTAAATAATTAAATGTCCTTTTGAGAACTATTTGTTTTTTCCTATTTACAACGAGAAAGGTATGGCGCTTTGAGTTGTCATCAGCCTCGTATCCATTTGATGTAAAGATATGACCTAATAACTTCATACGGTTTTTTTCGTATTCGCACTTACTTTCGTTTAACTTGAATCCAGCTTTATTTAAAGTATCTTTTATTTTTTTTTTTTTTGTGATAACTCGTTACTGTTCTTTACTTTCAGCGTAAATGAGTATATCGTCCATTGCAGTTTCACAGTTTTCTATACCACTTAACGTTTCATTTCATTTTCATTTCATTTTATTGTGTGGCAAATGTACACAAGTTACTTAATCCTAAATTGTACAGTATTTTTGGAAGAGCCTAGATAAGAAATAGACATATATGTTTAAAAACATAAAAAAGTTACATATTTCAATTTGATTTTTTTGTTACAGTAAGTAATTAAATAATAAAATTTCAAATATATATTCCATTTTATACTTTAATCATTGATGCAATTTTAATTTAGTTTGCATTTCGCCAACCTTCTTTAAAACTAATGACAAATTTAAGCTACAAATAAATCCAACTACAACTTTTGAAACTACACATTTATTTGAGGACTAATACGATCCTTGAACATTGATACAGTAGGTAACGCCTGAACGTTAGATGGAAGTGAATTCCACAGTTTTACCATCTGAACAGGAAAAGAATTCTCCATTACTGATCGGTTCCATCGAGGAAGTAAGAAGTTTTTATTTCTTAAGGACGATGTGCGGTGAAAGAACTGATATAGATAAGATGGTTTTTTTAACAAGAATAACTTAAAAAAAAATATAAGTGATCTATATTCCACATATTCATCCAATGAACAACCAATCAATTGCAATTTGAATTGTGAAACATGACTAAACCTCGGCAGTCCAAAAACGTACCGGACACAATCATTAAAAGCAACATTCATTCGGCGATTGCACTCATAATCAAGCTTAGGGTATATTAATCGTCCCAATGTGAAAAAAGGAAGCAAAAGTGTTTTAAATAACCTCAGTTTCAAATCTGGGGGGATAAGGAACGCAGTTAATCTTAAAGTTCGTAAACCACTGTAAATCCTACTAATCATGAGCTTCACATGGTCACAGCACTTAAGGCCAGAGTTTATTACAATGCCTAAATTTTTGGCCTTATTAACAACTGGCAGAGCAGATCCATTTAAATAAATAGGGTTGATATCACAAAGCTCGGGATTCTTATAAAAGCACATACATTTTGACTTATCCGGATTTAGAAGAAGCTTATTGTTTATTGCCCAGCTATTTATGAGTTCTAAATCTTCATTTATACGGACTATAAGGTCTTCAGTCAGACCAATAGGACGACTTAAATATAGCTGCACATCGTCTGCATACAGATGAATCCTAGAGCTAAGATTGATTCCAGCCAAGTCATTAATAAAGAGGGCGAATAACAGGGGACCCAATATTAATCCCTGGGGAACACCTTTAGAAAGCAACAAACTGTTAGACAACGTTCCTCTTATTCGAACACACTGAGCACGATTTGATAAAAACTCACTGACAAGAGACACAGCTGACCTACAGAAACCAAACTGAAATTCAAGCTTATCTTCAAGGATTTTATGGTCAACACAATCAAACGCCTTTGAGAAATCCAATAGGGCGAGTACTACAACATTGTCATTGTCAACGTTAGTTCTAATGTCAGATGTGATTTTAAGCATAGCAGAGTCACAGCTGTGATGTTTACGAAAGCCAGATTGCCATTGAGTGAGAAGATTCTGAGATTCTATATGTTCCAGGATTTGAATGTACATTATTTTTTCGAGAAGCTTAGACAAAATATTTAGAATACTAATTCCACGGAAATCACACAAGTTTTCAGGTGAGGCTTTTTTTGGCAATGGTAACACAATTGCTTCTTTCCATTTGAGTGGAAAAATTGATTTAGTGAGACAAGTATTAATAATGAAAAGTAAATAATTTTTCACTAAAGGAAATAAGAGTTTTAAAAATTTTGGCGAAAGCTCATCAGATCCAATAGAGTTTGATTTTATTGAAAAAAAGATGCTGTGGAGTTCAATAAGGTTTATACTACGGAAAGAAAACAAGTCAAAAGAAGTGGAAGGTGAAATGGGTAGATTTGGTTGCCTATGACTATCATCAAAGGTGGGAGTTGAATTAACAAAATAGGTGTTCATTTCATCCGAATTAAACGGACATTCAACACTAATTTTCCCATGCACACCAGAATCACGGAGATTCCGCCAAAGGGTGCGAGGCTGGAGATTAAGATTAAACTTCGAACGAAAGAAGTTCATTTTGGCTAAACGCATCTCAAATTTCACTTTGTTGCGAGCAACTTTGAAAAGTCTTCGGCTTTCAAAAGTTTTCAAATGTCTTTGGCGAGCATAAAGATACTCACGTTCAGCAATAAGAGACTTCAGCCTAGGAGTTATCCAGTCATATCCGTAGCTTTTTTTCTTTACAGTTCTAATTGGAATAAATTTTTCAAACAGATGTTTAGTTAAGGACATAAAAATGTCAACTTGTCTATTAGCACAAATAGATTGAAAAATTAAATCCCAGTTAAGCAAACTGCATTCTTCCTGAAGGGCACTTAAGTTTATATTTCGAAAATCCCGAAAAGAGAACTCATTGTTTAATATCTCAGTATCAAATGAAAATGAGTAATTGAGAAATAATAAATCATGATCATAGTTGCTAGGTGGAGTTATTTGATCTAAAAGATTTACTTTACCAACATCAGATACGAGAGCCAAGTCAAGTAAGGAAGGAGAAGATGAACGGAAATATGTCGGTAGGGAATTCAATTTTGATAAATGGATAGTTTGTAAAAAATCTAACAACTTATTAGAATTGGGATTATTGAGAAGTAGATCGACATTGAAAGCTCCACCAACAATAGCATTTTCATAAGATTCGGTAATCTTAACCATAGCTCGGTAGAACTCATCAGTAATTTCTAACTTAAAGATTTTTGGTGGAATGTAAACAGCCGTTATAGCCAGGGGCGTATACAGCTTTAGTTCTTGGGGGGGGTCATGCCAAAAAAAATAACACTACCTAATATTTGTTAAACGTCAAGTGCCTTATATTTTTTTTCATATTTTACTGTGCGAGGCTATATAAAAGAAAAGGGAAACAATCTTAATTAACTACACTAAAGGGTTTTCCAATAGGGACGGGTTGATTTTGACAGCTTGTGGCGGCCATATTGTTTCTTTTACTTTCGGTCAAAATATCCTCTTTTAATCAGTTACTACAGACAAATCATCATGGTGAGTTACAGCGTCGAGCAACACGTGCAAATGATGTTTTAGAGCAGTTAGAAGTTTTTCCCGATTTTCGTCGTAAAATCTTCTTTACCGATGAGGCCCATCTTTGGAGGAATGGGTACGTGAAGCAAAATTGCCTGATTCGGGACGACACTAGTTCACGCGAGATTCACAAGGTGCCAATGCATCCAAATAATGTTTCTGTTTTGTGTGGATTTTGAGCTGGATGCCTGGAGGCGTCATCGGTCCGTACTTCTTCGAAAATGATGCTCGCCAGGCCATCACCATCAACGGCGATCGCTTAGGTCGATGATCACCAACTTCTTGTGGCCTAAATTGGATGATATGGACACTGAAGATATATGGTTTCAACAGGATGGCGCTATGTGCCACACAGCTTAAGACACAATCGATATTCTGCACGAGCGGTTTCATGGCATGGTTATCTCGCGCCGAGGCGACGTGAATTGGCCACCAAGATTGTGTGATTTGACCCCTTTGGACTTTTTCTTGTGAGGATTTCTTAAGTTGCAAACTGTTGTATATTTTAATAAAAGACGTTGTTTAATTATAATATTTTATTAAATATATAAATCTTAGTAGCTAAGAGAAAGCACAAGTTGTCTGGTCGGAGGTTAGAGCAAAAAGAGATCGAACTTTGGATTCAATCACATTATGAAATAGATAAGGAAGTGTAAAGAAAATTATGTCACTTAAAGCTTACAACACAAAATCTTATGTTATCGAAATACTTAACACAAACCACCTCGACCCTCAACGACAACATAATCGATGCCATCGGTCAAATTCAGCCTGATTTATGCGCCAAAGTCATCGAAAACTGGACCTTTCGAATCCGCGCCACCCAGCGAAGACGGGGCGGCCATTTGAACGATGTTATATTACTATAATAGGGCTCTCAAATAGAGATAAAACCTTATTGATATCTTGTTTTATTCAATTTTAAAATCGACCCGCCCTTAATGGGAAACCCTATCATACATTGCCTTTGTTAAAAATAAGTTAAAATAATTTAAAATCGTTCATATCCTGGAAAAATATATCGTACCTTAACTCATTTAATTTCAAGACAGTTAAGAATCAAAAGTCGGCGTGAAATAGCAGACTACGAATGTAATTTTCACTACGCAAAGTTAGGCAATTTCGTTGAAAATATATATTTCGAACTGCCAAAGCCAATTCAAAATGCAATGAGCTACCTATACAAAAAAATTAACAAATTTAAGACGAAAACACTTGTTTGGTATTTGCAAAGTTAACTCATTTTTGGTTCCAAAGAAAATTAAAATAAACAACTGAGTCGAACGAACCTTTATTGGCTGGACCAGTGACCGCGCTCTTCATTTGTTTTATTTTTTTTTTTGAATTTATTTTAATCCTATCAAAGTTTTTATTTCAGCGAGTTGAAGTTGCAGGAAAAATTAGTAAAATATCATAGATACTGTGCACTGTTTTCTGTTTCTTAATTTTAGTAAATAGATATCTATAAATATTCACTACTGAAAATGAAAACAATAGCTCTGATTTTCAAAAATGACCACTTGTGTAAATTGCTCTTTTTACAATAGCGGATAAACTAAAATACATTACATATTCGTATTATAATTGAATACAAAGATTCGTTTTCGTTGCGTTTCAAGAAAAGTGTGAACAAATTTCACGAGTGATTTTGATATGCCTCTGATTTGCAAAAAAATGTATGTCTCTAAGACTGCCACCGATGGAAAAGTGAAAGGCACCTTACAAAATAAATATGTACATCAAATATACCTAATCTTTTTATCTTTCTTACCAGTAAGACTTTCTGATAAAAATAATGGACAAAGTTGTTAAATTCTACGAGCCTAGTCGCTTTTCGTCAATAATTCCATCCGACTGGTCAAAAGGTTCACCGCAAGGTGTTCCAAAAAATCTCCTTTACCATAGCTATTGGCTTTTGCATTATGGGATTCATAGGTTACTTTGTAAAAGTAATCCACATCCAAATCAATAACAGTATTGTTCGATCGTAAATGTTGAATAAGTGCAAACATAATCCTTTCATAATAGGTTTTCATCATAGTTTTATATATTTATGTCTTTTATCGTTAACATTAATATTTTTTGGTTAGAATAACTATAAATCGAAAGTTATCACTGTTGTTTGCTTTTAAAAATAATCTGTCATACAGAAATCAAATAAAACAATTTCTGTATGTGTTCTATAATGTGTTTAAAGATTTTATTTTCAGAAAAAAAAATGTTGTTTTTTTGAAAATCCGATTAGTTTTTACTTTACAGAGGGAAAATTTGGTAACAACTCCGCACTTTGATTTCTGTTTGGTTTAACAGGTTTGGCTGTCATCTCAAAACGGAAACTAGCCTATGCATATATTTTAAGATTTGAATGTATTATTATAATATGAGAAGTTTGTTGTTATGTTAAATTTGAGGTACGAGGAAGAAAATCAAAGTATCATCGATTGACTACAAAATAACGTAGGTATTCCATTGCCATGAAAATTAAATTTCTTATTGAATTGAAGTTACCAACATTCAAATCCTCTATTGAATTCTAAATTATCAATCGAAAATCCTACTAGCTTTCTAAGTAACCAACTTTCATTTTTTTTCTATGTGGTTACTAAATAATTATTTCAGATCAACAAAATAATCTTGAGTTCTCGGGGGGGGACATGACCCCGTGACCCCCCCCCTGTATACGCCGTTGGTTATAGCACATCTATCACTACACGATATAACTTCGAGACAAAGAAACTCCAACGGTCTTTCCTTAGACACACTCAAAACCTTAACCTTCAATGTATCTCTTATATATACAGCAACTCCTCCACCAGAACGTCCAAAGCGATCATTTCTATACAAAGTATAGCCTGGAATGTCGACTAAAGATGAAGGAACATGATCTGCCAACCATGATTCAGTAACAAGGATTACATGAACATTAGAGTCTACAAACGCATATCTCATCTCATCGATCTTACTACGCAAGCTCCTTACGTTAATTGAACATACATTCAAACCTTTACCTTGAGACCTCTTACTCATTGCACGCAGAAGAATTTTCATCCCATCCAAACTAGTAAAACTATATGCGTTATTGTCCATCACACTCATATTCAGACTAGGAGATAGCCACTATTCTTCAATGACAATAAAAGTAGTACATTCCTCAAAAAAATTCATAACATTAGATATATTTGTATTCATTCTGTAAACAAGCAAAAAGTATAAAATAAAAGAAGAAAATTATTACTAGTAGGAGAAATGCAAAAAAAAAAAAAAAAAAACAATTGATAGAAATGATAGTAATATGTAAATAAAAACAAAATATAATAAATTTAAAGAGAAATAAATTTAGTAATTAAATTAAAGAAAAGAAAAATCCAAATATTAAATTTAAAAGAAAATAAATGAAAAAATGTAAATAATGCAAGAAAAAAATAAGCAAGAAAAAATTTAGCAAGAAAAAAATTTTAAATTGAAATAAAATAATCATTGTTTATCAGCACTCAATGTAGCCAGCTTGGATCGAGATTTGGTATAAAATTATTCGGGAGGGGGAAGTTCACTCATATTAATAATTTTTAGTTCATGAGAGTCGGCCTTTAGTTTGATGAACACAATTCCACTTTTAGTTTTAGCTGAATAGATCTTATTTTGCTTACGGAGACTTAATGCAGCACGTAGTATTTTGCTGTTCATAGCTGTCAAACTTTCATTTACGTATATTGGACTGTTTGACGTAAAGTTGTCAAGATAAGCAAGTGTAAGGCCATTAAATTTGCGAATTGCAAGCAAAAAAGCTTTTTGTTCAGCATGACAAGATAGCCTTACTACAATCGCTGGCGGGTTATTGATGTTCGATGAATTGCTCTTGATTCGAAACGCTTCAATGTGTGGAGAAAGTACATGGTTAACACAAGACGATATGTTTTTTACGATGCAGAGAGCATTTTCATCAGGAACTAGCGGCACAATATCATTTAGACGTTTGATTCGCTCGATGTCTTCCAATTTGTCTTGCAGAGAAATGTTGTTCTCTTTAAGTTCGCGGATTTCTTCCTCACATCTGGTGATTCTGTTGTTCATAGACCCAATTGCAGATTCGATTTTACTAGATAACCTTTCCTCTAAGCTATTTAACATTTCGTTAAACTTAGCAAGGAGCCTTTCATCCATCACGTCCAAGGAAATAGAGACAATGGGCCTTCGGCGAGTTGATTTTTTGGGTGGAGCTGTTTCAGGTGAAGGGGATTCTGAATTATTTTTACCTCTGCCCCTTTTAGTTTTAGTAGTTGAGGTTGAGTTCATTTGCAACGGAGGTGGTAAAGTGAAAGAATTGGTTTCTCTTTTAATGTTTAAATTCTCTTTGGTGTATTATATAACTATTTTATCGTAATTCAGCACGGCAGATATAATTAAGCAGCTCATATGATAAAATTTAAGAGATTAGACATTAGATACAGCCATGTGATTTTATCAGTTTAAGAATGAGTGGGATAAAAAAGTCAAAAAACACTAAATTTCACTTAACTCTGAACACCAAATTAAAAAAAAAATAAATTAAAAAAAATGCATAAATGCGAAGCAAAACAACAAGTATGTTGCCCAGTAATATGAGTTCGATGGATGTGTTATTAAGGTATATTGTGGCGGATAATTTATGACTACACCAAAGTGCCGATGTTACAAAAGCACGTCTATTCCATTTGAGCTCAAGAGACTGACGTTCGGCTCATAACTTTTTAAGATGATGATGAAGTTTAAGATCATTTATCATAAGAAAATAATGATTTTAAGAAATGTACAGTATGTATGACAAGTAGGTATTTAACATGAATAAATAGGAAATTAAATTGAGTTTAAACAAGTATAACAAATTTTATATTTTAGTTAATAAATAATGATAAACGTTTGTCAATAAGCTTTTGAGTCTCAAAAAAGCTATTAGAAGAAATTATTGGTAGGAACCAGCCTTATAACAGGTTAGTCGCATTTGCAAAATTGTGTACCTTAACTACCGTTAACCGTTTAAACTGATTGGTCTATTGCTTGCTGATGAATAAATGGTCTGTATTAAATGTTTTATTTTTCATAAAAATTAAAATAAAAAATGGGCACGACTGGATCGCAAAAACTTGCTCTCGTAGCTAACAACTTGAACGTAGCTTGAAATAGACAATGTACATATTTATTGGTTATATCATTAAAAAAAAAGTTTTACAAACAATTTAAAATATAAATGATTACTATGAATTATAGAATGATAGAGCTCAAAAAAAAGTATGCCATCTGATTTGCTTAATAAATTAATTTATGAAAAAACAAGGATTCAAAAATCGTTAGAGCGGTTTTTTTTTTTAAATTAATTTTTTATATATAAAAAATCTTGAACATTTTTTAAAATAAAATTTGGTATGCCAACTTTAAGTATTTAATAAAATACAATTTTTTACAACATAAAAAAAATCATTACCCCGTTTTCAAGATATATAATTTTCAAAATAAAATTTCAATGTTTTATTTTAAAATCCAAAAATTATTTTTTCGAAAATTTTCATATGCCAAATTGTTAAAATTGTAAGGGACCTTTTGTGTAAACATTTTGGTTGAAATCGCTGTAGCAGTTAGCGAGAAATTTGAAAACCAAAAAATCGGTTGTTTGACAGGTACCGTTAATAACCGTTATAAAAAATTATTTTTTTCTACCAAAATATTTGCTTTAGTAATTTTAGTAGCTCGTAATTTTTGTTTGAAAATCGTTAGAACCGTTTTTGAAATAAATCAATTTTTGTATATTGGTTGTATGACAGTTACCGTTATTTTTTGAATTAAAAACAAAATTTCAAATTCCGCTCTAGGCAATCACATAAGAAGCTTAAGTCCAAAGTTTGAAGAAAATCGCTTCAGCCGGTTAGGCTGCACGTCGAGGTACAGACTGATAGACAAATGGACAGACATACGGACAGAGAGACAGAATTGCGAGACCCACTTTTTTCACGTTCTCTATAATCGTAATGTTAGGGAAAATTATTATCTAGAATTTTTTTGTCTGCGTAAATCCTAAACTTGCCCTATACTATGTATACATCGCAAGTAAAAAGGTAAGTATGACCGAAGGGTTTTTTTTAAGGAGGTGAAAGTCCTCTGGAATTATTATCAAAACACGTAGGTACTGTGAAGCAGTGGCGATTCCTCTCAGTTAGCAGGTTTATCGCCGCTAAACCAAGAATTTAAATGAAAATGAAATTTGAATGAATGAATGAATGTAATGTTGAAATTATGATAATGATTAGGTAATTGTAATAATCAATACCATTAATAGAAAAAAAAAACTACCCACCTACCTACCTATTTTCAAATCATATTTTCCTTCACACAACATAAAACTCCCATCTTCCTAACTGCCTCAGCGTTACAATATGCGATACCAAAACCAAATTCCCTACAAAGAGCATTGATATAATAATGAAAAAAAAATAGATACCTACCTAACCTACCCACATTGTTCTAACACAGTACACAACACAAAACTCTCATACAACATACAACAAGTCTTCCTTGAAAGCTTACAACATCCGCGCTACCAAATTACATACAACTTTTAATAATATCCATTCAAAATACAAATACAAACACAAGTACCATACAATCTAAAATACAAGAGCGTTTTGCTACACATGTCCTAAGCAAAGCCCAGATAAATAAATGAAAGCGTAAGCGTTAGTATGATGCGATAAAGCACGATACATCAGGTATGCTAGCAGCTCCAGGTACCTTCTTACTTCCAAAAAAAAGTGCTCAATTGGCAAAGCGCGATGTAGCTCTGCATTTTTGATATGTTGTTGGGGCATGTTAGAGTAGTCTGTATCTAAGTTTGCAACTTCGAAAAACCTGTGTTCGCTGCAGGAAAAATGCAATAGAAAAAAACGATAAGTTCATCCCATTTTTTCCGAAATTTTCCTTTATAACTTTGGAAATATGCAACTAAGGAAAAAACCGTCTACTATAAACTTATTTATCATACAATTTTGTACAAGACCACATTAGTTTTAAATTCATGCATGTTTTATTTGTCTTGCTATCTTACCAAGAATTAAAAAAAAAAAATCAGAAAAACTAAGTAATTTTGAAGCAATCAAAAAATAGGTAAAAAATTGATCAATTGTGATAAAAATTTGTAATAAAATATTCTAGAGTATTACAAGATGAAATTCGAAAATTCGATCCAAATTGGTCAAATAGTTTTGGCAAGAAACGTACTGTTAACTAAGTGCAACAAGCAATGTTTGCATCACTGCTGTGATTTTTTTGTTCATGTACTTGAAACCCTTAAGTATGATAAACTATAGTTATGATTTTTATTCCTTTTTTTTGCAGCTTTGATATCAATTTTAAAACTTCTGAAAATTGTACACTTGGAATGTAAATATGTAATTTCGTGAACATTTTTAAAACTTTTAAATTGGCTAGCAAAGTTGCTTAAAAAAAGATCTAAATATTATAACTATATTTTATGATAGTTTAGGGTTCCAAGTACGTGTACAAAAATCAGTGCCAACTTAAGTGTCCTACTTTGACCACAACAATGATGCAAACATTGCGTGTTGCACTTAATTAACATCATGTTTCTTGCCATAACTATTTGACCGATTTGTATCGAATTTTCAAATTTCGTCTTTTTATACTTAGACTATTTGATTCCAAATTTTAAGCAGAATTGATAATTTTTGACTTATTTTTTGATTGCTTCAAAATTACTTAGACTTTTTTATTCATGGTTAGATAGCAACACAAATATAACATGCATGAATTTAAAACTGATGTGGTCTTGTAGAAAATGTTTTTTTCCTTACTTGCATATTTCCAAAGTTATAAAGGAAATAATCGGAAAAAATGGGCTGTTGCATTTTTCCTGCAGCGAGCACAAGTTTTTCGAGCTGCAAACTTAGATAAGACAACTCTAACAAACCCTATAACAACATATCAGAAATGCAGAACTACATCGCACTTTGCGAATTTATTGTCGAATTGACTGGGCTATTTGCGAAATAAACATAAACAGTTGATTCGTATTGAATCCTAAAACTGCGAAATTAATTAATTATTTTGTATTTGCGTGGATTTTAAATGTGAGTATATATATTTGTGGATTGTGGTGCTTTGAAATATGAGAGTGCGACATTGTTTTTTTTTTTTTTTATTTTAGAAGTGAGATGGATGTAAATGCATATATAGTAGAACCTAGAAATAATATTATTATAATAAAATAGATCATATTTAAATAATCATCAATTTATTTTGGATAAAGTCGCTAGAAGTATCTTTTATCGGCTGACCTCTAACGTGAAATTTGTTTACATAGGTTTGAACGTGAACTAAATTGTTTAACGATAGGTACATTACATACATAACTTCATACATTAATGTGGGTAGGTAAGGTTAAATTTAAGATTTTTTACAACGCAAAATCATATAGATATAGGATGTAGATATTTATATTTATTTAATTGTTATACAAAGTGACCATTTTTATGATAAAGTCATCGAACGACGAAGCGAATTTATGTGTCGATAAATTTTTAAACTTTTATTTTATATTAATTATTAATGTTTTTTATTAATTGTCGTTATCAATAAAATTAAAAAAAAAAAAATATGATTTTTTTTTATTTTAACTTTCCCTAGACCACGTAGCTAAACCAATACTAAGGACCAGGAATCGCCACTGCTGTGAAGAACATTATTCTGAAATAGTTGCCCAGAGAAAATATTAAAATAAGGGGTATGATATATAGAATAAGAATTTAATCCAAGATATCTGGTTCCACTTTTTTTCTTTTTATTTAACGATATTTGTATATGAATGTATACAATGTTTTTTTTTTAACTAGAAACAAAACAAAAGAAATAATTCCAAATCCAATAGAGCAATAGGATAATTAATCTGGTCGTGGAATATGTAGTTGAAGTCTGAAAGATATGAAAAAAAAAAAATACCTATGCGCACGGGGAGCCCTCTATAGAAGTTGAAGGAAATTACATAGAAAGAGAGAGAGATTGGGTTAGTTGAAATTAAGTTAAAAAAAAAAAAATAAACAACAACCATAACCCACTGGCTGCGTACGGGGAGGGAGCCACACACCCCGCACCGATTCCCCAGCAGGTGGCTTCTTTCCTTCCACTTCTTAGGAGGAAATCGACTATCAATTCGGTACATGTTAAGTACTGTACACGGAGGGCACCGATTAACCAACTGGCGTTCGAACAGGGAGAAAAGGCACGCACCCCGAACCGATCCCCCAGCTGTTGATTCCTCTCACTCCGGCATTTTGTTGTTATGCATTTTTTTACTCTGCAGTTTGTTCTTTTTTATTTGGCATTCAATGATAATGTTAATTGTGAATTGACTTAAAAATAAAAAAAGAAAATGGAAATTGTTCATTGACATTCACGTATGCGTCAAATCTTGTGTTTCTGATTTTTGCTGAGTTGTACAGGATATTGGCCTAATAAATAACCATAGTTTTCGACCTCGAGCGGCAAAGGTTTCATGGTCGAAAATAAAAAAAAAAAAAAAGTTTTGAGTTTAGGAATTCATTTTTCAAAAACTATCGACTTAAATAACTTTATGTATTTCAAAAGAAAATTCAATAATGGATGTCTGGGCTTCAGATGAGCTATATGAGAATATTGTAACTGTTACCATTGTTTTTCAATAGTGTTGTTCTTATCTTAAGTCATTTTTTAGATAATTGCCTCTCCCATCTTAACGGGGGTATATAGACCCCCCTTTCCGTTATGATTGTCCTCTTATTTTGGCTGGATTTCTGGGTTTCAGATAAGCTATTGGAGAATATTTAAGGTGTAACTATTGTTTTTCAATAGTGTTGTTACCAATTATTGTAATTTTTTTTTTAGAAAATTGCCTCTCCCATCTAAACGGGGGAATATAGACCCCCCCTCCAGGTATAATTGTTCTATTCTTTTGGCCCAACCTAATCGCTTCAGTGATTTGATGCATGATTATGTCAACCATTCTTTATTTTCCATTATACTTGTTATATTTTTTATCGCTAGATTTTGAATTGTTGTATTTTGGAAACCATTGGGTCTACAGAGTTGACTTCAGTTTCAAGTTGAAGCAAATAAAGTTACTTTGAAATCGTAGAACAATGCTTTTATTTAAAATTAGTTATTTAGGACTAAAATCACCACTTACTGAAAAAAGCGCGAAAAAATCGCTCTTTTTCTGATTTTTAACCATGAAGCGGTCGCCGCTCGAGGTCCAAAACTTAGGTTATTTATTAGGCCAATATCATGAACAACGTTGCCTTCCATACAAACGACAAGGTTACTGGACTAATATGTACAATGTACATGTACACATATACATATTGTGGTGAATATGCCCATTTACGCAAACAACGACATCTTTTATTCTTCTATAACAGAATAAATTAGTAATGAGTTCCACGCCATCTGTGAACAAAAGATTAACTAATGTTATCAAATATCTGAACCACTCTCATCATAATCCAATACCTGAACCACTCGCATCGTTATCCAATACCCAAACCATGGAACTGCTATAATTTGTAATTGGTCGAAAGCTTTTGAACTACTGGTGAAGACTTGTGGAGGAGAAGTACATTCCAGAACCCTTAGAAGATTCTAGTAGCTTTTTCTCGGATATAAATACACCGCCACCAGTCCGAATACCTCAGTTTGACTTTGAAAATGAACGAGTATACTTCGGTGTAAAATAGTGAATTAAGAGTTGTGCTTGTTTATAAAAGTATAAGAAGTAAAGTATTTGAAGTGAAATAAAGGTGTTTTATTTTTGTAACGTAATTGTTGTTCAGTTTGAATAAAAGAAATAAGTTTTATTGGCGAACCCTTTGCAAAATATTACAATATGTATACATAATAATAAAATTATATCTATCTAGCAACAAATAAACGATAGCCTTATCTTTTGGATAAAATTCCTCTTATTATTTCAATGAATTGAATATTTTACCAATTGTGAAATAAAAAAGAATGGGCGTACCAAAGGCCTTCTTCTTTCAAAAATGAACGCTCTAGTCAACGGCGTATACAGGGGGGGTCACGGGGTCATTTTCATTTTCAGTAGTGAATATTTATAGATATCTATTTACTAAAATTAAGAAACAGAAAACAGTGCACAGTATCTATGATATTTTACTAATTTTTCCTGCAACTTCAATTCGCTGAAATAAAAACTTTGATAGGATTAAAATAAATTCTGAATAAAATTCAAAACAAATGATCAAGCGATTCCAAAAATTTTTTTCCTCAGTATTTTGACAGCTAGCTAAACTGATTTTTTTGGTCAGGCAACTGGAGATTGCTGCATGCTGTTGCTGAGGCCCTCCGAAATAAAAAATGTAACAGTCAGGAATAAAAATGAAGAGCACGGTCACTGGTCCAGCCAATAAAGGTTAGTTCGACTCAGTTGTTTATTTTAATTTTCTTTGGAACCAAAAATGAGTTAACTTTGCAAATACCAAAAAAGTGTTTTCGTCTTAAATTTGTTAATTTTTTTGTATATGTAGCTCATTGCATTTTGAATTGGCTTTGGCAGTTCGAAATGTGTATTTTCAACGAAATTGCCTAACTTTGCGTAGTGAAAATTACATTCGTAGTCTGCTATTTCACGCCGACTTTTGATTCTTAACTGTCTTGAAATTAAATGAGTTAAGGTACGATATATTTTTCCAGGATATGAACGATTTTAAATTATTTTAACTTATTTTTAACAAAGGTAATGTATGATAGGGTTTCCTATTAAGGGCCGGTCGATTTTAAAATTGAATAAAACAAGATATCAATAAGGTTTTATCTCTATTTGAGAGCCCTATTATAGTAATATAACATCGTTCAAATGGCCGCCCCGTCTTCGTTGGGTGGCGCGGATTCGAAAGGTCTAGTTTTCGATGACTTTGGCGCATAAATCAGGCTGAATTTGACCGATGGCATCGATTATGTTGACTTTGAGGGTCGAGGTGGTTTGTGTTAAGTATTTCGATAACATAAGATTTTGTGTTGTAACCTTTAAGTGACACAATTTTCTGTACACATCCTTATCTATTTCATAATGTGATTGAATCCAAAGTTCGATCTCTTTTTGCTCTAACCTCCGACCAGACAACTTGTGCTTTCTCTTAGCTACTAAGATTTATATACTACATAAATTATTATAATTAAACAACGTCTTTTATTAAAATATACAACAGTTTGCAACTTAAGAAATCCCCTCAAGAAAAAGTCCAAAGGGGTCAAATCACACGATCTTGGTGGCCAATTCACGTCGCCTCGGCGCGAGATAACCATGCCATGAAACCGCTCGTGGAGAATATCGATTGTGTCTTAAGCTGTGTGGCACGTAGCGCCATCCTGTTGAAACCATTTATCTTCAGTGTCCATATCATCCAATTTAGGCCACAAGAAGTTGGTGATCATCGACCTATAGCGATCGCCGTTGATGGTGATGGCCTGGCCAGCATCATTTTCGAAGAAGTACGGACCGATGACGCCTCCAGGCATCCAGTTCAAAATCCACACAAAACAGAAACTTTATTTGGATGCATTGGCACCTAGTGAATCTCGCGTGGATTAGTGTCGTCCCGAATCCGGCAATTTTGCTTCACGTACCCATTCATCCAAAGATGGGCCTCATCGCTAAAGAAGATTTTACGACCAAAATTGGGAAAAACTTCTAACTGCTCTAAAACATCATTTGCACGTGTTGCTCGACGCTGTAACTCACCGTGATATTTTTTCTGTAGTAACTGATTAAAAGAGGATATTTTGACCGAAAGTAAAAGAAACAATATGGCCGCCACAAGCTGTCAAAATCAACCCGTCCCTATTGGAAAACCCTTAAGTATAGTTAATTAAGATTTTTTCCCTTTTCTTTTATATAGCTACGCACAGTAAAATATGAAAAAAAAAATATAAGGCACTTGACTTTTAACAAATATTAGTTTGTGTTATTTTTTTTTTTTGCATGACCCCCCCCCAAGAACTAAAGCTGTATACGCCCCTGGCTCTAGTCCCTTCTCCCTAACTGCCTAAACGATATCAAAAATAAACTTTGTTCCTAATGAAAAATACCCGATAAAAACCTTACAAACTATACCAAATAAATTAATACTACTAGCAAAAATAGGAACCACTTCATATATGTATACAAATGTACGTGAAATAACCTGAATCTGAAATTAAATACGTACATATATCTTTTTTTTCTCATTCTTATACTATTAAATTAAAAAACTAAATTAATAATGAATAAAATCGTCATGACAACGTAAAGAAACAAGAGTACAACCTTTTCCGCTGAGCTCCTAAATAAAACTAAAATTTCCTTTCTCAAGCTGATTGTAAATAGATTTTAAAACAAGTCTAAATATTGAAGTAATACCGCTATGGTTACCTTACAAAAAGGATCAATTAAATAATTAAATGTCCTTTTTAGAACTATTTGTTTTTTCCTATTTACAACGAAAAAAAGGTATGGCCCTTGTATTTGAAATCCATAGTACTATCATGGTGAATTTCGAATGGACTGACATGTTCATTCAGTGGGCAAAAAAATTTCATTAAATTCCACAACCCTATCTCACGGAGACATTTGGATTTTGTGGAGAATTATTTGCAAGAATAGGAAAGGAATAGCCTTATTTATAACAGTTAGAGTGAAATAGGTAGAAGGGATGTTTTTTGTTGGTTTACATTTTTTTGTCGGTTACTTTTCTATGCAAAGGTGCAGAGAATTAAAAAGTGTGAGATAAAATTTTGGGTATTCTCCTTGGTTTGTTGGGTTTTGTGCGGTTAAAGAGGAAGGGGTGGTTTTTTTTTACTGCTTTGGGTGACTTGTGTGCAAGAAGACATCGGTGACGGCGGCGCGGCGCGCGGCGCGTGATGGTCAAGGCATAGGTAGGTAGATTGTTTTTTTTTTTGCGTTCTAGATATTTAGGTCTGTTGGTAAGAATATGAGTGATGCAATAATTTATGAGTTTGATGGCGATGATGTTTTTTGATGAGTATGGTTCGTGGCAGGTAGTTAGCTATGTATGTCGCTTTTTTATTTTAACCTAGAAAAGTAGGTATGGTTGTATATAATTTGTATTAATATCTAGGTAGAAACTTGTAGGAAGTTAGGTACCTAGACCTACACAAATTTTAATTGAATGTTTATGATTATTTTTCGCTGATTTATGTCATTTTAAGGTGTTAGTTTAGAAATTTGAAATTAATAGGAATGATGGCTAATTGAAATGGAAACTTGAACTTATAACTTACCACTATGTGACTATGTTGTTGAGTCTTAAGGGCATCTAGGTATTAGCTAAATCGTTACTCTTGGTAATTAAAAATTGGGGGAATTTCTTTGAAATTCTCTGTTTGGTTCATGGTCGACAATCGCCTACCAATTTTCAAATTGGTGTTTTAAAAAAATAGCCTTTAAATGTGCCTAAACTTTTGTTTAAAATTTGTTGAGGAAAAAAATTAACTTTTGTACAAAAAAAAAATAACTTTTTTACAAAAAAAAATTAACTTTTTTACAAACAAAAATTAACTTTTTTACAAAAATAAAAAAAAACAATAAAAAAAAATTAACGCTATTAAAATAATTAAATTTTGTGCAAGGAAAAAATTAACTTTTTACAAAAAAAACTAACTTTAATAAGCCTAAATTGAGTAAAATTTTAAGGGTTGCCATATCTTTAAAATAACTTCCTTTTTTAAGTGAAGCGTGAGGTAGTCAACTAATTTATATACATATATAGGTATTTACGCTCAGCCCTGACTCACATTAAATAACATAGCGCCTTTGGCGACCTGCTACCTACTAGTAAGTATGTAAATAATTTTCTTGTTGTTAATCTAACGGGAACAAAGTTTGAATAAAAAAATCAAAATTTGATTTTTATCGCTTTAAAAAAATTAAAAAAAAAAAACTAGTGATACACAATTATATACCTATACATAAAATACTCGTAAATGGCCATTATTGGGCAATTATTTTTTGATATTTATAAAGGATGTATCAAATGAAAGGTTATAAAATACAAAAATTATATACAGGGTTTTTGTTTTTGAATCAGCTTTTTTATGGTGTTATGAATTTTTGAGTAGAAGCCCCCATCGATCCTAGCTCCGCGTCTATTAAAAAGAGGGGGTCAAAGGTCACGAAGCATGGTATTTCGCTGATTTTGATCAAACAAAAATCGTCGACTAATGAAACATGACGTAAATATTTCAATTTATCATTGAAATCTAGGATCAAAAGCGTGCTTACAAATATCTGGGGTGAAAGGTGTTTTTATAGTAGGGGGGGGTTGTAGATTGTAGATTGAAGAATGGGGTGTGGACTTATAATGAAAAAGTATATAAAATAGTGTCAGTGAAATTGTGCAAAAAAGTGGACAAACGATGTGCCATATGCGTAGGTTACCTCAAAATAATTTTTTGTGGTTTGAATACCCCCTGACCCCTCCTCAAAAACCACCCGTCTACCCTCTTCATGGCTTCGTTATCATGACAAATATCACATTTTTTCACAATTTCATTGACACTATTTTATAAACTTTTTTCAATATAAATCCACACCCCATTCTTAGTTCTGCAACCCCCCTCCCCTAGTAGGGGGGGGGTTGTAGATTGTAGATTGAAGAATGGGGTGTGGACTTATAATGAAAAAGTATATAAAATAGTGTCAGTGAAATTGTGCAAAAAAGTGGACAAACGATGTGCCATATGCGTAGGTTACCTCAAAATAATTTTTTGTGGTTTGAATACCCCCTGACCCCTCCTCAAAAACCACCCGTCTACCCTCTTCATGGCTTCGTTATCATGACAAATATCACATTTTTTCACAATTTCATTGACACTATTTTATAAACTTTTTTCAATATAAATCCACACCCCATTCTTAGTTCTGCAACCCCCCTCCCCTACCTTTAAAAAACCCTTTCACCCCACATATTTGTAGGTACGCTTTTGATCCTAATTTTCAATGATAAATTGAAATATTAACGTCATGTTTCAATTGGTCGACGATTTTTGTTTGATCAAAATCAGCGAAATACCATGCTTCGTGACCTTTTCCCTCTCTTTTTAATAGACGGGGAGCTTAGAATCGATGGGGACTTTTACTCAAAAATTCATAACACCATAAAAAAGCTGATTCAAAACCAAAAACCCTTTATATAATTTTTCCGAACTTTGTAGGAATTTATGTCTAATTTTCCTGGATTATTATGTTTAAATGATCTTCTAGTTTAATTGTTTGACTAAAAATTAATTGAAGCAGTTTATAAAGAAAAAAATATTATTTAGTTAAGTAAAATTTTGAAAAAAAAAATTAATACATTTGTTTCCAATTTTTGTTCTCTAGTTTAAGGTAATTGTGAAAAAAAAGTATTTTAAAAATTGATTCAATATAGCTTTTAACGGCCTTTAGTCCATAAAAATTGGCGTTTCATCCCGGCGTTCTCACTTTTTAAAATTGTTTTTCAGAAAAATTGTTTTAAGATTTTTAGTTTTTAAAAGTATAGATATACCTAAGGTCCTGTACCAAAACGACCTGTACAGTACCGAAAATTAACTCTGTGTACCGCGTACCAAAGAAAAGCCTCGGTAAACACAAATATACCGAAATCAAATTCGTGTACCAAAATTTAAAAATAAATTGAGATCAAGTCTGATCTGTTTACGTACCTACCTAGGTACATATACAGGGTGTCCCATTAACAATGGTCCAAACCAAGAACTGGTGAAAGGCCAGGGCATACCCTATGAGAAATTTGGTAACTTTTCCATACCGAATCATAGCAGTTCTCTAGTAACGGCTATTGAAATTTGAAAAAAAAAATCTTACTTTGAACCAGTTTTTTGCTCACCCTGTCCACAATTGATTTTTGTTTTTTTTTTTACAAATTTTGCATTGAAACATTGACTTGTAGGTCCACTAACTTTACTGAGTAAAATATTTTTCATGGGCATCACCATTTGCCTAAAATTCATTAGTTATTATTGAACTTTGCCAAAATAAATTTTGACCTCAATCTTTTGAAGAGCTCCCTGAACAGAATTCATATGGCTCAATACAGGTTTTATATTTCAAAAATTGCCCATTTTTCTGTTGTTCTTAAAAAGGTATAAAACTTGTCAAAGCTATGTTTAAATAGACAGTTATAACCGTTTGAACCCAATCAAACAGGTGCTGCAATAAAAGTAGCAATCCTAAACACATATCGGCTTAACTTAAACGTAGTTTTAGAGGCTAGTTATTTCTAACTAAAAAAAATTCAAAATGAGGTCCCTACCATTAGAACTGACAGAGAAATTAACCTTAACAGGGGTCAGGGTACAACAAAGTTTGCCTTTTTTTAAATCCTCAAAAAATGATGTCAAAGTTGAAAATCAGACTTTACTATAGAACAATCACATGCCAAAGTATGGGTTACGAATTATGTATGTAGTATACATACCTATATGTAGTTTTAATTAAAAGAACAATGTTGTAGGTACATAAGCGTAGCTAGGTATATAATTCAAAAATTGCTAGGTAGGTAGGTACCTACCTAACCTACACTCAAAAAAAAAAATTATTTGACAACTAAAACTTATATGTTTCGAAATAACTATAAGCAATACCTGTATAATACAATCATTGGAGTTATCATAATGTAGAAGTAAGCATTAATTGTAGTATAAATAGTCGTAAGTTTCAATCAATAAACCAGAATAAGTTTTAATACCAAATAAGCGTGTTCTCTCTCTTTATATCGATCCCCCACCAGTGGTAAGATCGGTGCAAGGTTAATACCTACCTACCCATTATGATATCGCCCACTGGCTGAAATTCAACCACCACATTGACGGACTCTAGTGTCAAACAATTAAAAGTTACCTAGGTCTAGGTAGGTACTTACATACCTACCTACATTCCTACTCGTTTGATAAATTGTGAATGCAAAGTCAAACCAAATAAACCTACCTACCTCCTACCTACCTGAAAATCAAACAAACAAATTTCAAGCCAAAAAACAGGAAATTTGTTTTTATTTTCTGTACCTAGGTATACAATCTACCTACCACAAAGAACCTACCTTTCTCATCTTGCATACAAATTCTCACTTTTGTCATTAACTTATATAGGTATTCCTCGGCATAATAATTTGTAAATTTCTTGTAAAAAATTTCAGGTCAAACTCAAAATCATTGAACAATTTAGATATTAATAAAACCTACCGTTCACTATTTATACGATATATCTACCTATTTATTTAGTTATATTTTCCTTTCCCGCAAAAAAATATGCTCAAAATCTTGCACTTGCAACAAATTTCACGGCAAATAAGAAATCTTTGCCAGACAATTTAATATAAAAACTACCCTCAATAATACCTATACGATGGCATATACAAGTATATAAATATACTTACACAACATGACCATATTTTTCTTTTCCGCATTAAAATCAACCTACCCTTGATAATATACGAATGTAGGTATACCTATACGCAGTATTCTTTCCCACAAAAAAAAAAAACTATATTACTTGCTTCAAGGTTGATGACGACGACAAGATAACGACGATGACAAGACAACGACGACGCAAACGACTAACATAATGTATGTCTACACTCTACTTCTCTTGTTCTTCACGCATATATCATATCAGTAAAATAAGAAAACAAAATTACTTTGCACATTCAATCAAAGAGGATACGAACATTTTTTTGTCATTCTCTTCACCTTTTTCTCATCATAGACGTTTAAAAAAAACCTTCAATTGGTAATCTCGCTTACTCCATTTGATTCTTATTAGAATCGAAAAAAATTCACCTCTCTTGCTCTAACTACATAAGTCTCGATTCTCCGATAAATGCAAGTCTCCCAAAAATGGAAGTCTCCCTCGAAAATTGTCTCCCAAAAATGGATTTCTCCGCGAGCTAAAGTGGCGCCACCACAGGCAGTGGATGGCCCTTTTGTCCATAATAGTACTATGGATTTTATATACAAGGCTCTAACCCTTTGTATATATAAACTTTTTTCATATACAAGGCTCGCACCTGATAACTTGACTGTGAAGTTAGCAGGGCAGTATGAATTTTTTTTTTTGTCAAATTGAGGATTTCAAAATTCGGAATTATAATTTCTTGAAATGCAAATTTGGAGCCTTACTTGCAGTCTCTAGCATGCTTGGTTCTTGAGATACACTCTGACCTGCTAACTTCACTGTGAAGTTAGGAGGGCAGTATGAATTTTTTTTTTAAATTAAGGACTTCAAAATTTGGAACAATAATTTCTTGAAATGCAAAATAAACTGCAAATTTGAAGCCTTACTTCCAGTGTCTAGCATGCTTGGTTCTCGAGATACACTCTGACCTGTTAACTTCACTGTGAAGTTATTATTATTATTTTATTATTATTTTAAATTAAGGACTTCAAAATTCCAAACTCAAAACTTTGAAAAAGAAATTAGCTCCAAGGATTTTTCTACTAAGTAAATACTAGAATATTCTTTTTAAAAGTTATGAGTTTAGGAATTAATTTTTCAAAAACTATCGATTTAAATAACTTTATTTCAAAAGAATATTCAATAATGGATGTCTGGGTTTCAGATAAGCTATATGAGAATATTTTAAGTGTTACCATTGTTTTTCAATAGTGTTGTTTTTATCTTAAGTCATTTTTTTAGATAATTGCCTCTCCCATCTTAACGGGGGTATATAGAACCCCATTTCCGGTATGATTGTCCTCTTATTTTGGCTGGATTTCTGGGTTTCAGATAAGATATTAGAGAATATTTAATGTGTAACTATTGTTTTTCAATAGTGTTGTTACCACTTATTGTAATTTTTTTTTAGAAAATTGCCTGTCCCATCTAAACGGGGGTATACAGACCACTCTCCTGGTATAATTGTTCTATTCTTTTGGCCCAACCTAATCGCTTCAGTGATTTGATGCATTTATGTCAACCATTCTTTATTTTCCATTATACTTGTTATATTAAATTTTTTATCGCTAGATTTTGAATTGTTGTATTTTGAAAACCATTGGGTCTACAGAGTTGACTTTAGTTTCAAGTTGAAGCAAATAAAGTTTTTTGAAATCGTAGAACAATGCTTTTACTTAAAATTAGTTATTTAGGACTAAAATCACCACTAACTGAAAAAAGCGCGAAAAAATCGCTGTTTTTCTGATTTTTGACCATGAAGCGGTCGCCGCTCGAGGTCGAAAACTAAGGTTATTTATTAGGCCAATATCATGAACAACTCAGCAAAACATCAGAAATACCATATTTGACATAAACGTTGCCTTCCATACAAACGACAAGGTTACTGGACTAATATGTACAATGTACATATACATATATACATATTGTGGTGAATATGCCCATTTACGCAAACAACGAGATCCTTTATTCTTCTATAACAGAATAAATTAGTAATGACTTCCGCGCCATCTGTGAACAAAATATTAACTAATGTTATCAAATATCTGAACCACTCTCATCATAATTTAATACCTAAACCACTCGCATCTTTATCCAATACCCAAACCATGAAACTGCTATAATTTGTAATTGGTCGGAAGCTTTTGAGCTACTTGTGGAGGAGAAGTACATTTCAGCACATTCCAGAACCCTTAGAAGATTCTAGTAGCTTTTTCTCGGATATAAATACACCGCCACCAAGCCGAACACCTCAGTTTGACTTTGAAAGTGAACGAATAAACGTCGGTGTAAAATAGTGAATTAAGAGTTGTGCTTGTTTATAAAAGTATTTGATGTGAAATAAAGGTGTTTTATTTTTGTAAAGTAATTGTTGTTCAGTTTGAATAAAAGAAATAAGTTTTATTGGCGAACCCTTGGCAAACTAAAGGGTGATTTTTTAGCTGGTTTGTTTTGGCAACACTGGTTTTGAAAGCTGACGTGTGTTTAGTACCTTGTGCCACTGTCAAACAGCTTCAGTTTGGTTTGCAATTTAACCATGGATCGTTTTACAAATGAACAACGCTTGCAAATTATTGAATTTTACTATCAAAATTCGTGCTCGGTTCGAAATGTTCATCGCGCGCTGCTTCCATTTTATGGTCGGCATTCTCGACCTTCTGAGCAGTCTATTCGGAAGATTGTGACCAAATTTCGCACCAAATTTACTTTGTTGGACATTAAACCACCAACACGTTTACGTACTGTCCTGAGTGAAGAAAATATTGCGGCCGTATCAGTTAGTGTGACAGAAGACCGCGAAATGTCGATTCGGAGCCGTTCCCAGCAGTTAGGCCTTTGTTACAGCACTACGTGGAAAATTTTGCGGAAGGATTTGGGCGTAGAGCCTTTTAAGATACAGCTGGTGCAAGAACTAAAGCCATCCGACCTACCACAACGCCGAATTTTTGGTGAATGGACTCTTGGAAAGCTGGCCGAGGATCCGCTTTTTTATCGAAAAATTGTGTTCAGCGATGAGGCTCATTTTTGGTTGAATGGGTACGTAAATAAGCAAAATTGCCGCATTTGGAGTGAAGATCAGCCAGAAGCATTGCAACAGCTACCAATGCATCCCGAAAAAGCCACTGTTTGGTGCGGTTTATGGGCCGGCGGCATTATTGGGCCATATTTCTTCAAAGATAATGCGAATCGCAGCGTTACTGTCAATGGTGAACGCTACCGAGCGATGATAACAAACTTTTTTTTGCCCGAAATGGAAGTTCTTGACTTGCATAATATGTGGTTTCAACAAGACGGTGCCACATGCCACACAGCACGCGAAACAATGGCGCAATTGCGAGGCGAGTTTGGTGAACAGTTAATTTCACGTTTCGGGCCGGTCAATTGGCCGCCTAGATCGTGCGATTTGACACCATTAGACTATTTTTTGTGGGGGTATGTCAAGGCTAATGTCTATAGGGACAAGCCCGCTTCGATTGACGCACTGGAAGCCAACATCCATGCATTCATTCGTGAGATACCGGCCGATATGTGTGAAAGTGTATGCCAAAATTGGACTCAGCGGATGGGCTACCTGAGACGCAGCCGCGGTCAACATTTGCATGAAATTATCTTTAAACATTAAATTGCAAAGTTCAAACTATCGATTCAAATAAATATTTCATTCATTTTTTCGAATTTTTTGTGTTTTTTTTTTTTAAAGTTCTAAACCTCTTAAAAAATCACCCATTATTACAATATGTACATACATAATAATAAAATTATATCTATCTAGCAACAAATAAACGATAGCCTTATCTTTTGGATAAAATGCCTCTTATTATTTCAATGAATTGAATATTTTACCAATTGTGAAATAAAAAGAGAATGGACCTTACCAAAGGCCTTCTCCTCGCAAAAATGAACTCTCTAGTCCCTTCTCCCTAACTGCCTTAACGATATCAAAAATAAACTTTGTTTCTAATGAAAAATGCCCGATAAAAACCTTAGAAACTCCAAATAAATTAATACTACTAGCAAAAATAGGTACCACTTCATATATGTATACACAAATGTACGTATGTAAATACGTACATATATCTTTTTTTTCTCATTCTTATACTATTAAATTAAAAAAAACTAAATTAATAATGAATAAAATCGTCATGACAACGAAAAGAAACAAGAAGTACAACCTTTTCCGCTGAGCTCCTAAATAAAAATAAAATTTCTTTCTCAAGCTGATTGTAAATAGATTTTAAAACAAGTCTAAATATTGAAGTAATATCGTTATGGTTACCTTACAAAAAGGAACAATTAAATAATTAAATGTCCTTTTGAGAACTATTTGTTTTTTCCTATTTACAACGAGAAAGGTATGGCGCTTTGAGTTGTGGAGTGTTACCTTCTATATATATTTATTCAATGGTAGAAACATACAAATTCTTAATTTAATTCAATACCAACACAGCATCGTTTCCATAGAAATTAATAAAAATAAACAAACAAAAATAAAAAAATAATTTCTTTTCGAATACACGACCCTTTTACAATAATAGGATTTTTTTTTTAATCGAATACATTACCCATGTCTTATTATTTAGGCGAAGGGAGCGCGCTGGTTTTAAATAGCGGTCATTTTGCCCCGTGTCACCTTCTATTTGTAATTATTCAATGGTTTCCATATGTAGAAACATACAAATTCTGAATTTAATTCAATACCAACACAAAATCGTTCCCATAGATATTTATAAAAATAAACAAACAAAAAATAATTTCTTTTCGAATACACGACCCTTTTACAATAATAGGATTTTTTTTAATCGAATACACCACCCATGTCATACTATTTAGGCGAAGGGAGCGCATTGGTTTCAAATAGCGGTCATTTTGCCCGGTGTCACCTTCTATTTGTAATAACTCAATGGTTAACAGCTTTTTCTTGTTCAACATCCCAAAAGCATTCAACATCTTTATGAAGTAACTTACGCAATGGTTCAGTTAGTTTCGACATATTTGGAATGAATTTTCCTAGGTAGTTAACCATACCCAGAAAACGTTGCAATTCCTTAATGTTCGTTGGAGATTTTAACTGTTTAATTGCTTCAATTTTGTCTGCGTCAGCCTCGTATCCATTTGATGTAAAGATATGACCTAAAAACTTCATACGGTTTTTTTTCGTATTCGCACTTACTTTCGTTTAACTTGAATCCAGCTTTATTTAAAGTATCTTTTACTCTTTTTGTGATAACTCGTAACTGTTCTTTACTTTCAGCATAAATGAGTATATCGTCCATTGCAATTTCACAATTTTCTGTACTACTTAATGTTCGGTTCATAACTTTTGAAAATATTTCTGGAGCTGAACTATTTCCGAATGGTAATCGCAAATATCTATATCTTCCCCAAGGTGTTAAAAATGTTAAATATATTGACGTTGTTTCATTGACCTTAAGTTGCCATCCATCTTCGTAAACCAGTTTGCTTTACAAATTCTTGCTTTAATTTATTCTACGGTCTTAAATGGATAGTGTCTACGCTTGATACTTTGATTCAATTCAGTGGGATCCATGCAAATTCTAATTTTATCATTTTTCTGAACAATAATCATGGGTCTTACTGCTGGTGTTGGTTCTGTAACTTTTTGAATGACTCCCAATTTTTCCATATTCTCTAGTTCAATTTTAACTTTATCTCTTAATAGTTCAGTCAAAGAGCTGTAAATTTTCAAGTACAAGTACCAGTCAAGCACCAAGTACCTTGGACTTGTACTTGTACTTGAAAAAACAAGTACAAGGTACTTGGTACTTGAAAATCATCAAGTACAAGTACTTTTTCAAGTACTTTTGTCTAAGTACATTTACTGAGTAGGTACTGTAGTACTGCCCAGTACATTTTCAAGTACTTTTCAAGTACAAGTACATTTTCAAGTACAAGTATATTTTCAAGTACTTTTCAAGTACAAGTCCATTTTCAAGTATTTCTAAAGTACAAGTCTATTTTAAACACTGTTTGAGTCGCGTATGAAATTAAATGAACATATTTTAAAATTTATGACGAAAATTATGTTATTTATGTTTAACATATTTACCTAACCGAGGGCAAGGGCTTCAAACGCAAGTAAAACTAGAATGTTTATTAATAAAATTGATCAAATTTGTACGTAAGTGGACATTTTTGTGTTAGTAATAAACCAAGTATTTTGTATTTACAGTGAAACTAAAAACTGTTTTTTTTTTCATTTAATTTTATTTTTTTAGGTTTCAGTGAATTCATAAAAGATAAATTAGCCTTTAAAAAGACAATTTGCTCAAAATGATGGTCTGAAAGCGCACGACGCTTTGGGGTGTTTACTAGATCGCAAAAGAAAACAGTCGTTCGACAGGTAAATACTAAATATGTTATACAGGGTGTCCGCCGGGAAGGTATACTACTTTGTTTGTTTATAATTTTTGATTAAATGAAAGAGAATGGATGTTATATTGATAAATGTTTTATTTATTGTCGGCAATTATGTATGGAATACAATATTAGGTAAATGTCCGCCTCTGTTAGAATCACAAATGCGAGCCCTTTTGAGCACATTTTTCATTACACTCTCACACATTTCACGCGGTATTTCATTAATTTCATCACGGATATTTTGTTTGAGTTGCTCAAGCGTTTCTGGTTTGTTTGAATAAACCTTGCTTTTCAGATATCCCTTCAAAAATAAGTCAGGAGCAGTCAAATCAGGCGACCGTGGACGTGGAGGCCAATCAACATCACCATTTCCTTAAATAACTTGTTGTGGAAAAAGTTCTCGCAGTAATTCCATTGTAATCCTGGCTGTATGCGATGTGGCACCTTCTTGTTGATGGAGGGAAAAAAAAGTATTATACCTTCCCGGAGGACACCCTGTACATAAATAACATAATTTGCTTCATAAAATATCAAATATGTTAATTACATTTCATACGCGACTCAAACAGTGTTTAAAATAGACTTGTACTTTAGAAATACTTGAAAATGGACTTAAATTTGAAAAGTACTTGAATATGTACTTGAACTTGAAAAGTACTTGAAAATGTACTTGTACTTGAAAAGTACTTTAAAATGTACTGGGCAGTACTACAGTACCCAGTAAATGTACTTAGATGAAAGTACTTGAAAAAGTACTTGTACTTGGTGATTTTTATTGGTGTGCTATTTCCCTCCCTATTTTTTGTTATTGTCCTACATAACTTTGGGAATATGCATTTTATGATAAAAACAACTCAACAAAATTTGTTTGCTATAAAATTCTCGATAAGATAGGGGTCCATCTGGGTACTTCAAAAAAGGAGGACATTTTCGTTTAAAAGCTATAAAAAAGAGAACATTTACGGACAAAATAGAGAACAAAATAGATAACACAACAAAATAAAAAAAAATGTTAAATAAAAAAAATGCACATTCGTAAGCGTGCTATTACACCATGCATCTAGACGCGTGCAACTTCTTCGAACTTTTTCGAATTTTCTTGTTGCACGAATATTTTACCCACGCGACACCGGGCAGTTTTTCTTCCGTCTCATCTTTTCGAATATTTGTTTTCTCATTTGCACTTACATTGTTCGAAAATTTGCACGCGTCTGGATGCATGTTGTAATAGCAGACTTATTTTCAAGAATTTTACACACATCCCTTCAAGCAAGCGAGCTCGTTTTTGGTCCACAAACGTATCAAACAACGTATGGACGACTTCGCACTCGGATCCAAATACGGATCGAAAAACTGCGTTTTGCGGCTCAAATTAGTATGGAAATTAGAATCACCACGGAGCCATTATGTGAATGTATTGTGAGAGAGAGAGTTTTTCAATTCACCATACTCGGAGAACCGAAACCAAATGGAATCTAAAACGGTTCCAAAAAAAAAAAATGAATGAATTGAGGTATACCCAACCCAAATGTATTAAAAAAATCTTCCCATCTAGTCCAGTTTTTCCATTGCCTACAAAAATAAAACAAACAGAATTTTTTCGTTCATAAAAGGTTTTCTAAAGACTATTTCGCACTTATAAACATAACATATTCCCACAAATATAAATTTACATTTAATAAATAGAAACTTGCATTTCTGATTGTAAATTTTTCAAAGGTTTAACAAGAAAAAGGAGATAAAAAGGCAACCGTCTTCGCCACGCTACCTACAAAACTGAACTAAAAAAAAGTGGTGGAAATTAAGTCAAAATGATTGTATACTTCGCCTATACTCTCTCTATTTTTCGGTTCTTAAAAAAATAATCTCGATTCTCGTTCTTTTTACATGCGTACACAGAAAATTTGTTATTGTGTGTGAGACACTCATTTTTTTTGGAGTCCCAAGTGAACCAAGAAATTTGGGTCCGTGATTTTGCTTGAAGGGATTGGTGGATGTGTAAGAAATGTGGTCTGCTCGTTTTGATAAGGGGCTAGAGTTGCTTTTATCATCATTAATATCGTCTTGATATTTTTCTTTTGTACTTTACTTATATAACCTTATCGTTTAAAAATTGCGTACAAGTTTTGACAAAATATATACGAAATTTTAAGTCTATTAATTGACATTGAATTAGAAATTACGGGAATAAAACAAAAGTAAATTACATACAAAAATAGAGAACATAAATAGATCCCTTACGAAAAAGATAGTGTAAAAGAGATCGGAGTGAAAAAAGAGAACATGTTTTCTTTTAAAGAGATAAGATGAACATGGACACCCTACCATAAGATGAAATTTACATAAATCAAACTTTCTGGCGTTATAGTTTTGTTGCTATACAGCGTTAAAATCAGAAAAGAGCTGTAAAAAACAGAGTACTTTAGAAGCGCTAAGCTGACAGAAAAAAAGTTGTCCAATTCTACTATATATATGGACTCAAGTACTCTAGGGAATTACAGAATGAAATATTGAAACTCGATTCAAATCGGTCTGATAGGTTCGGCATGAGAGACAATGTTAATTAAGTGCACCGTGAAATTTTTGCTGCTTCAATGCAGTGGTCAAAGTTAGACCTCAGATAATAAATTATACAGACGCCTCATCCCCATAGAAAAAAAAGTCACACATTTTCTTCACGACCGGTTGACGATCAGCAGGCAAGAAAGCTCTTTGCCTGTTCATAGTAAAGCACAGAAAGTTCTCTGCCTCTTTTACTTTATTGTCTGTGCTGTGAGAAGGCAAGGAAGCTCTTTTCCTTTTCATAGCAAGGCACAGAAAGTCCTTTCCCCTCTTTACTTTATTATATTTTTTTTGTGTGCTCATATATTTTGCCTCTCCTTCGTTACATGGAAAAAAAACTGTAGTGGGTAAGAATTGGAATTTAAATAAAGTCAAGTGTATCTATTAGGCGCGTAAGCATGTGTAAGTGCGTGGACCTTCGTTGTCTGCTTGCGCATTTGTGCATATACGATTTTTTTATGAATGAATAGAAAGAAGGTAGCTACCCAGCGGGAAAAATTGAAAAATTCATTGAGGAAAGATCAGCTTTTTCCTTGAGGAATGGCTGATGCACCGTCAACTTTTCAGCTGATTCCTTTGATGAAATTAACATGGGCATGTCCTAGGCGGGAAGCACATGCTGAAAATCCGATGAAAATTCGCCAACGAAATCACTACTTCGTTGGAAGTTGTATTCACCGACCCAGATGATGAAAAACATGATGGTTGCATAATCTGTGAATTCACTACAAAATGTATGTGGTTTATTCATCAGTTCAATGTTTTCGATGAAAATGGTAATGAAAATTCAATTATCAAATCACAAGATTAGTGGTAGTTGTTTATTCAGCAATTATAGTTAATTCAATATGAAAAATGTGAAGAAAATTAAATAAGTAGTGAATTCATAACTCTGTTGTGTATGTGTTGTGAATTTGTGATTGGTTAATTAAAATAAAATATAGAATTAAAACTTTAAATTTAATTAAAGTGAAATCACTAGGTCAGTGGCTGTTGGTTAATCACCACTTCATATGCGAAGTGGTGATTAACGATCAACCTGAAATACTTTGACACAATCTGAGATTTCCTCATTTTAATAGAAATTCACAAGTCCTATTATAATATTGACTGTCAGTAGACAATGTCAACACAGAGAACACAAAAAAAAATCAACTTCTATCAAAACACACAATGGCGATGCACACTTTACAAAGCATATAATGGACATAGACGATGAACTGATGAACTTCTACATGACTTTTCAACAGTTTTATCATCTTATAATTTTCCATATCAAAAGCAATTTTTAATTCAACGAAAGAAAGGGTTGTTTTCACGCAAAGCAGAAAGTGGGTTCAAATCTATGAACTGAGGAAACATTGCATGACTCTTCACTTACTAAATCATTACATGTCGTTTCCTTTTATTATCTACCTAATGAATTGAAATTGATTGCTGTTGTCTTGTTGTTTTCTACACACAAAGCGAAAAGTGGGTTCAAATCTATGAACTGAGGAAACCTCGCATGACTCTTCACTGACTGCATGACGTTTCCTTTTATTATTTGGCTATGAATTGATTGAAGAATTCAGCTATAAAATTCATTGGGGACGATATTTCCCGCTGGGTATGGAAAATAAAAACTAAACTGTCAAAAATTTTCCAAAAGTGCGTCGACCTTCGTTGTCTGCTTGTGAATTTGTATAAGGTATACGATTTTTTAAGAATGAAAAGTAGGTAGGTATATACAAATAAAAAACAAAACGCAGAGACATGTGATTTTGTTTTGAGCGATTCTTAGCCCAGTCAATAATTACAAAAAAAAGTGCTAAATTCGCAAAGCGAGATATAGTGTTGCATTTTTGATATGTTGTTGAGGCATGTTAGAGTAGTCTGTAGCTGAGTTCGCAACTTCGAAAAACCTGTGCTCGCTGCAGGAAAAATGCAACAGTAAAAAGAACGCTAAAATCAGCTCATTTTTTTCGACATTTTCCTTTATAACTTTGAAAATATGCGTTTTTATATTGTATTTGTATATACCTACCTACTTCTCTTTCATACAAAAATCGTATATGCACAAAAGCGCAAGCAGACAACGAAGGTCCACGCACTTTTGGCAAATTTTTGACAGTTTAGTTTTTATTTACCATAGCTACCAACTTACTTTTCGTTCACAAAAAAAAAAAAATCGTATATGCACAAGCGCGAGTTACATACCTCAGACGACACATGCCTCAACCCAGGTCATCGGCACCAACGGCACCAACAACCATCATCAGCAGTTTCCCACAATTAATTTATAAAAGCATTTCATAAGATCTTATTTCATTTTATTTCATATTTGCAATTCTATTTCACATTTTCCTTAAACGTATTTCTGTTTGTAAAATAGCCGATTCATCATTTGATTGATATAAAAATTGTAATGCATAGCATAAGAGTTTGAGTTTGATAATAAACACAGCACTGAGCTGTTCATAAAACAAAGGTTGATTTTTTTTATTAAGCGCTACACTTCCTACCTTAACTGGCGCAGTCGAACGGAACGAGTTAAGATTATATCGACGGTTAATCGGAAAATCCAACTCGTAAAAGAACTCTAATATAATACAAGTGTATACGGAAGAAAAATTCGAAGGTTCATCGGAAAAATATACCATAGCTAAAAAAAAAAAAAAAAAAAAATAATATAGTCAATCTTTCAACAGTTCAGTGCAAGTGATAAAAACACTGTCGAAGGCAAATCGAAATAAGTGTGACGGGATAACTTTTTTGAGAGCAAATTCGAAGGCAAATCGAAATAAGTGTAACGGGATAACTTTTTTGAGAGCAAATCGAGATAATAAACACTAATATACGAGGAAAATTTTTTTTTCTCCGAGAGTGAATCTAAAACGTCAACGAGATAAAAGATAATATTTTTTTTTTCGGGAGCAAACCGAATATTGTGAAAATAATATCAGTGCGATACATAGACACTCATCGAGACATCTAAAAGTGCAAACAAAAACCTGGAGGAGCAGCTCAACAGTATGAACAATAAGAAATTTTATATCACGTAAGTCGAAACAACGAATTTCATCCCATGCTCCCATTTAAAATCCCAAAAATTAAAAATAATCCTTATCCACCTCAAAGGAAAAAGTTAGTCAACTCCAATAATTTAAGCATAGGAATAAATAAAGAATTTAACTTTGAAAATATAAATTTAAATATTGAAAAATCTGAAAGAGATAATTTAACTAAAAACATTAGCAAGCATTTAGATAGTGATAGTGAAACTTATTTAGAAAGTAGAATTAATCTAAACATAAAGAGAACTATAATGTTGAATGGTCAACAAGAAGACCCAGCAGCAGCAGCAGCCGCTGCAGCAGCAGCAGCCGTCGCTGCATCAGCAGCAATAGAACTCATGAACTCACTTAGAGTTCCAGAGATAGTCAAGGACATTCCAACCTTCGATGGAAATCCAAGACTTCTCTTCGATTTTATTAAAAACGTTGAAGAGATATTATCTCTTCTCGAGGGTATCGATGGCACAAATTTGTGCAGGGTCATACTCCGAGCCATAAGGAATAAAATCGTTGGCCCAGCCAACGAAGTCCTCAACGTGTACGGGACAACGTTATCTTGGGTCTCTATTAAAACGAACCTCATAAATCACTATTCGGACAAACGGAACGAAACGTCGCTCATACGCGACCTTCACAATTTAAAACAAAATAGCAAAACCTTAGAAAATTTTTTCAGCGAAGTTATGGAAATACAAGCATCCATGAATAATCATATACAGATACATGAAAAAGAACTCAACGTGATAATTGCAAAAAATAAACTATACCAAGAAATGTGTTTAAATACCTTCCTTGCAGGACTTAGAGAACCTCTTGGTTCCACAGTGAGGGCAATGAAACCTTCAACCCTATCAGAAGCCTTTGCTTATTGCACAAAGGAACAGAACATTTCATATATGAAACACGAACCATTATATTTCCAACAACAAAAGAAATTTGTGCCCCCCGTTTACCAATTCAATCCACAACCTCAAGTCTTTCTCAGAAAACCACAGACACCAAACCACACCGTTAACTTCAACTCACGTTATAAACCAGGGCAACAAATGTATAATTCTCTTAACCCTTTTAACCCACAAACAAGACAAAATCAACATCACTTAAATCCTATACCAGGACAAGGTAACCACCATTTTAACAGACCTTTTAAAACGAACCCCGGCTCTGGCCAATTCTCACATAGACAACATATAGCTCCACAAGAACCTATGGAGGCAAGTACCACGTACTCCAAACTCCAATCCCCAACACAACACAGTTTAGGTCTACAAAACACCAGAACACCCAGCAACTTTTTCAAACAAGCAGGTCCTTCTAGAGAACTGCATAACATCGACATAGAACACCCAGGTACTTCAATACATCCTGAATATGGGAACCCGTACGAGCCCTTTGACAACCTGGACCTGGAGATCGAAAACCCATACCAAAATCTGGACAGGTATTATAACGAACAGTTTCAACAAGACCTCGAGACGTTCCAAGAAATTAACCACCCAGAAGATACCGAAAATTTTCACGAACCAGCCTCTGGGAACCAATCGGATATATAAACATCAATAAACATGGAAATATTTTACCATATGTAAATATTTCTTCACCTTTTGGAAGACCACTCAGATTCCTAATAGATACCGGTGCGTCTTCATCTTTCATTAATCCTGAGTTTGCAGACCCTCAACTTCAAATCCCCATCAATAATACAGTTATAAAAACAATTTTTAAAGAACACACAATAAATAGAGCGATAACATTTAACTCTTTTTCAGAATTCCAAACACATGGTACATTTAGATTCTTAATATTCAAATTCCATGGATACTTCGATGGCCTTATCGGTTTAGACATTTTGACACAAATTAAAGCAAAAATAGACTTGGAAAAACGAAAATTGATAACAGAAAATTCCAGTATTTCTCTACTCTTTAAACCAAATTCTACATCATCGCAATACATTATTCCCCCATACTCAAAAATGATATGTCGCCTCCCAGTAAGCATACGAAATGGTGATATTTTCATAAGACCAACAGAAATCAAACCAGGCGTTTCCATTTCAGAGGGAATATATGTCGCTAAAGATTGGTATAGCATCCTTGAAGTAATTAATACTTCAAACCAAGAACAGACTATTTTTCTGGAGCGACCCATGAAAGTCTGTCCATATTCAAATACTGAATTTTGCGAGATTAATATAACAGAAACATACTCACAATCGCATGACAGGAAAATACCCGATACTGAAATAGTAAATTCATTAAAACTTAACCACCTGAACTCTGAAGAAAAGAGATCCATAATCAAATTGTGCAAACAATTTGAAGATATTTTTTTTCAAAAAACCCAACCTCTTACTTTCACTACCGCTGTCAAACATAAAATACCAACTAACGACGATGTCCCTATATATACCAGGTCATACAGATACCCATTTGTACATAAAATGGAAGTTCAAAAACAGATACAAGAACTACTCAGACAAGGAATAATTCGTCCAAGCCATTCGCCGTGGAGTTCCCCGGTATGGGTGGTTCCGAAAGGAAAAGATATACCCACGAAAAAGTGGCGCCTTGTCATTGATTTTCGTCGTCTAAATGAAAAGACAATTAGCGACAAATATCCACTCCCGAACATAACGGAGATCCTGGATAAATTAGGGAAATGCATGTATTTCTCCACTCTAGATTTAGCGAGTGGGTTTCACCAAATAGAGATGGACCCAAAAGATATACCTAAAACGGCATTTACAGTCGAAGGAGGTCACTTCGAGTTCGTACGAATGCCGTTCGGACTTAAAAATGCTCCATCCACTTTTCAACGAGTGATGGACCATGTACTAAGTGGTCTCGTGGGAAAAGTCTGTTTGGTATATTTAGATGACATAGTCATCTTTTCAACCTCTCTACAAGAACATCTTGAAAACTTGAAGAAAGTTTTTTTAAGATTACAAGAATTCAATTTTAAAGTGCAGCTAGAAAAAACTGAATTCCTTCACAAAGAAACAGCATTTCTTGGACATATAATTTCCAGGGACGGAGTAAAACCCAATCCCGACAAGATCAAAGCTGTAAAAAATTTCCCTATCCCAAAGACGCAAAAAGAAATAAAATCGTTTCTAGGCCTCCTTGGATACTACCGCAAGTTCATTAAGGACTTTGCAAGGCTAACAAAACCACTTACAGAGTGCTTGAAGAAAGGAAAATCAATAACACTCGACAAAAAGTACGTCACAGCTTTCGAGATGTGTAAAGATCTCTTGATTAACGACCCAATTCTTCAATACCCCGATTTCTCTCGACCGTTCGTACTAACTACGGATGCAAGTAACTACGCAATAGGTGCAGTCCTATCTCAAGGCACCATAGGTAGCGACAAACCAATCTGCTATGCTAGTAGAACCCTAACTGATTCGGAATGTGGTTACTCTACCATTGAAAAAGAGCTTTTAGCGATTGTTTGGGCAACGAAATATTTCCGCCCCTACCTGTTTGGTCACAAATTCAAAATCGTGACCGATCACAGACCATTGCAATGGATGATGAATCTTAAAGATCCGAATTCAAAACTAGTTAGATGGCGACTCAAGTTAGAAGAGTTCGACTATGAAATCGTTTACAAAAAAGGAACGTTAAACCTGAATGCTGATGCACTCAGCAGAATAAAAACCGAAAGTCAAAATGAGAAAATTGAATTAAATATAAACGAGGTTAACCACACAAATCCCAGTTCTAGTGGATCTACAATCCACTCTGCTCTTGAAAATATGAACGATCACATATATATATCTGAACGTCCCTTAAATGAATTTAGCATACAGCTCGTACTTAAGAAAACTGAAAGAGACAAACCAGTACAATTACAAATGCCATTTAAAAACAAACAAAGACGAACTTTAGAAAAACAATGTTTTTCAGAGAATGATATTATTACCATTTTCAAAAATTATGTTCCTCCAAATAAATATTGCGCTATTTATACCGATGACGATACATTCAAGACCATCCAAAGTGTCTACTCAAATTACTTTTCAAATAACAAAGCCTTCAAAGTAATTCGTTGCACAGAAATATTAAAAGATATACTTGAGAACGATGATCAAGATAAACTGATAAACGATTACCATTTAAAAAACAACCACAGAGGCATAAACGAGACACTTCTTCACCTTAAGCGTGAATTCTTTTTCCCATTTATGAAAAACAAAATCACTACAGTTATAAATAACTGCGAACTGTGCCAGAAACTCAAATACGACAGGAAACCCCAAAAAATTGAATTTCGAATCCCAGAAAATCCTGAAAAACCTTTAGATATCGTACATATCGACATCTATAGTATTAATAATCAAAAAATCCTCACGATTATAGACAAATTCTCTAAATTCGCAGCAGCGTACACAGTTCCAGTTAGAAATAGCCTAACAATAATAAAATCCCTTCTGCATTTTATGAGCCTCCACGGCATTCCAACCAAAATTATATCAGACCAAGGCGCAGAATTTACTTCTTCTATGTTCAAAGACTTCGTTAAACAATACAATATAAACCAACACATAACATCGCTTCAACAATCAAGTAGCAATTCTCCCGTTGAAAGACTCCACTCCACACTAACTGAAACATACAGAATCATTTTTACAAAACATAACGACCGAGATCATGACGACATACTCAATGAAACTATGATAACCTATAATAACTCTATACACTCTGCTACGAAATTAACACCTTACGAACTTTTTTACGGTAGAACCTACAAATTTAAGAATATTAGCTATAGCAACGTGCATGACTATCTCAATAGACTAAATGAGTTTCAGGCAGAATTATTCCCATCCATTAAAAACAAAACAGGAAACCAGATACAAAAAAATTTAAGCAAATTAAATCAGAACAGGGAAAAACCATGTAGTATAAAGACAGGATCATTTATTTATAGAAAAGAAAATAGAAGAAATAAATTAACACCAAGATTCAGTAAACATAAAGTTAAAATTAATAGGGATATAACAGTCCTTACTACTAACAATCAAAAACTTCATAAATCAAAAATAAAAAGAAGACGTAAATTTCAGGTTCACAACTCTCACCCTTCTAATAACAATGACCACAGAACAGACGATCGAAGTACACGATCTGACGAATAATCATGGCCTCCTAACATTGAAACTGGGAACGGGCAGGATGATTAAGGCATACAAAAGCCTGATTCACATCATAAGATTAGAAAAATACCAAGAAAATGTAAACGCTATAGGCAACTCTTTGGCAATTTTCAATAAAATAGACGGTTTTAATGACTCCCTTAAAATCATTAAAATAAAATATGAACAGCTGCAAGACAAACTCCAAACGCTAACACCTAATTTCAGACAAAAAAGAGGACTTATCAACGGTTTAGGAACAGTTGTAAAGAGCATAACAGGAAATTTGGATGCTGACGATGCTCTGGATATAAATAAAAAAATAGAAATGCTATCAGAAAGACAAAATGACATCGAGACACAGGAAGACGACCAGGTTAGACTTAACAAACAAATGATAGCAAGATTCGACAATATAACAAACCACATAAACACGCAGCAGAAGATTATTGAAAAATATTTAATTAATACTGAAAAGACATTAGGAAACAGAATCAGATCAGAGGAAAACTCAATCAGATATATTCAATATTTAAACCAAATAAACTTCAATATAGAACTTTTAAACAACCATTTGACCAATATCGCGGAATCTATTATTCTTGCCAAATTAAATATCATCTCAAAACACATTTTAAACTCTGATGAATTAACATTCATTTACAGTTCCTTAAAAAATCAGTCTGTAGAAATTAATTCAAACGAAAACATATACGAATTATTGGAGCTTCAGGCTTACTATAACCATTCAGATATAATATTTAATATACAAATTCCTTCCTTAAAAAATGAATCATTTTCCTTTTTCCATTTATTACCCATCCCACTCAAAAGTAAATTACTTCACATTAAACCCTTTTGTATCCTTAACCAAAACGAAATTCAATGTTTTGACAAGAAATGTGAACAAATAGAAAAAACATTCTACTGCAAAGAAGAAACGAGCCAAAACTCTTACATGGAAACAAGCTGCATCGCCAATTTAATGAACAACAAACCGGCACAATGTAAAACTTCAGATGTAACCCAAGAACAACAAATATACCAGCCAGAACCTAACTACATTCTGTTCATAAACAGTCCAGAGACAGAAATAACATCAACTTGTGGCCCCCAGGTTCAAAATCTGAAGGGTACATTTATCATTCACTTCTCAAACTGCAGCGTCAACGTCAACCAAGTGACATACGAAAGCACGAGCAGAGTTTATTATGAAGACGTCCACATTTATCCCACTTCGATCAACAAAATTAACATATCTTCGATCCAAACAATCAACCTCCAATCGCTACAAAACTTCCACTTTGAAAACAAAGAGGCAATACGTTATCTGGAAAGACGCACCAACAAACATATAATCCTTAACTACACCATCATCTCGACAATATCAACGCTAATCGGACTTGTCATCATAATATACCTCACACACCTACATAGAAGGGCCAACCAACCCCAACAACAACACTCAATACTCGATAACAATAGTCAACATACCCCAGCAATAAACCTAATGATAGCTCCGGCTAAAGACGCATACAGCCTCTTCGACCGTAGCTCTCTCCAGGGCGGGAGGAGTTACATACCTCAGACGACACATGCCTCAACCCAGGTCATCGGCACCAACGGCACCAACAACCATCATCAGCAGTTTCCCACAATTAATTTATAAAAGCATTTCATAAGATCTTATTTCATTTTATTTCATATTTGCAATTCTATTTCACATTTTCCTTAAACGTATTTCTGTTTGTAAAATAGCCGATTCATCATTTGATTGATATAAAAATTGTAATGCATAGCATAAGAGTTTGAGTTTGATAATAAACACAGCACTGAGCTGTTCATAAAACAAAGGTTGATTTTTTTTATTAAGCGCTACACTTCCTACCTTAACTCGCGCAAGCAGACAACGAAGGTCCACGAAAGTGCTGTCGTTTCTGAAAAGTCGAAAGCAGCACATTCCAAAAAAATTTGCATAATTTTTGGACAAAAGCATATAATTTTTTTGTAATTCATATTTTTTTTTTTTTTGTTAATTCTTTCTTTATACCAAAAAAATAAACTTAGATACATCATATCTACTTTACCTATCTATAAGTCTCTTATTCTTATTTTTACAATAATTTTTTTATTAATTTTACTTCATTTTTATTAAATAGGAAATTTTTTATAATAAAAATAAATATATGTTATAATACAAATATCGCAGTTGATTTCAATTCATATTTATGAATTTTTAAACACATTTTAATATGTAATTTATGCATAATATTTTTTTATAAAGCCTCAAAATAAAATTATATTTTCAATTCAGGTAAATAGTAATAATTTTAGAAGGCAACAAAATTTTATTGTATTTTTACATTATTTGTATTTTGATAAAATTTCTTTGGGTGGAGCCCACTCCATAGCGCTGCTATGCCTTATAAATTGCTTTGCCATTAAAATTGAATTGACTGTGGATGTCAGTAAGGAGTTTATTTTTGTATCTTTTATCAACGCGACTTGCTAAAATATGCGCTCTGCACTCGCACTGCTATGCGATTGTTAAATTAAAGGTAGCGCTCCAAAAATCTTCAACTTTCAAATTTATACTTATCATGTTTTGATGTGAAAGAGCCCTCCATTCATCATCAAGGTCATCGACAAGTTCTTCTTGAATCAAATTTGGAAACGATTGTATAAGCGGGGTAAGGCTTGGGGATTTATTTTGTGGATCAATTATTTGTACGGCTTCTAAAACTTTATCTTGGAACTTTATTCTTTTCCTAATTTGGGTACATAATTCGATGTAGTAGTCTCTACACTTTTTTCTTATAGCTTTTATAACTTCACCTGTTAAGCCCCCAGAGCCAATTAAAATGTTAGCTTTCGTCCCAAGGTAGATTTCAATTTGAGTCTAAAAAGCAATGTTTATTGCAAAAATCAATTGAGTTCAGATTGTATGTGGAACTTGGAAGTATTTTTTCATGGAAAATATGTAAAGTGATGCCATCTCTACATTTTTTTTTTGATATTGGTTTTTATGAACAACGAATTCGAAAAAGCAATACAAGTGGCAATACAAAAAAGAAAATGCAGCAAATAAAAAAGCAGTATGCAGTACGGCAGTACGCACCAAGCTAAAGCAATACAAATATTGCTTTTGCAGTACGTTCGACAGCATTGGTCCACGCACTTGCACATGCTCACGCGCCCAATAGAAATAGATACCTAAATTCACTTGACTTTATTTAAATTCTAATTCTTTTCCACTACTGTTTTTTTTCTATGTAACGAAAGAGAGGCAAAATATATGAGCACACAAAAAAATATAATAATTTAAAGAGGGGAAAGAACTTTCTGTGCTTTGCTATGAAAAGGCAAAGAGCTTCCTTGCCTTCTCTTCTCACAGCACAGATAATAAAGTAAAAGAGGGAAAGAACTTTCTGTGCTTTACTATGAACAGGCAAAGAGCTTTCTTGCCTGCTGATCGTCAACCGGTCGTGAAGAAAATATGGGACATTTTTTTCTATGGGGGTAAGACATCTGTATAATTTATTATCTGTGCCTTAACTATCGTAAAGTATCGTTACAATATTTTTTTGGTTTTTAAGTGACTTTGCAAGCGATTCTAAACGAACAAAAATCGTATGAAAAAATTTTTTTTAGTAAAATAATTTTAGTTTAAAAAAGCATTTTTTCATACGAATTTTGTTTTTTTTTTTATTTATTTAGCGCGCGCTGAAGGGGTTATGAATACCCTTAAAGTGATAAACACAGCACGAGCGATTAGGTAGGTTGGAGGGGATTTGAAAGGAGAAACCGATGTACATTGGTTTTGAATGTCTGTAGATCATAATGGGAGGGGAAGATAGAGCTGGGTAGAGCATTCCACATTCGTGTAGTGCGAATAAAGAAAGAATCTCTGTACTTAACAGTACGTCCGAAGTTGGGCTCAAGGGTAAACTGATGGGCATTTCTAGTTACGGTTGAATTATTTAAGGGGAGGAATTCAACTGGATATTTCACTAGAGCAATGTTTGTTAAAATAACGGTAAAATAACGAAAGGCATGAAACATTTCGACGGTGCTCCAGAGATGTAAACGTTTCCGTTATAGTTCTTTCACCTATCATTTTAAGAGCTCGCTTTTGAATTCTATCAAATAGACTCAAGTTGGTTATTGGATCACCTGCCCAAATATGGGAGTTGTACTCAAGTTTTGGACGAATAAAGGCTTTGTAGATCACAGCCAGATCGACGGAGAAAACCTAAACACCTAGCAGCATTTTTGGCGATGTCAAATATGTGGTCGTTCCACAAAAGGTGGTCTGTGACACACATACCGAGGAGTGAAAGCTGTTCAGTTTCCTCTATGTAAGTGCCGCTCATGTATAGCAGCATTGGGGGTGGGTTCCGCTTTAACGACAGGAGACAGCATTGAGTTTTAGAAGCATTAAATTCTACACGGTTTTTTATTCCCCAGTGGACAAAACTGTCAAGATCAGAATTTAATGAGCTTATCATACGCTGCCGTTCAAGTTACACATCCGAAGTACATGAATGTGAATCAAGAAACGAATATGAAAAGCTGAGGGTACTGTCGTCAGCAAAACAGTTTAATGGATTAGAAGTTTCAGATAAGAGATCGTTTATGAATATTAGGAAGAGGGTCGGAGACAAAACGGAGCCCTGGGGCACACCAGAATTTATTTTGTGGATTTCAGACTTGAAGCCTTACAACTTGTATTGAGCGGTCCGAAAGATAATTTCTAATCCAACGAAGAAGAGATTCATCGATCGAAAATGCGTGCATTTGGTATCGATGAATCTCTTCTTCGTTGGATAACCACCTTGAGCCTATTGGATAGAATTCAAAAGCGAGCTCTTAAAATGATAGGTGAAAGAACTATAACGGAAACGTTTACATCTCTGGAGCGCCGTCGAAATGTTTCATGCCTTTCGTTATTTTACCGTTATTTAAACAAACATTGCTCTAGTGAAATATCCAGTTGCATTCCTCCCCTTAAACAATTCAACCGTAATACTCGCGCTTCTAGGAATGCCCATCAGTTTACCCTTGAGCCCAACTTGGTTCGTCGAATATGAACGTTACAGGTCTTTCTAGCTTGTTGAAACTTTTTCCGGTTTTCTCCAGTAGGGTTGGCTTTATAACAACGGAAGCTTACTTCTCTGATTCTGATAACCTCTTTACAGCTCGAATCAAACCATGAGTTTTCTTTGGGTTTGATAGATTTTACCCTATTCGGGATAAAATTTTCTCATTCCACAAAGTACTAAATTTGTAATCATATCTGTACTGGCATCTACGTCACTATCGAGGAAGCATAGTGACCAGTTAAAGCTCCTGAAAATATCATTGAGACCGTCTAACTGGATTTTGTTGTCATGAGACATTTGCAGATATGACACAATGGTCTGATGTGCCTAGAGGCGATAATATACTAATAGTGTATTTATCAGGGTCAGAGGTAAGGAACAAGTCTAGAGTGTTAGCGGATTGACCTGCAACGTCAGGAATCCGAGTACGCTCGTCAACAAATTGAGTTAAGTTGCTTATCTCAGCAAAAATCTCGGCGTACCTTCCTTCGGGTGTTGTCTGACCCGAATAGCGTAGCCACGAAGAATTATGTACATTGAAATCGCCCGTAACAACGATTTCACTGTGCGGAAAATGGGAAATAATTCTCTGGATGGAGTCGGATAGTGCATCGAATTCGTTGGAAGTCGAATTACCATCCAAATTAGGACTACGATAAACAAAACAAGTATGGATGATGCGCTTATGGATGGTGAATTTAAACCACATGAAATTAAAGTTTGTATTCAAACAAGAACCATATTGTGGTTGAAGCTGATAAGCAACATCGTTTTGAACATACACGGCGAGACCATGATGAGAAAAAAATAAAGGCACTAAGCTATAACCATGTATGCTGAATTCCGAGTGGTCGGTATTTTCCCCTACCTGGGTTTCACTAAGTGCCAAAACAGCTGGCCTGTTTTTCACAGTATGGACATATGCAGCACAAAAATTCTGCCTAAGTCCCCGAATGTTGCTGTAGTCAACCCTAAATTCACCCCCCATTACGAAAAAACAGACACAAGAAACCAAATCAGACAGTTAACTAACCTGTTATCAATTTTGGGCCCCAAAATAACTTCACAGTACAAATACTACTAGTGTTATGCCTAAATAGCAATTGCACTGATCCGCCCCTGGATACCCAAAATCGATAACAACAATTTATCTGATATACTTTGGCTCAATCAGTTATAAGCATTGTATGGTATGATACATACACACACTGCATATAATGACTAAACCGAAGCACTGTGAGTGATGTGGGAAGGAGAGATAGGAATTTACCGCTGTGTTATGAATAGTTGTAGTTGAGCATCATCATCTTTGATGCATGGGTGCACTTTTTGTTGTTTCTTTTATGCACTGGCACTGGCAGTTGTACTTTGATTTGGGTTTTTTAAATAATATGGGCTATTGATTTTTGTTTTGTTTCACGCGGCGCTACTTGTAAGGTGAACTTTTTGTTGTTGTTTTGCACTAGTACTGCTGCACTTGCACTTTTTTTTTGTTATTTATATGTTCTTTTAAAATCGCTTGCAAAAACACTAAAAAAAATAAAAAAATATATATATATATACTTTACGGATTAAGGGTTCCAAGTATGTGTACAAAAATTTGCGCCAGCTTAAATGTCTAACTTTGACCACTGCATAGAAGCAAAAATTTCGCGGTGCACTTAATTAACATTAGGCGTGTCTTTTAGTTCCCTCTATGTTAGCTAAAAAAATAATTTCATGTAAAGTACAACAACAAATATGCTTTGTTCGTGGCAATAAACATCCCTGCTTAAGAATTAAGCTAAAATAAAAACAGTGCTTCCATACTCTATTTTTTACGTGTATCCGATGAATTTTCAACAAATATGACTGGCCATAAAAAAAAAATGACAGAAAAAAAGGCAAAAGCCAAACATTGTTTTATTTGTTAAAATATAATTTATTAATTTGAAATAAATGTTACTTTCCATTCCAATAAAAAAAGAAAGACCTGGTCCAGGGATGAGACGTTCCTTTTAATTTATCAAAATTTTAACGATATTTTGCTTAAATTTATTTTGTTGACTAACAGTTTACAGCCAAAATGTCAGAAAATGGCCACGATCAAGAATCGATGGGATAAGATAGTTTCGTATCCATATTTTATTATTACATTATTTTAATAATTTTTCTGAATACAAACGTATACCAACATTTTTCGGAAAGCTATCACACAGGATTGGCTGCATTCGGAAACCTATGCGATAGCCTATCTAAGATAGATTAGTATCCATATAGGTTTTCGAATGTATTGGTTGTTTTTGACATTTTGCATGCATGGGGATACAAACGTATAGTTACCAACATTTTTCCGATAGCTTGGAAAGCTATCCAACATCAAAAGCTGTCTTGTCATCAGCGTTTTTTTACACGGGATTACAACAACACGAACGTATCTGGATAGCAAGAAGATGAAGAAATTTAAATATTAAAATATTGAAATTACTTCTGTTTTAAGTGGAGTGAATGAATAAAATTCAATTAAAAAGTACAAGTGACCTCAACTCCAGAAATTATTGTGTTTCGCCCAAGGTATAACAGTGGGCTCTTCAGTCAGTCTGTTATACCCTACTAAGACACAAATTTTGGTCGATGTTTACCGACTCTTATAAAAATCACAGCAAAAAGATACTGTGAATTTTATTATTCTAGGGGAATTTGTTTAAATTCGTGCACCTAGAAAATAAATACCCGTGGTCAGGTTTTTTATAATAAGAAGATGAAGAAATTTAAATATTAAAATATTGAAATTACTTCTGTTTTAAGTGGAGTGAATGAATAAAATTCAATTAAAAAGTACAAGTGACCTCAACTCCAGAAATTATTGTGTTTCGCCCAAGGTATAACAGTGGGCTCTTCAGTCAGTCTGTTATACCCTACTAAGACACAAATTTTGGTCGATGTTTACCGACTCTTATAAAAATCACAGCAAAAAGATACTGTGAATTTTATTATTCTAGGGGAATTTGTTTAAATTCGTGCACCTAGAAAATAAATACCCGTGGTCAGGTTTTTTATAATAAGAAGATGAAGAAATTTAAATATTAAAATATTGAAATTACTTCTGTTTTAAGTGGAGTGAATGAATAAAATTCAATTAAAAAGTACAAGTGACCTCAACTCCAGAAATTATTGTGTTTCGCCCAAGGTATAACAGTGGGCTCTTCAGTCAGTCTGTTATACCCTACTAAGACACAAATTTTGGTCGATGTTTACCGACTCTTATAAAAATCACAGCAAAAAGATACTGTGAATTTTATTATTCTAGGGGAATTTGTTTAAATTCGTGCACCTAGAAAATAAATACCCGTGGTCAGGTTTTTTATAATAAGAAGATGAAGAAATTTAAATATTAAAATATTGAAATTACTTCTGTTTTAAGTGGAGTGAATGAATAAAATTCAATTAAAAAGTACAAGTGACCTCAACTCCAGAAATTATTGTGTTTCGCCCAAGGTATAACAGTGGGCTCTTCAGTCAGTCTGTTATACCCTACTAAGACACAAATTTTGGTCGATGTTTACCGACTCTTATAAAAATCACAGCAAAAAGATACTGTGAATTTTATTATTCTAGGGGAATTTGTTTAAATTCGTGCACCTAGAAAATAAATACCCGTGGTCAGGTTTTTTATAATAAGAAGATGAAGAAATTTAAATATTAAAATATTGAAATTACTTCTGTTTTAAGTGGAGTGAATGAATAAAATTCAATTAAAAAGTACAAGTGACCTCAACTCCAGAAATTATTGTGTTTCGCCCAAGGTATAACAGTGGGCTCTTCAGTCAGTCTGTTATACCCTACTAAGACACAAATTTTGGTCGATGTTTACCGACTCTTATAAAAATCACAGCAAAAAGATACTGTGAATTTTATTATTCTAGGGGAATTTGTTTAAATTCGTGCACCTAGAAAATAAATACCCGTGGTCAGGTTTTTTATAATAAGAAGATGAAGAAATTTAAATATTAAAATATTGAAATTACTTCTGTTTTAAGTGGAGTGAATGAATAAAATTCAATTAAAAAGTACAAGTGACCTCAACTCCAGAAATTATTGTGTTTCGCCCAAGGTATAACAGTGGGCTCTTCAGTCAGTCTGTTATACCCTACTAAGACACAAATTTTGGTCGATGTTTACCGACTCTTATAAAAATCACAGCAAAAAGATACTGTGAATTTTATTATTCTAGGGGAATTTGTTTAAATTCGTGCACCTAGAAAATAAATACCCGTGGTCAGGTTTTTTATAATAAGAAGATGAAGAAATTTAAATATTAAAATATTGAAATTACTTCTGTTTTAAGTGGAGTGAATGAATAAAATTCAATTAAAAAGTACAAGTGACCTCAACTCCAGAAATTATTGTGTTTCGCCCAAGGTATAACAGTGGGCTCTTCAGTCAGTCTGTTATACCCTACTAAGACACAAATTTTGGTCGATGTTTACCGACTCTTATAAAAATCACAGCAAAAAGATACTGTGAATTTTATTATTCTAGGGGAATTTGTTTAAATTCGTGCACCTAGAAAATAAATACCCGTGGTCAGGTTTTTTATAATAAGAAGATGAAGAAATTTAAATATTAAAATATTGAAATTACTTCTGTTTTAAGTGGAGTGAATGAATAAAATTCAATTAAAAAGTACAAGTGACAAATTCCCCTAGAATAATAAAATTCACAGTATCTTTTTGCTGTGATTTTTATAAGAGTCGGTAAACATCGACCAAAATTTGTGTCTTAGTAGGGTATAACAGACTGACTGAAGAGCCCACTGTTATACCTTGGGCGAAACACAATAATTTCTGGAGTTGAGGTCACTTGTACTTTTTAATTGAATTTTATTCATTCACTCCACTTAAAACAGAAGTAATTTCAATATTTTAATATTTAAATTTCTTCATCTTCTTATTATAAAAAACCTGACCACGGGTATTTATTTTCTAGGTGCACGAATTTAAACAAATTCCCCTAGAATAATAAAATTCACAGTATCTTTTTGCTGTGATTTTTATAAGAGTCGGTAAACATCGACCAAAATTTGTGTCTTAGTAGGGTATAACAGACTGACTGAAGAGCCCACTGTTATACCTTGGGCGAAACACAATAATTTCTGGAGTTGAGGTCACTTGTACTTTTTAATTGAATTTTATTCATTCACTCCACTTAAAACAGAAGTAATTTCAATATTTTAATATTTAAATTTCTTCATCTTCTTATTATAAAAAACCTGACCACGGGTATTTATTTTCTAGGTGCACGAATTTAAACAAATTCCCCTAGAATAATAAAATTCACAGTATCTTTTTGCTGTGATTTTTATAAGAGTCGGTAAACATCGACCAAAATTTGTGTCTTAGTAGGGTATAACAGACTGACTGAAGAGCCCACTGTTATACCTTGGGCGAAACACAATAATTTCTGGAGTTGAGGTCACTTGTACTTTTTAATTGAATTTTATTCATTCACTCCACTTAAAACAGAAGTAATTTCAATATTTTAATATTTAAATTTCTTCATCTTCTTATTATAAAAAACCTGACCACGGGTATTTATTTTCTAGGTGCACGAATTTAAACAAATTCCCCTAGAATAATAAAATTCACAGTATCTTTTTGCTGTGATTTTTATAAGAGTCGGTAAACATCGACCAAAATTTGTGTCTTAGTAGGGTATAACAGACTGACTGAAGAGCCCACTGTTATACCTTGGGCGAAACACAATAATTTCTGGAGTTGAGGTCACTTGTACTTTTTAATTGAATTTTATTCATTCACTCCACTTAAAACAGAAGTAATTTCAATATTTTAATATTTAAATTTCTTCATCTTCTTATTATAAAAAACCTGACCACGGGTATTTATTTTCTAGGTGCACGAATTTAAACAAATTCCCCTAGAATAATAAAATTCACAGTATCTTTTTGCTGTGATTTTTATAAGAGTCGGTAAACATCGACCAAAATTTGTGTCTTAGTAGGGTATAACAGACTGACTGAAGAGCCCACTGTTATACCTTGGGCGAAACACAATAATTTCTGGAGTTGAGGTCACTTGTACTTTTTAATTGAATTTTATTCATTCACTCCACTTAAAACAGAAGTAATTTCAATATTTTAATATTTAAATTTCTTCATCTTCTTATTATAAAAAACCTGACCACGGGTATTTATTTTCTAGGTGCACGAATTTAAACAAATTCCCCTAGAATAATAAAATTCACAGTATCTTTTTGCTGTGATTTTTATAAGAGTCGGTAAACATCGACCAAAATTTGTGTCTTAGTAGGGTATAACAGACTGACTGAAGAGCCCACTGTTATACCTTGGGCGAAACACAATAATTTCTGGAGTTGAGGTCACTTGTACTTTTTAATTGAATTTTATTCATTCACTCCACTTAAAACAGAAGTAATTTCAATATTTTAATATTTAAATTTCTTCATCTTCTTATTATAAAAAACCTGACCACGGGTATTTATTTTCTAGGTGCACGAATTTAAACAAATTCCCCTAGAATAATAAAATTCACAGTATCTTTTTGCTGTGATTTTTATAAGAGTCGGTAAACATCGACCAAAATTTGTGTCTTAGTAGGGTATAACAGACTGACTGAAGAGCCCACTGTTATACCTTGGGCGAAACACAATAATTTCTGGAGTTGAGGTCACTTGTACTTTTTAATTGAATTTTGTATCTGGATAGCTCTACATAAGTTTCCGAATGCGGCCATTGCAACAACTCGAACCTATCCGGATAGCTCTACATAAGTGTTTGAACGTGGGCAATGGCATTGTTATATCTGTGCTGCCAAATTATTTTCTGAAGCAACGATGAGCGTTTTTTGTGCCATTATTTCTTAAGCTAACATAGAGGGCACAAAAAAACACGCCTATTGTCTCTCATGCCGAACTTTGCAGACCGATTTGAATCGGGTTTCAATATTTCATTTTGTAATTCCCTAGAGTACTTGAGTCCATATACATATAGTAGAATTGGACCATTTTCTATCTGTCAGCTTAGCGCTTCTAAACAAATCTGTTTTGTACAGCTCTTTTCTGACTTTAACGCTGTATAGCAACAAAACTATAAAACCAGAAAGTTTGATATAAATGACATCTTATAGAGAATTTTAAAGCAAACAAATCTTGTATTGTTGTTTTTATCCTTAGATGCATATTTCCAAAGTTATGTAGGAAAATCAAAAAATAGGGAGTGAATAATGCACTTTCTTGCACGTTTTGATTTTTCCTGCAAATAGCACACCTTTTTGAGCGGGAGCAATCTCATATTCTCTTTGTTTATATTATTTCTGATCGACTACCACCAAAATCCTAGATACAATATGTTACATCCATGCCAAAATCTAATTTGTCTGGACTATAAAGTATGTGGTATTCGGCGCGGTGCAATTATTTTGAATTTAGGGTTGTCAATAAAATCAAAATATTCCCAAAATAGGTTGCTTCAACAATTTTAAACAATATTTTTCTGAATTTTTTCATTTTTCGTTTTACATACAATTTGAGCTTCGCCAATAACTTTAATCGAATCATTATTGTATGGTATCAAACGTTTTGTTGCTGACTTTGTAATTGTGGCCTTTAATTTTGTTGCTGCTCTTTTTGACAAAACATTACACTTAACGCCTGTATCTAATTTAAGAATAAGTTTTATATTGCCAACACTTACCGTTTTTGACCAGTTTGATTGAACTTATAGTATATTAAGAATCATCGCTCTCATCGCTGTCATCTGTGATTTCATGATATTGACTTGAATTGTTTAATCTATTAATTTTATTGGAAAAAATGTTCCATTTTTTATTTTTATTTTTCCTTGTTGCAAGTTCATCTTGTTTAGATTTCGAACGACACATTTGTTTGAAGTGTCATTTGAGACCACATTTGCTACAGACTTTGCTAAAAGCGGGACAGCGTTTTAATCCATGAAATGTACCACATCGTTTGCAATCAAAGTCTTCATTCTTAACAGCATATATATTGAATCTGGTCTTAACCTCTAAGGTTTTCATTTCTTTTGCAGCTTTCAGCTGATCTACACATTTTCTAGTGTTAGTTCTTCGGCAGTCCAAAGTTTTTGGTTTAGATGTTGGTTTGAGATGCCTAAGACAATTTGATCTAAAATGAATTCGTCAATTTGTTTTGAGTCGTAAGAGCATTTTTGAATTTGAGTTTGCACTCGATGAAGAAAATCTTCGAAACATTCTCCTGATTGTTGTTCTGTTTTATGGATAATGTATCGTTCGTAGGTCTTATTTTTTGGCGGTGCAAACTGTGCGGCTAACAACGTTTTTATTTCTATTGAACTCTTTTTGTCTTCAGCAGTTGGATTTATATTATTCAATTGTTTCAGTGCTTCTCAACCAAGAGAAGCTAATAAAGTAGTGGCTTGAATGGCTTCGTCCTTTTTAGATAGCTCAATAGCCGTGGAATAGTTTTCGTACAACTCTATCCAATCATTCCATTCTTGAGACATATCTAGTTCATTATTTATAATCAAGGGCTTCGGAGGTTTGAGTGACATATTTATGATTGTTTTTTTCAAATATTGGTTTTGGATAAATTCTTATTTATTTTTGATTCAATTCTATTTATTTATTTTCAATCTGACACCATGTAGTATCGAATACCAAATAAAATATATATATGTTTATTAGTGTGATATTGATATCTAATGATTAAATGAGTTTTATTAAAATAATAAATTAACAAATAATTTAAAGGTTGATTATACGACACATCAGACGGTGTTTTAAATGTTGTGAGCTTTTGTTATGCACATCGCACTTTATAATTACAAAAAATTGACTTTCAACACTAATAATTGAGAGTGAATAAAAAAAATAGTTCGTTAAACCTTTATTAAGACGTAATATCCCCCTTAATAGGTGGATTTTGTAGTTTTAGCTAAAACCGATTTTAAATTAATAGCAGAATTAGTTACTAGAGGAATCGTCATTTAAAATCATTAAAAGAGGGTGAATGAATAAGAACATTTAAAATCGATCAATTTCTAATTTTTAGTAGCCAATTTAAATTTAATGAAAAATGAAAAAATTAGGCCTTACACAGGCCTTGTTAAGTACAGTAAAAATTGTTACATTTATTACAATTTTTTTTTATTGGAATAAATAATGAATAAATAAATAAATTTTATTTGTATTTCAAAATAAGTTAAAACTACTTTTTAAAAATGAATCTACTGAAGAGGTCAACTCAATTTCAGAGTTAAGACTGTTTCCATGAACAAAATAAAAAGTAATTCAAACGAAAGTCTAATAATGTAGAGTATCTTGGCTGATACTGTTTTCAATAGTGTGGGCAGTGTTGCCAGAAAATATTTTCTGAAATCGGGAGATTACCACATTAGAAATCGGTGTTAATCGGGGCACATTTTTTTAACCTTACAACTCATGACAAAGGTTAGCTTTTTGTCAATTTTTTCTGAATGTTTTTTAACATTGAAAATGTTTATAGGCTCGTTTTGCACAAATTATGGTGTTACCAAAATTAATAAAGTACAAATGAATACAAATGAAAATGAACTTAAGCGTAGTAGGGGCATTTTGCCAAAAATGTGGTTGGTGTTACCACAGAAGCTACCAACAAAATTAAAATGAACATCGCAGGGTATCGAATTGTTGGCTGGGTCGATGTGTCGTGTTTGTGCAATTTCCTTGTGCTACCAAAGAAGAGAATGAAAGTATGAAAAATAAAAGATGACAGAAATAATGAGCTATAAGTTTGTAGGTCTTCTATTGACTGCAGGCAGAGCACAACTACAGCTGAGTATCGAATTTTCAGTTGGTATGTTGTGTACAGTCACATTTCGTGTTTACAGAGTGTTGTGCATAAACACATAATATAAAGATGCCAAACTTCGGCTGTCATCCGGTTTGCCTACAAGCTAAAACACGCACGCATAGAAAGCTGGGCCAAATTCACCATGCGAGTTTTGCACACATAGACAGTTGGCATTATTTCACCACCAAAATGGCGGGTATTTTGAAAATATCAGGAGAGTGTTCAAAAAATATAAAGAATGGATGAACAAATTATGAAGTGCTTGCCCGACCTTATGTGAGAATGTTTTTGTTGAGATATATTATTATTAAAAATTGGTTTAAAAGTGTCTATTTTATTGTCCTATTCTTTCTTGAATTTTGTTGTACCTTTCAGGGTTGGTGTAATGGCTCTCCCAAACCAACGCGGAACATTCGCTCTGCAGGGTGAATCATTCACAATGATACAAAAAATGTCAAATAAAGAATGCTAAACAACAACAAAATATGCCGCCTCGTCGGAGAATGTGCCGCTTTCGCAAAACGTATTGTAATGCATGCTTTTTGATAATCTATATGGATCATTTTTGAAAATAAAATGCGGTTGTTATTAATCCTGTTAATCTATTTTAACACGTTTGATAGTCGTAGCTTATTGTCCACAATTGTAAACATTGGATTGAGAATTGTAAATATTTGTATTTGGAAGACGGCCAATCAAAGGGATAAAGGCAAGACCACTTCAGCAAAAAGACACTTCACGACGCGATAAAGTATTAAGGCTGTCCCAAACTAACGCGGAACATTCGCTATGCAGGCCGAATCATTCACAATGCTAACAAAAATGACAGATTTCCAATGCTAATTACAACAAAAACTTGCGTCTGCGAATATTTCGTGCCGCTTTCGTGTTGGTTAGGGACATTCTTTATATATAAGTTTTAATTATATCGCACTAAGTCGACCTTGAACTTAATAAAATTCCAAAAGAATACATGGGGAGTATAGTTTCGCTCAACTGATGTGTAGTGCCATCATGTGTGATCTAGCCTTAAACGTGTACCCGAAAATATTTGCAAAATTATCATTTCATTGGCTAATTTCTTTTCCAAGTCATGTTGTTCAAAGAAAAATACCAAAAACAAAAATGATTAAAAAATCAAGTTAATCCATATACAAAAACCTTTGCGTAACAAGTTAAGGCTTAACAGCAAAGACCTATACTTTTGCCATATTGTATAAAAGTTGGAAATAAATATCTGTGCTGAAGACACCGCTTGCAAAAAAACACTTGGTATGTTTTTTGAAGTCAGGTTTCTTTAAAGGCCTTCCACACTAGCCCACTGAGTATTAATTCATGTCAAAAAAGTGGGAAACAAATCATGTAGAATATTGTGGAAACAAAATATGGAAACCCAGCCTACACAACCCGACATTCTATCCCACACGATTTGACATGTGTTAATACATGAATAATTTTAGGAATGGGTCTAATTCTTTCCCACATTCTATCACACTTTTTTAGGTTATGGTAATGAATTAATATAAGCAGTTATGGAAGCAAAATATGAAGTTATTTTTTTCCCACAAATTTGGTAGTCGCGTGGAATTCTTTCCCACTTTCAATTTTGCATGTATTAATACACAGTGGGCTAGTGTGGAAGGGCTTTTAGCGAATCTTTAATATCGCACGTTTGCACTTCTAGCAAAAAAGTAGGTCTATGTAGTTAAGCCTTCAGCCGTAAAAAGTAGTAAAATTTAAAAGTACGCAATGTTTTATAAGTGTAATATCAAAGAACCCCAAAATTATAAGTGAAATTTGTTATTTCATGATTACTGAATTAAAATTGGTAGGTTTATATGGCAAGTTTTCTTCTATTACCTACTTTATTTCAAAATTTCGAAATAAAAACATTAACAAATAAGATAGCTAAGGAACTGTGATTAATCTTTGATATATAAAATTAAATTCCTTACCAAAATATACGGTTTTAAAGAATTGATAAAAAAAACCAAAACTAGCATTATTTCATTAAAAAAAAGTGCGACTGCACCTTCAGAAAAAATATTTCAAACACATCCCAAATATTATAACTGTTAAAAATTCCCGTGGTGGCCGTGGTGAATCCTTAAACGTCAAAAAATCGGTATTTGAATGCAATTCAATTTTTATTATTACTCACTTTGGTTGTGTTTTTATAGCGATTGAATTTTTAAACTCAAATTTAAGTGAAAAAGTGAAAGCTAATCGCATTCAAAATTGTTTTTCTTAAAACAAATAAAACTATTAATTTAATTTTTGTAAGAAAAAGTGGAACTAATTTTCTGTGGGACCGATTTCCCCATCAGATTATAAAAAGGAGTGTTCGCGCCTTTTCTTTTCTTTTTTTTTTTTATATTATATAATTAATTTTCAGGACTCAACAATGGGAGATAAAATCAGGATATCGCGGTGTGTATTAGGTTGTGCAACATTCAACCATACATTCTGTGCTCCTAGTGCCAGGTACCTAAGTTAAAAATATTTATTCCTTAAGAATTCATTTAGATGGATTTATATTTAAATAATTTTTTAAAACACAAAACTGGGATTCCAGATACCTGCATTGCAGTATTTAAGACTCAGAGCCGTTTAAATCATCCGATTAGAGCAAATATTTTAGAAGTTACAGCTTGGTGTATGTAGGTCTTATAAGAATTTCAAGAGAAAATCATACGAAATTCGCATAAGACCTACATAAACCAGGCTGTAACTTTTAAAATATTTGCTCTAATTTGGTGATTTAAACGGCTCTGAGTCTGAATTAAAGTATATAAGTGCTGCCGTGAGCCATTCTTAATTCAATGAAAGACTTTCAAAAATGTTGTATAAAACCAATTTCATCATTCGACAATTTCATATTAGATGAAGAAATTAGTCCTATACGGACTTTTTTAAAAATAAATTTTAAAACTCAAAATTCAGGTTATAAATACCTGACGCACATTAATTCAGACTCAGAGCCGTTTAAATCATCCGATTAGAGCAAATATTTTAGAAGTTACAGCTTGGTGTATGTAGGTCTTATAAGAATTTCAAGAGAAAATCATACGAAATTCGCATAAGACCTACATAAACCAGGCTGTAACTTTTAAAATATTTGCTCTAATTTGGCGATTTAAACGGCTCTGAGTCTGAATTAAAGTATATAAGTGCTGCCGTGAGCCATTCTTAATTCAATGAAAGACTTTCAAAAATGTTGTATAAAACCAATTTCATCATTCGACAATTTCATATTAGATGAAGAAATTAGTCCTATACGGACTTTTTTAAAAATAAATTTTAAAACTCAAAACTCAGGTTATAAATACCTGACGCACATTAATTCAGACTCAGAGCCGTTTAAATCATCCGATTAGAGCAAATATTTTAAGAATTTCAAGAGAAAATCATACGAAATTCGCATAAGACCTACGTAAACCAGGCTGTAACTTTTAAAATATTTGCTCTAATTTGGTGATTTAAACGGCTCTGAGTCTGAATTAAAGTATATAAGTGCTGCCGTGAGCCATTCTTAATTCAATGAAAGACTTTCAAAAATGTTGTATAAAACCAATTTCATCATTCGACAATTTCATATTAGATGAAGAAATTAGTCCTATACGGACTTTTTTAAAAATAATTTTTAAAACTCAAAAATCAGGTTATAAATACCTGGGGCACATTAATTCAGACTCATAGCCGTTTAAATCATCCGATTATAGCAAATATTTTAGAAGTTACAGCTTGGTGTATGTAGGTCTTATAAGAATTTCAAGAGAAAATCATACGAAATTCGCATAAGACCTACATAAACCAGGCTGTAACTTCTAAAATATTTGCTCTAATTTGGTGATTTAAACGGCTCTGAGTCTGAATTAAAGTATATATGTGCTGCCGTGAGCCATTCTTAATTCAATGAAAGACTTTCAAAAATGTTGTATAAAACCAATTTCATCATTCGACAATTTCATATTAGATGAAGAAATTAGTCCTATCTGTAGTTGTAGTAACTGAACAAAGTTGTTATGTTGGCAAAATAGTATTTATGGCAAAGGTGGTGTGGAAATGCATGAATAACTAGTTTTTAAAACATTGCTTTCGAAACATTTCTTTAGCAAATGTATACAAAATCAGCCCTATTCTGATTTCCAAACGGATTCAAAAAAAGGTATTCTTAATTTGAATTTCACAGTAGCCAATATCTAAACCTTTTATGCTTTCGAAAGCCGAAAAGAAATTTATAAAAATCACCTAAGGATAAGTAGGATTTGATTTGCTTTGTAAGTCGATACCTATTGCAAAACATAATTTCTTACATTTTAAAATGATTACAATTTCAATTGAATTTCAAATGTCAATTCCGTTTTCAATCCGATAGATAAAAAAAACTCACTAATTCCGCAAGTATTGAAAAGCAAAAGTATTTCAAAACCCCCAGTTTAAAAACGAAAGGATTTTACAAACGATTGGAATTCAGAACAGGGGTGTATATTCATGTATCAAAATTGAAATATGTACTTAATTGATTCGTAGTACACAAAACAATTGCAACTCATAACGAAAGGACTAAATGGAACTCAAATATTAATCGGACAATATACAGAAGCAGCACATGGGTAATGCACACATCGATATTTTAATAACTAAAAACATTAAATTAACTTAAAAAATACCATTTTAATAGATGCGATCGCGCATGTTCAACAGAAGAGCTCTACGACAATTATATGAAACTACACGATGCAGTTAAAACATTTTACTGTTCAAAACCTTTTTTGTATAATCAAATGGTAATAAATCATATTAAAAGAAAATATCTTTATACATAATGTAATTTATTTAATTCAATTTGAATGTTAATTTTAGTTGCAAAATTTTTGTATACCTACACCATTAGTTAAGCTTTTTAAATTTTTATATATATTTTTGATTTATCTGAAGAATAAGTTAGTATTGTCAACACATAATTTAAGAAATGGAGGTGATTTCAGACTACTTTTTTTTTACAACAAGTAGGTCGCAGAACATATTGATTCATAAAGGTTTTAAATTATTCAATAACTTGCCATTTGTCATAAAGCCAGAAAATAAGGTTATTGTTTTTTAAAAGAAAATGATATGTAAAAATGAATAATTTTGTATTCTTTTAATTAGTTTTAAGTTAAAATTTTTAATAAATAGTTCAAGCTACATATGTATGTAAATAAAGAATCAAATCAAATCAAACAAAAATGTATCTGAAGTTTTGTATAATACGCGCTGTACAATTATAGGAGTGTCATTTTGTATTGGTATTTTTACGGGTAACGCACGCATTAAGGTACCCTTCAAGAGTGGTGTTCCCATCTAATGGCACTCCATTAAGATCTTCATCGACTTTCTCGTCACCTGACATTGGTGCTTTATGTATGGAACTTCTTTTTTCTCTTCTTTTGGCTATAAAAATACAATAGCAATTCATTTTAAAGACTATTTTAATATAATGTAGTTATAAATTACCGGAGGTAAACCTACAAATATTGCTTTGTTTCAACAGAAAATCCTTTTCATATATTGTCCATTTTTCGTTGCTCCGCTTAGGGTAGGTTCAGTCGTCAGGCAAGCACCAAAGTAAACATACGTACTTCTTGGACAGTAGTACCTTGGGTCCGCATATCAAATGCGGGCCATCCAAAGTACAGTTGGCCAAGAGAAATCGTTGAAAAAAGTCTGGAATGAAAAAGATATTTAAGACTTCTGCTAATGTCTCTGAAAAATTCCAATTTTGCCGGTAGTTCTTGAATCAACTCAATTTGGAGTTTTAACGTAACATACATATTTTGCGAAACAAAATTTAAAATAATATACGAGTTCACCTTGAGTAAAATTCAATTAAAAAAAAAATATTTAAAGGGTTTTCGTATAGTTGGGAAGAGAAGAGGAATAAAAATAGTTTTTAAGCGGCATTGACGGCCGCGACATCAAGATTGTGAACCGTGTACTTCAACATTACAAACAAAATTTACTACCATGCTGCAAAAAAAATTATTTTCAGAGTTGATGATATGAGAAGTTATTATTGTTATTATTGTACTATTTGTACTAGAATGTCAGCTTATTAGGCTTGACGATTCTTTATTCCGTCAATTTCATTGAATTTTTGAACAACAACAACAACTTAAAGGCGCTACCACCAGTTGTTTGGCTGGAGATATATAGCTATTTCGTGCTTTGCCACTTTTGCACTCATCAGTCTCCTTTTTGTGGTGCTGAGCTTTAATCCAATTTTATTTGAAACACTTTCTATGCAAACCATAGAAAAATGGAGGCGGAACAAGATAACACACTTAAAGGCACTTATAAAAATGCTGATGCTCCAAATGCATTTGATAAACAAATAACACATCTGGACCTGTGACGTCACTGGTCTAAGGCGGTGGAGTGCGTAGTGCACACGACTGAGCAAATCTGATATGCGTGGGTTCGAATCCTATGGTGTGCATACAAAGTTTTCCAAATAAAATTGGATTAAAGCTCAGCACCACAAAAGGAGACTGATGAGTGCAAAAGTGGCAAAGCACGAAATAGCTATATCTCCAGCCAAACAATTGGTGTTAGCGCCTTTAAGTTGTTGTTGTTGTTCAAAAATTTAACGATATGAGAAGTTGTTTATTTCTGTGGTCAAAGTCTGTAAGTATCTTCATACTTTTTGTATGATTTGTATTTCAAATGTTATACTTGGAAAATAAGGACATACTTTTTTTTACCACCTACATATATATGGTAGATATTTTTTTCTTCGAAAAGGACAATGGGCAAATCTGGCCCAGCACCAATGAAAACGGCATTAATATGGTATATGGGTACATATTTATGCATTCATTATCCGTTAACCGATGCTCCAAATTCGCTCTGTGTCAGAAGTTATTTAATCTTAATAATATTATAAATGTGGAAGTGTGTTTGTTCCACTTTATCTAAGAAAATACTGAAATGATTGGAATGAAAATTTGTGGAACGAGAATTTGGATGTAGGGAATGAAGATAGGCTAATTATTTATTTTCAAAAATGTTTAAAAGTGCAATAAAAAAAAAAACAATTTAAATGCAAAAAATAGGGTTTTGTTGAAAATGGTTAAACTATACGCAATAGTTTAGACTATGAGATGGACAATAGTTAATGGAAATCCTTTATATAGACTATATATGTACAATCGTCACCCGCTTTGTGTGTTTTAAGACTCTTAAGTCTTTTTTTGCGTCGTTGGTTTGCTTTGTTGTCAACATTTTCTTGGTGGGCGGCCTAATTAAATTTAGTCCACCGAAGGTACTGTTGTCTAAGAAAAACAGATTAAAAAAGTTTGACATTTGTAAAAAAACATATTTCCTTTGTGTTTTTCAAAAAGTATGCGATATGTGTTCTTCAAACTAAAAATATAAAATTAAATATTTTCAATACTCAAAAAAAGATAACGGAAGAATAAAACTTTTTTTCACCATCCATATGGCAAATAATTTTATCCTCGACAATTTGGTAAATATTGACAATACCGAGTTTTGTTTAATTTGCCTTAACAAACATAATGCAATTTTTTCTCGAAGTACACGCTTTACTTCTTTTCATAATTTAAATAATTTTTTTTCGGCACCTTTATGGTAAAAGGGTTTTATCCGCAAACTGAATTTATGCGTATTTTGAGTGAAAGAAAAATAGGCACTCAATTGACAACATTGTGTATCCGGAAGCCTTAAAAACACAAATTAAAATATTATGTCTACCAGAAATATGTATGCGTATAAACTTTTTGTTAATATACTGGTAGAACTTGGGGGGTTTTATTTGGCAGGGGTTTGTATCCCTACTAAATTTTTTTTTTTTTTTAAATCAGCGAAGCAACGCGAAATGATTGCGATGTAAATTTGTGGAGCAAGAGCTTGGAACATGGGAATGAACTAAAGTTTTGTTTCAACATCTAAAATAGTGCAGAAAAGCCGATGAAAATGTATAAAATAAAAAGGATTTATTTAAATTGGTGAACCTATACTTAATAGGTTGGACTAACATATTGATATATGTATGTTAATGGAAATGCTTTATCGGTAAAACTTAGCACTTTTCAGTGACATTGGTAAAATTCTGAAATGTTTTGTTTTCATAATGTATTCAGGACTTTCTTCCAAAAGTGTTTGTAGGACAACATTATACTGTGGCCACCTTCTGGGTATGAGAAGTTGTTTAGTGACAACATTGTTTTTTCGGAAGCTTTAAAATAAAAACAAATTAAAATATTATGCCTACTTTTATGCAAACATCAAAAAAGTGAGTGAACATCCAACTCTTTATTCATATAGCATAAACTTTTTGTTAATAATTGGTAAAAATTGGGGTAGAATTTCTCTGGTCAAAACCTAGAAGTAAGTACCTTCATACTTTTTGTATGATTTGTATTTCAATGGTTATACATACTTAAGAAAAAAAATTTGTATTTTAGTTAAATACTGACGATTCCGAGTTTTATTTAAGTTTGCCTAAAAAAGTGGAAGAAAGCATTTTTTTTAAAACACCTTATTACCGTTATTGATTTACGTTCTTTTTAATGATTTAAATAACTAAGGAAATACTTTTTTGCACCACCCATATGGAAAATAGTTTTTTCCGCAAATAGAATTCATGCGTATTTTGAGTGAAAGAGAAAAAGGAACTAAATTAGTGACAATATTAGGTATCTTGTAACTTTAAAATTAAAACAAATTGAATTATGCAAACATCAAAAAATTTCTATTTTTGAAAACTTGGTTCGTGAGAGAACATGAAATACTTAATTTGTAAGGCATATAACGGGTGATTTTTTTGAGGTTAGGATTTTCATGCATTAGTATTTGACAGATCACGCGGGATTTCAGACATGGTGTCAAAGAGAAAGATGCTCAGTATGCTTTGACATTTCATCATGAATAGACTTACTAACGAGCAACGCTTGCAAATCATTGAATTTTATTACCAAAATCAGTGTTCGGTTCGAAATGTGTTTCGCGCTTTACGTCCGATTTATGGTCTACATAATCGACCAAGTGAGCAAACAATTAATGCGATTGTGACCAAGTTTCGCACTCAGTTTACTTTATTGGACATTAAACCAACCACACGAATGCGTACAGTGCGTACAGAAGAGAATATTGCGTCTGTTTCTGAGAGTGTTGCTGAAGACCGTGAAATGTCGATTCGTCGCCGTTCGCAGCAATTGGGTTTGTGTTATTCGACCACATGGAAGATTTTACGCAAAGATCTTGGTGTAAAACCGTATAAAATACAGCTCGTGCAAGAACTGAAGCCGAACGATCTGCCACAACGTCGAATTTTCAGTGAATGGGCCCTAGAAAAGTTGGCAGAAAATCCGCTTTTTTATCGACAAATTTTGTTCAGCGATGAGGCTCATTTCTGGTTGAATGGCTACGTAAATAAACAAAATTGCCGCATTTGGAGTGAAGAGCAACCAGAAGCCGTTCAAGAACTGCCCATGCATCCCGAAAAATGCACTGTTTGGTGTGGTTTGTACGCTGGTGGAATCATTGGACCGTATTTTTTCAAAGATGCTCTTGGACGCAACGTTACGGTGAATGGCGATCGCTATCGTTCAATGCTAACAAACTTTTTGTTGCCAAAAATGGAAGAACTGAACTTGGTTGACATGTGGTTTCAACAAGATGGCGCTACATGCCACACAGCTCGCGATTCTATGGCCATTTTGAGGGAAAACTTCGGAGAACAATTCATCTCAAGGAATGGACCGGTAAGTTGGCCACCAAGATCATGCGATTTGACGCCTTTAGACTATTTTTTGTGGGGCTACGTCAAGTCTAAAGTCTACACAAATAAGCCAGCAACTATTCCAGCTTTGGAAGACAACATTTCCGAAGAAATTCGGGCTATTCCGGCCGAAATGCTCGAAAAAGTTACCCAAAATTGGACTTTCCGAATGGACCACCTAAGACGCAGCCGCGGTCAACATTTAAATGAAATTATCTTCAAAAAGTAAATGTCATGAACCAATCTAACGTTTCAAATAAAGAATCGATGAGATTTTGCAAATTTTATGCGTTTTTTTTTTAAAAAAAGTTCTCAAGCTCTTTAAAAATCACCCTTTACTAGAAATTGCGGTTAGCCTTATTGAGCACAGTTTTGTATATCTATAGTCAAATTATCATTCTATAAACTATGCGAAGCAACGCGAGCACGGGACGGCTAGTTTGAATTAAAATGAGTTTTAGGGTCACAATTTCCTTTCCTTAGTTTTTCATTAATATTTTGTGTATTTTCGTTCGATTTAAGCCATTTTTTGGTATTATGTTATTTAAACCCATGACACCCATGAATTTTGTCAGATTTTTAAAATTATATTTAGGGATCGCAAGCATCAAAAAAAAAGGCTCTATCTATCAAGGCTCTCCCAACTAATGCGGAAAATTCGTTGCGGCCAAGAAACATTCGCATCTCAAAATTTATTTACATGGTCATATATGTACATATGAGAGTGCCCACACCAACTCGGCGGAGAAACATATGAATTAGTTTTGACTGACGAATGTTTCTCATTGGTTTGGGAGAGCCTTCATTCTTTTTTAAAAAAGCGCAATGAAATTTAAAATAGGTGACTGAGTTAAAAATCCTTTAGTATCATAAAAAGCAAAACAAAAATGTTCTATTTTTTGTTTATATTTTTATTTGTATCTGTTTAGGAATTAGTCAGTAATAATTGTACAACCATTTTCTTCGTAACTAAACAAGAAATAACCTAAAAACATTTTCAACCCGTAATAGTATATATGTTTATATAAAGTAAAGTAAGTTGTGGGTTGTTTTGTCTAACTATTACGAATTGCAATTTAAAACCTTGAAAATAATACCCATTTTTATTCCGATAAATGATAAATAACAAATGAGATACAGATTGATATTTGTTTCTTGTTTTCCAGAGATGATTTTGTCATCAAAATTATTGTTAAAAAACAAATATTTGTATTTTTTACAAATTAAATACTCCAAATAATGCCTTCTGCATAAAATTGATGCTTGCGACCCTTAAACATAATTTTAGACATATGAAAAAATGCAGGTAATGTCTCATGAGTTCAAAGAACTTTATTCCAAAAATGGCTGAAAACGAACTTAGGAAAAAGGGAATTGTGACTTATTTAATTCGAAAATTAAATAACTTCTGTCACACAGCGAATTTGGACAAACAGTTAACGGAAAACGAATGCATAAATATGTACCTATGTATATACGATATGAGGGCCGTTCTTATTGGTGCCGGGCCACCGCTCCATACATCTTCGGCCATTGTCCTTTGGCTTAAATATTGACGATTTCTAGTTTTATTTAAGTTTGTTTTAAAACGTGGAAGATAGCATCTTTTAAAAACACCTTATTACCGTTATTGTTTTACGTCCTCTTTTAATAATTTAAATTCAATTCTTTGCACCCTCTATATGGCAAATAGTTTTTTTCCGCAAATTAAATTCATGCGTATTTTGAGTGAAAGAAAAAAGCACTAAATTAGTGACAACATTGCGTATCCGGAAACTTTAAAATTGAAAAAAATTGAATTGTGCAAACATCAAAAAGTCAATTTTTAAAAACTTGGTTTGTGAAAGAACAAGAAATACTTTATTTCGACGGAATATATAAAATTTTTGTTATAGTACCTAGTAAAAAATTGTGGTTACCCTTATTGAGCACAGTTTTGTATACCTATAGTCACAAAATTATCATTCTTTAAAGCTATAAAATAAAAATTACTTACGCCTTTGTAACGAAACTGGCATTTGATACCTTAATAGTGCGGTTATGCAACAAATCACAAAACAAATGCAGTCTTGCGATTTTATTGGAGCACAGAGCATCTAAGTTTGTGAATGACTCGGCAATACACTGATTTCGTCTGCTGCCTCAGCATGTTCAATGCAAAATATCATAACATAACCTGTTTTGTATCTTTCGGGTGTTAGATGACGAATTAAATCTTAATTCGATCAGGATGCCTGGGGTAATTAGTAACTAAAATTAATAAATTCGGTCTCAAACACTTTTTATTCGAAAACACATACCAAACACTAACCAAGGGAAACCGCTGCCGTAGAGTTACATTTTGCACTGTGAACGGGAGAAAAGGATCACGAATCTTTCTCTCCAAGCCACAAATCAAAAAACGCATTTCACTCTGCAGAGTTCCACCAAATACATTTTTCACAATTGAATTGCGTCCACATTGGTAATTGGTGTTTGATGGCACAGATGATGTTGATTGCGATAGAGTGAACGATTATGATGATGAGGAAACTCTGTAGCACGACGAATGCGATGAACTTACTACAGCTACCTAAAACCCCGACTCCACAGGCCATGAACGATGTCCATAATCCAATCTACAATCCAATCCACAATCTGATTTGTATGGATATGTCACTACTTGGACATGGATTTTTGCGACTCCATGAGATTTTTTTTAGACATGTTCCATAGTCCGGCCATCTTCATGGCCTGTGAAGTCGGGTTGTAAGGTTGTTGTGGCAGTTTTGCATTCAGCAGCCAGTAAAGGTGTCACAGTAATCGTGATGAGCTGGAGCTCGGTGCGTTATCTGTCCAGCGTTGAGGACGTCTACGTTGAGGAATTACCTTCCAAATGACCAAAAACAGTCATTCTGGCTTGATCATCTTGTAGCTATCGCCACCCTTGCTGAGATTTAGCAACACAAGGCACAGTTCTTGCACGAAATAAGCAACAACACAAAAACACTTTATTTAAATGACTATCAATGTTAAAGATAGACAAACAAGAATTTATTAATTTTTTTTTATTATTATTAATGAAAAACCGCGAATTGTTGCTAAAAACACGACAATAATATTGAGACGCACGTACCGAGATAAAAGTCACCACAGCAAATTCACAAAACAAAAAAAAGAACTGTCAAACAAATCAAACTCACCGCGTTAAATTGTTGCTGCAATTCACATCTTTTCTTCGAGACAAAATTAAATTACAAATACAACAATGTAAACAAATGGGTTTTGGGGGGTAAGACGTACAAAGTTTTGGCATCTTTATATTATGTGTTTATGGTGTTGTGGGTAGGAAAAGCACACAGGATAGGAACCTACCACAGTAGAATTAACAAAAGTTTTGAACCTATTTACTATTACGTATATAATAATAAATGTAACTTTTCTCCAAAAAAAAATAACTTTTTTACAAAATTTTCTACAAAAAAAAAATTAACGGTTTTTACAAAAAATAAAAAATAACTTTTTTAGTTTGTCAAATAAATTTTATACATATTTGCACTCAGCCCTGACTAACATAATATGTTCGACGGGCGCCTTTGTGGTCCTGCAACCAACTAGTCTTTAATATTAAGATTTTAAAATACTTCATTAAGCCAGACATGTTCATTAATCAGACATAAGAGATAAATTGACAAAAAAACAACAACCTACAATTGCATGAAAACTTCGAAAAAAAAATGAAAATCAATTTGAGTTAATGTTTTTGTACCTCCCTACATCACTTAATTATTCAAAACTTTATACGGAAAATTGATGTGGGACAAAAGTTGTAATTTAAGATTGTTGGGAGCATATTCTCTTTTTGAATTATGATTTAAAAAGATGAGCATTTTGTGACATCACATCGTTCCTAACTTTATTTTTTCTTGTGTTTCAATGAAAAAATCTATTCCGTAGCTCGTACCACTTGAAAAATAGAAGTACTGTACAGTAGAAGTACTATACAGTAGAAGTACTATACAAGACGATGAGAGCCTACAAATGTGGCTGTGCTTGTACCCATTTCTGAAGATGGTGTGTTCCAAACAAAAAAGATCAGAACTTTATGAATGAGGTCTAAAATTAAAGCAGGGATGACTTAAATTTGTATGCAAACTTAATCGGAAAATGTTGAACAAATCCATTCTAAAAATGTGATTGAGTTAATAGTCGTTTCGATAAATAAGAGCTTATATTGACTTAAACCTCCTACGATTAGGTATTAGATAATGTTGAAAAAAATTTGTTGATTAATTTAAAAAAAGCTAAATGAATAAATATAAAATAAATTCGTAAATTACAAAATTGTAAACGGATCCTCCAGATTAAGGTTTAAAAATACTGCCCTTAAGATTTACAAAAAAAAAATACTATCTACAAATTCTTGAAACCTACGAAAATATTAAAAACAATTTGAGTTAATGTTCTTTTTTACCTACCTAATTTACTTAATTATTCAGAAATTATTAATTTAAATTCGTTGTTAGGCATATTCTTTACATAAACTAGAGACTACAAAGTTGGAAATCTAATACAAAATTCAAATTTAATGCTTTTTGAATTATGGTTATTAAAGACAAGCTGTTGTGACATTCAATCTGACAGATAAAAACGTTCCTTACTTTATATATACTGAAGGATTTCAATCTTCTATTTCTCTTGTCAGCAATTAGGCGCTTATGTTAATCAAACATAGCTGTGCACTTATTCAAAGCTCCCAACGTTCTGAAACAAACAACAAAAACTATTCTTATGGGAAGAATTAACTGGCTGAACATCAATAGCAGTAGGTTCACTTGTATAGTTGAAGATAGCTAGTACAATTGAATTGACGAGGTCGAAAGGAAGAAAACAGTCACAGTCGAGCCCGTTCATAGCCATATGAAGATGAAATAAAAAAATGCGCTTTTATCCGACTGCAAAGTTGGTTTGGCTCACAGAAAAAAAGATTAAAATGACGATAACAAACAAAAAAAAGTTCCAGTGTTACTTGTAGATGTAATTAACATCAAATAAAATTCGGTGCAGTGTAAAATTGAGAAAACTTCAACTTTTTGCAAAAGGTAGGTTAAGCAGTCAATTAAGTCGGAAAAAGTCAATAGTCAGTAAAAGTAGAATAACAGATTCAGGCAAGATGATATTTGCCAAAAAAACTAGTAATGATAGGAAGAGGTACAAATTCGCTTGAATCTTCGACCTTCCAATCACATTGGGAAATGGTTAAGTTAATTGTCTGATTTGGTTTTAGTTAGTTTTTGTTCTTTATTGAAATGGTGGGTGAATTTAGAGTCGACTTTAGCAACATTCGGGGGATTAGACAGAATTTCTGTGCTGTATACGTCTATACTGCGCAAATCAGGCCAGCCGTTTTGGCACTGAGTGAAACTCAGGTAGGAGAAAACTCCGATCATACGGAATTCAATCTGCCTGGTTATAATTTAGTGCCATTATTCTTTCCCCATCACGGTCTCGCTGTTTATATAAGGAATGATGTTGCGTACCAACTTCAACCACAATATGGTTTGTGCTCAAACACAAATTTTAACTTCATGTGGTTCAAATTTACGGTCAATAAGCACATCATTCATTCCTGTTTTATTTATCGGAGCCCAAATCTGGACAGAAATTCAACTTTTAACGAATTTGATGCTCTGTCCGACTCCATCCTAAGAATTGTTGCCCATTATCCTCACACTGAAATCGTCATTGCGGGCGATTTCAATGTACACAATTCTAGTTGGCTTCGCTTTTCTGGCCAGACAACACCCGAAGGAAGGTATGTTGAACTCTTTGCTGAGTTAAACCACCTGACACAGCTTGTTAACGAGCCAACTCGAATCCCTGATGTTGCAGGTCAATCCGCCAACACACTAGACTTGTTTCTTACCTCTGACCCTAATAAATACACTATTAGTGTATTATCGCCTCTTGGCTCATCAGACCATTATGTCATATCTGCTAATTTCTCGTGCCAACAAAACTCAGTTAAAGAGAAAGTACCAACGAAAACCGTTTGGCAATACGAGAAAGCCAACTGGGACGGTCTCAACGGTTTCTTCAGTAACTTTAACTGGTCACTATGCTTCCTCGATAGTGACGTAGATGCCAGTGCAGATATGATCACAAATTTAATTCTTTGTGTAGGGTAAAATCTATCAAACCCAAGGAAAACTCATGGTTTGATTTGAACTGTAAAGAGGTTATTAGGGTCAGAGAAGTAAGTTTCCGATGTTATAAAGCCAACCGTACTGAGGAAAACCGGAATAAGTTCAAACAAGCTAGAAAGACCTGTAATGTTCATATTCGACGAACCAAATTTTTGCATGACCAGAAATTAAGGCAAAAAATACTACAATGTCCCACAGGTAGTAAACATTTTTGGTCATTTGCAAAGAATATACGAAATGCTACTTCGTCGTCGGTTCCAACGCTCGTCTTCAACGATACACCTTTTGTCAGCTCGATAGATAAAGCCAATTTGCTTGCAGCACAGTTTGCTGTTAATTCGACGCTGCCAGAAAGTGTTATGACTCCTCCTGTACTTGAGAGCGTAAATGATTTCATGAGACAAATCTTCTTTCGCACTCGTGCAGTTGCTAGAGTTCTAAAAGATCTCGACGTACACAAATCCGCTGGCCCGGATAGTATCCCTCCCATTGTTCTGAAGAGGTGTTCTTCAACGCTGGCAAAACCACTGCGTAAGCTTTTCCATCTGTCCTATTCTACTGGTATCTTTCCGAGTGGATGGAAAACAACATTTGTCCAGTCTGTCCCTAAAAAAGGCGTATCTTCCTCACCCTCAAACTATCGACCAATTGCACTTACGTCCCTTCTTTCCAAGGTCATGGAAACGCTGATTAATTTCCAGCTCAAGAAATATATCGAGGAACGAAAGCTTCTTAATGACCGGCAGTACGGCTTTCGTAGCAATAGGTCCACTGGTGATCTGATGGTATATCTCACCGAACAGTGGAACACATCTTTACATCGTTTTGGAGAAAGTAAGATTATTGCCCTTGATATTTCAAAAGCGTTTGATAGAGTTTGGCATCAAGCTCTCTTATCGAAAATGCGCGCATTTGGTTTCGATGAATCTCTTCTTCGTTGGATTAGATATTACCTTTCGGACCGTTCAATACAAATTGTATTGGACGGTTTGAAGTCTGAAATTCACAAAATAAATGCTGGTGTGCCCCAGGGCTCCGTTTTGTCTCCGACTCTCTTCCTTATATTCATAAATGATCTTCTGTCTGAAACGTCTAATCCATTAAACTGTTTCGCTGATGACAGCACCCTCAGCTTCTCATATTCGATTTCAGATTCACATCCATGTCCTTCGGATGTGGAACTTGAACGGCAGCGTATGATTAGCTCATTAAATTCCGATCTTGACAGCATTGTCCAATGGGGAATTAAAAACCGAGTGGAATTTAATGCTTCAAAAACCCAATGCTGTCTACTGTCGTCTAAGAGAAACCCACCCCCCATGCCACTATCCATGAGTGGCACTTGCATTAAGGAAACCGATAAGCTTTCAGTCCTCGGTATGTGTATAACAGACCACCTTCTGTGGAATGACCACATATTCGACGTCGCCAAAAATGCTGCTAAGTGCTTAGGTTTTCTTCGGCGATGCAAGAAATTTTTCTCCCCTTCTGATCTGGCTGTAATCTATAAAGCCTTTATTCGTCCAAAACTCGAGTACAACTCTCATGTTTGGGCAGGTGCTCCAATAACCCATTTAAGCCTATTGGATAGAATTCAAAGAAGAGCTATGAAAATGATAGGTGAAAGAAATATAACTGATACATTTGCTCCTCTAGAACACCGCCGCAATGTTTCTTGTATTTCATTATTTTATCGTTATTTTCATAAACAGTGCTCTAGCGAAATAGACAGTTGCATTCCTCCCCTTAAACAATTCAACCGTAATATTCGCGCTGCTAGGAATGCCCATCAGTTTACCCTTGAGCCCAACTTCGGACGTACTGTCAAGTTCAGGGATTCTTTCTTTTCCCGCACCACGCGAATATGGAATGCTTTACCCGACTCTATCTTTCCCTCCCATTTTAATATTCAGAACTTCAAACCCAATGTGCATCGGTTCCTCCTCTTAAATCCTTCCCTATTTTCCTAAGGCTCGCACTGTGTTCAACATATTAAGGGTAGTCACAACCCCTTTAGTGCGCGCACAAATAAAAAAAAAAAAAAAAAACTGGTACCTGTGGATGAAGCTTGTACATCGCTGTCAAAGTTAAAAGATATGAAAATTGTGAAGAGCTCTACAATACAACGTTTTAGTTGTTGCAAGAAAAGTATGATATTACACAAAGGTGAGCGCTTTTGGTTAAAATTACAGTCATGTGTTCAACCATCAGTTACCTAGTACTATTTTTATAGCTTTCACAAATGAAAAGCTTACCAAATTTAAATAATTATAATGTACCTTATTGCATCACGATAGGTTGTCAAAATTACCTCCTTACAAGAATTTAAAAATTCAAAAAGATATGGAATTATATAGTTTCATTGTGTATTTATATATAAATAAGGAGTTCTTCTATTCAACTAACATTATCGGTTTCTTATATAACATATCTTGCTGCAACTTAATTTTAACCTAATTTTAACTAACTTTGTTGCAGTGCAAACAATTAGTCATGTTTTTGTTTTATCTAGCAAATGCAAGTCATTTTCAATGCCCCATTCTTACTCTATTAGTGAAATCTGTAAATATTTTAGATTGTGTTTTTCATCGGATTTCCTATGACAAAAAAAAAAAAAAAGACAGTGTTTCATTTGTATCATTAAATTCATTTTTAAAAGTAATATTGCTTGCACACAAATTGTAATGTTAAAATTAAATAATTTCTATTCGAAGGTACTTATTACATTTACACCCATATTCATAAAGAAAAAATAGTTATTTTAGCTCACGTGTTTAAGAAAACTACACCACGGAATAAGAATTTTCTGGGCTCAAAATGAAGGGAATTGCTTACTGCCTTATTTGTGTCCTTTCTTATTCTTATACTGTGGTGTAGTTTCTCTAAACACGGGAGCTAAAATAACTATTTTTTCTTTATGATCAAGGAAGTTAATAAATAAAAATTGATATTTATTTGTTTTATTATGACTTTTAATTTAATTTAAATTCATATTGTTTGAACCCATTGAGTAAAACTTAATAATTAATAACAAATATTTCCCTTGATATATTTAAAGTCTTTTATGTGGCATTTGCTTACAAGAAGCTTAGTTATTTAGGGGATATAGCACCTAGCTAGCTTAGAAATGAATAAGTAAAACATAAGCTAACAAATACTCCAAAGATTCAAATTTCTTGTAACCCGCAACGGCTATGTACAAAAGCATCTTGATTTTAATTACTTTTAAAATATTTATTTTTATTAAATTTTTTGAACACAATAATCAGACACTTTTTGCCATTAACATGAAACAAACAAGGCGACTTTGGGAGTGTTCAACAAACAAAAAGCAGACATTGCATTGATTACCGATGTTATGGATTCTGACGATGGGAAATTTCAAATGGGATATTTTAAGATCAGCCCAGATAGCCATTCTAATTTTTAAAAACTCAATTTTTTCTTATGCCAATCGCTTGTGACTGTTTGTGACAGCAATAAAAATTGTTGTGACTCGCTAGTTATTTAGTTATTAACAAATCAAAAAAATGTACCAGTTAGCCATTTTTTTTTTTTTTTTTTTTTTTGAAAACTGTAGTAGTATAGACTTTTTACACTCAATCGATCAGAAATCGTTTGTGACTTCTGAATATATCAATTAAATCGTTTGTGACAACGTAGTTTTAGAGAAAAATTAGAAAAACTGATTTCAGTTCACCACACTTTCATTTTGTTTATTGCTATGGGCGGAGATATGCATAGGTTAGTGCTGGTGTATGTGTAACGTGATTCATGATGCTGAGGTAAGTTATTATGCTTTGAGGTGAGCAACATGCTGCAATAGCAACAAGTATAAAAGATTAATTTTAAAAATAAAACAGTGTTGTTTCCACTTCAAAGATTGAAAGTAAAAAAAGTACATATTACAGTAATGACATAGTATTCTGGCTGGCAGGCTGGCGCTTTGCAAACTGTTGATTTGCAAACTCATGCTTTCATTTTATTGTATCATGTTGGATCTGGATGATGACTTATATAAAGATTGAAAAACATTTACGAATACCAACAAGTTTTCAACCTTTATGAAAATATCGTTGTATGGCAGCTACCCGCTATAGATATGGTCCAGTGCATTTCAAAGCAGTTTGTTACACGATACAATTTATTAAGAAAAATAATCGCAGACCATATCATGGACATGGTCATGGACTGGACTTGAACATGCAATATGCACCATTATACATGGTACATGCAAGATGCAAGAAGCCAGAAGCATTATCAACATGCCAAATGCAACACGCAAAATGCAACATGCGACATAGTATATACAACATGCGACATGCAACATTGTTACACGATACAATGTGCACGCATACGTTTGCGTGCAGGCATACATTTGCGTGCACGCACACGTTTGCGTGCACGCATACGTTTGCGTGCACGCATACGTTTGCGTAAAGCTCAATCTAATAGCCCAACAACAACACAACAAGAGAAATAGAGAGACTAAGGCTTCATTAATCAACATCAAAGAAGCAAAGTAAAATATATTTCGCCCGATGATGATTATTATTATTATTAATTAAATAAATTTGTGAAAATTATTAAAAAATTTAAAATAAATTTAATAAATTATAGTGAACTATTTAAAGTTTATCTTTTATTTAAAATTTAACATATATAATAAACGCACACGTTTGCGTGCACGCATACGTTTGCGTAAACGCACACGTTTGCTTGCACGCATACGTTTGCGTGCACGCATACGTTAGCGTGCACGCACACGTTTGCGTGTACGCACACGTTGGCGTGCACGCACACGTTTGCGTGGATGAATACGTTTGCGTGCACGCATACGTTTGTGTGCACGCATACATTGGCGTGCACGCACACGTTTGCGTGCACGCACACGTTTGCGTGCACGCATACGTCTGCCTGCACGCATACGTTCGCGTGCACGCATACGTTTGCGTGCACGCACACGTTTGCGTGGATGAATACGTTGCGTGCACGTGGATGAATACGTTTGCGTGCACGCATACGTTTGCATGCACGCATACGTTTGCGTGCACGCATGCGTTTGCATGCACGCATACGTTTGCGTTCACGCACAGGTTTGCGTGCACGCATACGTTTGCCTGCACGCATACGTTTGCGTGCACGCATACGTTTGCGTGCACGCATACGTTTGCGTGCACGCATACGTTTGCGTGCACGCACACGTTCGCGTGGATGAATACGTTTGCGTGCACGCACACGTTTGCGTGGATGAATACGTTTGCGTGCACGCATACGTTTGCGTGCACGCATACGTTTGCGTGCACGCACACGTGGGCGTGCACGCACACGTTGGCGTGCACGCACACGTTTGCGTGTACGCATACATTTGCGTGCACGTATACGTTTGCGTGCACGCACAGGTTTGCGTGCACGCATACGTTTGCGTGCACGCATACGTTTGTGTGCACGCATACGTTGGCGTGCACGCACACGTTTGCGTGCACGCATACGTTTGCGTGCACGCACACGTTTGCGTGCTCGCATACGTTTGCATGCGCGCATACGTTTAGGTGCACGCACAGGTTTGCGTGCACGCATACGTTTGCGTGCACGCATACGTTTGCGTGGATGAATACGTTTGCGTGCACGCATACGATTGCATCCACGCATACGTTTGCGTGCACGCACACGTTTGCGTGTACGCGGACGTGTGCGTGCACGCATACATTTGCGTGCACGCATACGTTTTCGTGCACGCACACGTTTGCGTGGACGCATACGTTTGCGTGGACGCATACGTTTGCGTGGACGCATACGTTTGCGTGGACGCATACGTTTGCGTGAACACATACGTTTTCGTGCACGCATACGTTTGCGTGCACATTGTATCGTGTAACAATGTTGCATGTTTTATGTGTCATGTTGCACGTGGCATGGTGCGTGTTGCCTGTCGCATGTTGTATTTAGCATGTCGCGTGTTGCATTTTGCGTGTTGCATTTGGCATGTTGATAATGCTTCTGGCTTCTTGCATCTTGCATGTACCATGTATCATGGTGCATATTGCATGTTCATGTCCAGTGCATGACCATGTGCATGATATGGTCTCCGATTATTATTCTTTATAAATTGTATCGTGTAACAAACTGCTTTGAAATGCACTGGACCATATCTATAGCGGGTAGCTGCCATACAACGATATTTTCATAAAGGTTGAAAACTTGTTGGTATTCGTAAATGTTTTTCAACCTTTATATAAGTCATCATCCAGATCCAACATGATACAATAAAATGAAAGCATGGGTTTGCAAATCAACAGTTTGCAAAGCGCCAGCCTGCCAGCCAGAATACTATGTCATTACTGTAATATGTATTTTTTTGTCTCCTTTTGTTTTCTATTTTATTTTTACATCAGATTTTTTTTACATGCCAACACAATGTGGTTGGTGTTACCACAGAAGCTACCAACAAAATTAAAATGAACATCGCAGGGTATCGAATTGTTGGTTGGGTCAATGTGTCGTGCTTGTGCAATTTCCTTGTGCTACCAAAGAAGAGAATGAAAGAATGAAAAATAAAAGATGACAGAAATAATGAGCTATAAGTTTGTAGGTCTTCTATTGACTGCAGACAGAGCACAACTACAGCTGAGTATCGAATTTTCAGTTGGTATGTTGTGTACAGGCACAGTGCGTGTTTACAGAGTGTTGTGGGTAGGAAAAGCACACAGGATAGGAACCTACCACAGTAGAATTTACAAAAGTTTTGAACCTATTTACTATTACGTATATAATAATAAATGTAACTTTTCTACAAAAAAAATAACTTTTTTACAAAATTTTCTACAAAAAAAAATTAACGGTTTTTACAAAAAATAAAAAATAACTTTTTTAGTTTGTCAAATAAATTTTATACATATTTGCACTCAGCCCTGACTAACATAATATGTTCGACGGGCGCCTTTGTGGTCCTGCAACCAACTAGTCTTTAATATTAAGATTTTAAAATACTTCATTAAGCCAGACATATTCATTAATCAGACATAAGAGATAAATTGACAAAAAAACAACAATCTACAATTGCATGAAAACTTCGAAAAAAAATGAAAATCAATTTGAGTTAATGTTTTTGTACCTCCCTACATCACTTAATTATTCAAAACTTTATACGGAAAATTGATGTGGTACAAAAGTTGTAATTTAAGATTGTTGGGAGCATATTCTCTTTTTGAATTATGATTTAAAAAGATGAGCATTTTGTGACACCGCATCGTTCCTAACTTTATTTTTTCTTGTGTTTCAATGAAAAAATCTATTCCGTAGCTCGTACCACTTGAAAAATAGAAGTACTGTACAGTAGAAGTACTATACAAGACGATGAGAGCCTACAAATGTGGCTGTGCTTGTACCCAATTCTGAAGATGGTGTGTTCCAAACAAAAAAGATCAGAACTTTATGAATGAGGTGAAAAATTAAAGCAGGGATGACTTAAATTTGTATGCAAACTTAATCGGAAAATGTTGAACAAATCCATTCTAAAAATGTGATTGAGTTAATAGTCGTTTCGATAAATAAGAGCTTATATTGACTTAAACCTCCTACGATTAGGTATAAGATAATGTTGAAAAAAAATTGTTGATTAATTTAAAAAAATCAAAATGAATAAATATACAATTAATTCGTAAATTACAAAATTGTAAACGGATCCTCCAGATTAAGGTTTAAAAATACTGCACTTAAGATTTACAAAAAAAAAAATACTATCTACAAATTCTTGAAACCTACGAAAATATTAAAAACAATTTGAGTTAATGTTCTTTTTTACCTACCTAATTTACTTAATTATTCAGAAATTATTAATTTAAATTCGTTGTTAGGCATATTCTTTACATAAACTAGAGATTACAAAGTTGGAAATCTAATACAAAATTCAAATTTAATGCTTTTTGAATTATGGTTATTAAAGACAAGCTGTTGTGACATTCAATCTGACAGATAAAAACGTTCCTTACTTTATATATACTGAAGGATTTCAATCTTCTATTTCTCTTGTCAGCAATTAGGCGCTTATGTTAATCAAACATAGCTGTGCACTTATTCAAAGCTCCCAACGTTCTGAAACAAACAACAAAAACTATTCTTATGGGAAGAATTAACTGGCTGAACATCAATAGCAGTAGGTTCACTTGTATAGTTGAAGATAGCTAGTACAATTGAATTGACGAGGTCGAAAGGAAGAAAACAGTCACAGTCGAGCCCGTTCATAGTCATATGAAGATGAAATAAAAAAATGCGCTTTTATCCGACTGCAAAGTTGGTTTGGCTCACAGAAAAAAAGATTAAAATGACGATAACAAACAAAAAAAAGTTCCAGTGTTACTTGTAGATGTAATTAACATCAAATAAAATTCGGTGCAGTGTAAAATTGAGAAAACTTCAACTTTTTGCTAAAGGTAGGTTAAGCAGTCAATTAAGTCGGAAAAAGTCAATAGTCAGTAAAAGTAGAATAACAGATTCAGGCAAGATGATATTTGCCAAAAAAACTAGTAATGATAGGAAGAGGTACAAATTCGCTTGAATCTTCGACCTTCCAATCACATTGGGAAATGGTTAAGTTAATTGTCTGATTTGGTTTTAGTTAGTTTTTGTTCTTTATTGAAATGGTGGGTGAATTTAGAGTCGACTTTAGCAACATTCGGGGGATTAGACAGAATTTCTGTGCTGTATACGTCTATACTGCGCAAATCAGGCCAGCCGTTTTGGCACTGAGTGAAACTCAGGTAGGAGAAAACTCCGATCATACGGAATTCAATCTGCCTGGTTATAATTTAGTGCCATTATTCTTTCCCCATCACGGTCTCGCTGTTTATATAAGGAATGATGTTGCGTACCAACTTCAACCACAATATGGTTTGTGCTCAAACACAAATTTTAACTTCATGTGGTTCAAATTTACGGTCAATAAGCACATCATTCATTCCTGTTTTATTTATCGGAGCCCAAATCTGGACAGAAATTCAACTTTTAACGAATTTGATGCTCTGTCCGACTCCATCCTAAGAATTGTTGCCCATTATCCTCACACTGAAATCGTCATTGCGGGCGATTTCAATGTACACAATTCTAGTTGGCTTCGCTTTTCTGGCCAGACAACACCCGAAGGAAGGTATGTTGAACTCTTTGCTGAGTTAAACCACCTGACACAGCTTGTTAACGAGCCAACTCGAATCCCTGATGTTGCAGGTCAATCCGCCAACACACTAGACTTGTTTCTTACCTCTGACACTATTAGTGTATTATCGCCTCTAGGCTCATCAGACCATTATGTCATATCTGATAATTTCTCGTGCCAACAAAACTCAGTTAAAGAGAAAGTACCAACGAAAACCGTTTGGCAATACGAGAAAGCCAACTGGGACGGTCTCAACGGTTTCTTCAGTAACTTTAACTGGTCACTATGCTTCCTCGATAGTGACGTAGATGCCAGTGCAGATATGATCACAAATTTAATTCTTTGTGTAGGGTAAAATCTATCAAACCCAAGGAAAACTCATGGTTTGATTTGAACTGTAAAGAGGTTATTAGGGTCAGAGAAGTAAGTTTCCGATGTTATAAAGCCAACCGTACTGAGGAAAACCGGAATAAGTTCAAACAAGCTAGAAAGACCTGTAATGTTCATATTCGACGAACCAAATTTTTGCATGACCAGAAATTAAGGCAAAAAATACTACAATGTCCCACAGGTAGTAAACATTTTTGGTCATTTGCAAAGAATATACGAAATGCTACTTCGTCGTCGGTTCCAACGCTCGTCTTCAACGATACACCTTTTGTCAGCTCGATAGATAAAGCCAATTTGCTTGCAGCACAGTTTGTTGTTAATTCGACGCTGCCAGAAAGTGTTATGACTCCTCCTGTACTTGAGAGCGTAAATGATTTCATGGGACAAATCTTCTTTCGCACTCGTGCAGTTGCTAGAGTTCTAAAAGATCTCGACGTACACAAATCCGCTGGCCCGGATAGTATCCCTCCCATTGTTCTGAAGAGGTGTTCTTCAACGCTGGCAAAACCACTGCGTAAGCTTTTCCATCTGTCCTATTCTACTGGTATCTTTCCGAGTGGATGGAAAACAACATTTGTCCAGCCTGTCCCTAAAAAAGGCGTATCTTCCTCACCCTCAAACTATCGACCAATTGCACTTACGTCCCTTCTTTCCAAGGTCATGGAAACGCTGATTAATTTCCAGCTCAAGAAATATCTCGAGGAACGAAAGCTTCTTAATGACCGGCAGTACGGCTTTCGTAGCAATAGGTCCACTGGTGATCTGATGGTATATCTCACCGAATAGTGGAACACATCTTTACATCGTTTTGGAGAAAGTAAGATTATTGCCCTTGATATTTCAAAAGCGTTTGATAGAGTTTGGCATCAAGCTCTCTTATCGAAAATGCGCGCATTTGGTTTCGATGAATCTCTTCTTCGTTGGATTAGATATTACCTTTCGGACCGTTCAATACAAATTGTATTGGACGGTTTGAAGTCTGAAATTCACAAAATAAATGCTGGTGTGCCCCAGGGCTCCGTTTTGTCTCCGACTCTCTTCCTTATATTCATAAATGATCTTCTGTCTGAAACGTCTAATCCATTAAACTGTTTCGCTGATGACAGCACCCTCAGCTTCTCATATTCGATTTCAGATTCACATCCATGTCCTTCGGATGTGGAACTTGAACGGCAGCGTATGATTAGCTCATTAAATTCCGATCTTGACAGCATTGTCCAATGGGGAATTAAAAACCGAGTGGAATTTAATGCTTCAAAAACCCAATGCTGTCTACTGTCGTCTAAGAGAAACCCACCCCCCATGCCACTATCCATGAGTGGCACTTGCATTGAGGAAACCGATAAGCTTTCAGTCCTCGGTATGTGTATAACAGACCACCTTCTGTGGAATGACCACATATTCGACGTCGCCAAAAATGCTGCTAAGTGCTTAGGTTTTCTTCGGCGATGCAAGAAATTTTTCTCCCCTTCTGATCTGGCTGTAATCTATAAAGCCTTTATTCGTCCAAAACTCGAGTACAACTCTCATGTTTGGGCAGGTGCTCCAATAACCCATTTAAGCCTATTGGATAGAATTCAAAGAAGAGCTATGAAAATGATAGGTGAAAGAAATATAACTGATACATTTGCTCCTCTAGAACACCGCCGCAATGTTTCTTGTATTTCATTATTTTATCGTTATTTTCATAAACAGTGCTCTAGCGAAATAGACAGTTGCATTCCTCCCCTTAAACAATTCAACCGTAATATTCGCGCTGCTAGGAATGCCCATCAGTTTACCCTTGAGCCCAACTTCGGACGTACTGTCAAGTTCAGGGATTCTTTCTTTTCCCGCACCACGCGAATATGGAATGCTTTACCCGACTCTATCTTTCCCTCCCATTTTAATATTCAGAACTTCAAACCCAATGTGCATCGGTTCCTCCTCTTAAATCCTTCCCTATTTTCCTAAGGCTCGCACTGTGTTCAACATATTAAGGGTAGTCACAACCCCTTTAGTGCGCGCACAAATAAAAAAAGAGCTCTACAATACAACGTTTTAGTTGTTGCAAGAAAAGTATGATATTACACAAAGGTGAGCACTTTTGGTTAAAATTACAGTCATGTGTTCAACCATCAGTTACCTAGTACTATTTTTATAGCTTTCACAAATGAAAAGCTTACCAAATTTAAATAACTATAATGTACCTTATTGCATCACAATAGGTTGTCAAAATTACCTCCTTACAAGAATTTAAAAATTCAAAAAGATATGGAATTATATAGTTTCATTGTGTATTTATATATAAATAAGGAGTTCTTCTATTCAACTAACATTATCGGTTTCTTATATAACATATCTTGCTGAAACTTAATTTTAACCTAATTTTAACTAACTTTTTTGCAGTGCAAACAATTAGTCATGTTTTTGTTTTATCTAGCAAATGCAAGTCATTTTCAATGCCCCCATTCTTACTCTATTAGTGAAATCTGTAAATATTTTAGATTGTGTTTTTCATCGGATTTCCTATGACAAAAAAAAAAAAGACAGTGTTTCATTTGTATCATTAATTACTTTATTTCATTTAAATTCATTTTTAAAAGTAATATTGCTTGCACACAAATTGTAATGTTAAAATTAAATAATTTCTATTCGAAGGTACTTATAACATTTACACCCATATTCATAAAGAAAAAATAGTTATTTTAGCTTACGTGTTTAAGAAAACTACACCACGGAATAAGAATTTTCTGGGCTCAAAATGAAGGGAATTGCTTACTGCCTTATTTGTGTCCTTTCTTATTCTTATACTGTGGTCAGGAATTTGCTGAAATAGTAATTATTACTCTTATTATTAATATAAAAATAAATAAAATTTTTGATGAATTATTAAAAATTAAAAAGAAAAGGATTATAACCTTTAGTTTCTCTAAACACGTGAGCTAAAATAACTATTTTTTCTTTATGATCAAGGAAGTTAATAAATAAAAATTGATATTTATTTGTTTTATTATGACTTTTAATTTAATTTAAATTCATATTGTTTGAACCCATTGAGTAAAACTTAATAATTAATAACAAATATTTCCATTGATATATTTAAAGTCTTTTATGTGGCATTTGCTTCTTGTAAGCATTTAGGGGATATAGCACCTAGCTAGCTTAGAAATGAATAAGTAAAACATAAGCTAACAAATACTCCAAAGATTCAAATTTCTTGTAACCCGCAACGGCTATGTACAAAAGCATCTTGATTTTAATTACTTTTAAAATATTTATTTTTATTAAATTTTTTGAACACAATAATCAGACACTTTTTGCCATTAACATGAAACAAACAAGGCGACTTTGGGAGTGTTCAACAAACAAAAAGCAGACATTGCATTGATTACCGATGTTATGGATTCTGACGATGGGAAATTTCAAATGGGATATTTTAAGATCAGCCCAGATAGCCATTCTAATTTTTAAAAACTCAATTTTTTCTTATGCCAATCGCTTGTGACTGTTTGTGACAGCAATAAAAATTGTTGTGACTCGCTAGTTATTTAGTTATTAACAAATCAAAAAAATGTACCAGTTAGCCATTTTTTTTTTTTTTTTTTTTTTTGAAAACTGTAGTAGTATAGACTTTTTACACTCAATCGATCAGAAATCGTTTGTGACTTCTGAATATATCAATTAAATCGTTTGTGACAACGTAGTTTTAGAGAAAAATTAGAAAAACTGATTTCAGTTCACCACACTTTCATTTTGTTTATTGCTATGGGCGGAGATATGCATAGGTTAGTGCTGGTGTATGTGTAACGTGATTCATGATGCTGAGGTAAGTTATTATGATTTGAGGTGAGCAACATGCTGCAATAACAACTAAGTATAAAAGATTAATTTTAAAAATAAAACAGTGTTGTTTCCACTTCAAAGATGGGAAATTGATTTTGAATTATGAATTTATTAACAAAAAAAGGCTCTAGCCATAGAGCTTGTAAAATGTTTTACTTCATTCGATTGAAATTTTTTTAACAAATTTCGAATTTACCAATAAAATCGTTTGTGGCTACCTAGTTTGTTTGTGACAGCCTATTTCCCGAAAACTCGTTTTTCAATGGAATTAGTATAAATTTAAACCAGCCATTACGAGTTTTTGGAAAATAGTCTGTCACAAACAAACTTGGTTGTCCCAAACGATTTCCTTGCTAAATTCCAATTTAATAAACAAATTTCAAGATAATGATTACAAATTTAAACCAGCCGTTATTTTTTTTTTTTTTTTTTTTTTAATTTCCTTAGATTATAGTGGTTCATATGAAAATATCTGAAAATCCTAGAAACTTCCTCCTTTCGTATTTATGCAAAACCAAAAAAAAAATACGAGTATGTAACTGTGTAGGCATGTAAAAAAAAATCTGATGTAAAAATAAAATAGAAACAAAAAAGGAGACAAAAAAAGTACATATTACAGTAATGACATAGTATTCTGGCTGGCAGGCTGGCGCTTTGCAAACTGTTGATTTGCAAACCCATGCTTTCATTTTATTGTATCATGTTGGATCTGGATAATGACTTATATAAAGATTGAAAAACATTTACGAATACCAACAAGTTTTCAACCTTTATGAAAATATCGTTGTATGGCAGCTACCCGCTATAGATAGATTGAGGGATGGTCCAGTGCATTTCAAAGCAGTTTGTTACACGATACAATTTATTAAGAAAAATAATCGCAGACCATATCATGGACATGGTCATGGACTGGATATGAACATGCAATATGCACCATGATACATGGTACATGCAAGATGCAAGAAGCCAGAAGCATTATCAACATGCCAAATGCAACACGCAAAATGCAACATGCGACATACTATATACAACATGCGACATGCAACATTGTTACACGATACAATGTGCACGCATACGTTTGCGTGCAGGCATACATTTGCGTGCACGCATACGTTTGGTGGCACGCACACGTTGGCGTGCACGCACACGTTGGCGTGCGCGCACACGTTTGCGTGGATGAATACGTTTGCGTGCACGAACACGTTTGCTTGCACGCATACGTTTGTGTGCACGCATACGTTCGCGTACACGCACACGTTTGCGTGCACGCATACGTTTGCGTGCACGCATACGTTTGCGTGCACGCATACGTTTGCGTGCACGCACACGTTTGCGTGTACACATTCATTTGCGTGCACGTTTGCGTGCACGCACAGGTTTGCGTGCACGCATACGTTTGCCTGCACGCATACGTTTGCGTGGATGAATACGTTTGCGTGCACGCATACGTTTGCGTCCACGCATACGATTGCGTGCACGCATACGTTTTCGCATACGTTTTCGTGCGCGCACACGTTTGCGTGGACGCATACGTTTGCGTGGACGCATATGTTTGCGTGGACGCATACGTTTGCGTGGACGCATACGTTTGCGTGGACGCATACGTTTGCGTGCACGCACACGTTTGCGTGGACGCATACGTTTGCGAGCACGCACACGTTTGGGTGGACGCATACATTTGCGTGGACGCATACGTTTGCGTGCACGCACACGTTTGCGTGCACGCATACATTTTTGTGCACGCACACGTTTGCGTGGACGCATACGTTTGCGTGCACGCATACGTTTTCGTGCACGCATACGTTTGCGTGCGCGCATACGTTTGCGTGCACATTGTATCGTGTAACAATGTTGCATGTTGCATGTTTTATGTGTCATGTTGCACGTGGCATGGTGCGTGTTGCCTGTCGCATGTTGTATTTAGCATGTCGCGTGTTGCATTTTGCGTGTTGCATTTGGCATGTTGATAATGCTTCTGGCTTCTTGCATCTTGCATGTACCATGTATCATGTTGCATATTGCATGTTCATGTCCAGTCCATGACCGTGTCCATGATATGGTCTGCGATTATTTTTCTTAATAAATTGTATCGTGTAACAAACTGCTTTGAAATGCACTGGACCATATCTATAGCGGGTAGCTGCCATACAACGATATTTTCATAAAGGTTGAAAACTTGTTGGTATTCGTAAATGTTTTTCAACCTTTATATAAGTCATCATCCAGATCCAACATGATACAATAAAATGAAAGCATGGGTTTGCAAATCAACAGGTTGCAAAGCGCCAGCCAGAATACTATGTCATTACTGTGATATGTATTTTTTTTTGTCTCCTTTTGATTTCTATTTTATTTTTACATCAGATTTTTTTTTACATGCCAACACAGTTACATACTCGTATTTTTTTTATTTTTGCATAAATACAAAAGGAGGAAGTTTCTAGGATTTTCAGATATTTTCATATGAACCACTATAATCTAAGGAAATTAAAAAAAAAATAATGGCTGGTTTAAATTTGTAATCATTATCTTGAAATTTGTTTATTAAATTGGAATTTAGCAAGGAAATCGTTTGGGACAACCAAGTTTCTTTGTGACAGACTATTTTCCAAAAACTCGTAATGGCTGGTTTAAATTTATACTAATTCCATTGAAAAACGAGTTTTCGGAAAATAGGCTGTCACAAACAAACTAAGTAGCCACAAACGATTTTATTGGTAAATTCGAAATTTGTTAAAAAAATTTCAATCGAATGAAGTAAAACATTATACAAGCTCTATGGCCAGAGCCTTTTTTTTTGTTAATAAATTCATAATTCAAAATCCATTTCCCATCTTTGAAGTGGAAACAACACTATTTTATTTTATTAATTAATCTTTTATACTTAGTTATTATTGCAGCATGTTGCTCACTTCCACTGGCGATTCCTCGTCCTTATTATTGGTTTAGCTACGTGGTCTGGGGAAAAAATCATATTTTTTTTTTGTATTTTATTGATAACGACATTTAATAAAAAAACGTTAATAAATAATTGGTATAAAATAAAAGTTTAAACATGTATCGATACATAAATTCGCTTCGTCGTTCGACGGAAAAAAAATTTTCGCCGACTTTGTTGTGGTCAAAGTAGGACACTTAAGTTGGCACTGATTTTTGTACACGTAGTTTGAACCCTTAACTATCATAAAATATATATCAAAATTCTAAACGGGCTTTAGGTCTATATTTGTATCTAAGTATCTAAATCAGACGACGCGACGGACGTTTCCAACGTGGTTACGTTTTTCTTCAGCATAATAATAATAATAATAATAATAATAATAATTTTAACTATATGCCTGTAAGACCTCAGGTCTTTTAAATGCAATGCACGGCACTAGTTAGAAGGAATAGAAGGAGAGGAAAGATTTTTGTTGGCACAGTGAATTGATTAAATAATATTTTTGAGCGACGAGAAATCGGATAACAATTAAACAAATAACAAATTGAGTCGACACCTTAACTGATTTCACAATATTTACTTTAACACATAAAACAATAACAAAATTATTAGACGCGTTAAAGGAGTACCTTGAATGCATTTCAGAATGTAGTCATTCCATCATCAGCATCACGACTAAATCCAAAAGCAGCAAATGTTGTGGTTTGTTGTTGTTATTAATATTGCATATTATAATCATTATATAAGAGAGAACAAATGCGATTCAATATTTCCGTTGTCTAAATTCATCGCATGTGGGTCTCTCTGTATATAAAAACTTTCATATGCATCAAGTTTACGGTCATCTAGCACCTCTTTCACTAAACAAACGTTTTGGATGTCAAGGCACATATGATTTTCGTTGAGAGCGTGTGCCGCCAGTGCTGATCTGTAACCTTGATTAGTGCGAATGTATGTTTGATGTTCTTTAAATCGCGTAAGGAGATTTCTCTTTGTTTGGCCGTAATAAACACTTTCACATTCACTACATTTTATTGCATATATACCCGATTTATTCAAATTATTAGTTTTGTCTTTAGTCGATCCCAATAAATTTGACATCTTATTTTGATTTGTGTGTACAATATCCATGCCGTATTCACGAAATTTCGTTTTCAGTTTGTTCGTTACAACAGGTGTATAACATATCGCGACACGAATGTTTTTATCGTCATATTTTCGGGATTGTACATATAGTGTAGACAAATCATTTCTTTTTATTTTTTCTGTATGTTTTTTAATTAAATGATCCACCAAATCTTCACTATAACCATTAATTTTTGCAATACATTTTATAGTTCTACACTCTTTCATGTAGTTCATTACTGAAAGGTTTAAACTACACAACCTATGTACCATGGAGTGGAAAGCAGCGTGTTTGTGTTGTATACAACAATTTGAATCACTCGTTATTGTTCTAAAAGTACTCGTGGGTTTTCGGTAAATAGCTATTTCGAGTTTTTGGTTCACTCTTTTTAATTCTAAATCCAGAAAAGGTAATTTTCCTTCATTTTCAAGTTCATAAGTGAATTTAATAGAGTCATATTGACTGTTCAAAGTATGCAACACTTTTTCTACTTCCGTTTTTCCATTTTCCACAACTGCAAACACATCATCTACATATCTATACCATACTTTAGGTAATAATTGTTCTTCGTTTAGCTTTAGTTCAAAGTTAGACATAAACAATTCACTGATTAATGGGCTAAGCGGATTACCCATGTTTGTGCCTTTATCAACTAAATAGTATAAATCACGGAATTGGAAAAAACTATGTTTCATACAAGTATTCGCTGTACGGATATATAAACTTTTTTTGTTTGAAGGTAAATCAACAGATTCTAAGAATTTTTCAAATTGTTTTAGTGCAATATCAACGGGAATACTTGGAAATAAGGAACAAACATCAAATGATACCATACACTGGTTTTCTTTGAACTCAATATTTTCAATTTTTTGGGCCAAATCGTAAGAATTTTTAACGGACAGACTCACAATAGGCGGCAATTTCTTTAACTCACTTACTAACCACTTTGCAATTTTATAACAAGGTGAGTTAATGTTGGAAACAATAGGTCTCGTTTTATTTCCCACCTTGTGTATTTTAGGTAAACCGTATAATTTAGCAACGACTGGATTTGAAACTTTAAGTACACGATTTAACCGTTGACCGAAAACTTTACTTATTTCCTTCTTTAACTCATCACTTTCTCTTATCATTTTTGGAAGGGGCGATTTTTTAATTGGTTTATAATTACACTCATCGATTAAATTTTTCAACCTTTGATCATAATCGTTCTTGTTTATAATTACAACTTTGTTTCCTTTATCCGCTTTTACATATACACAATTTTTACTACGTAATTCTTTTATAGTATTAAACTCGTTACACACATTTTTCGATTTTGTAGGAGCTTTTCTTAAAACTTTTGATACTTTTGTTCTAATATCATTTTTCACTGAATTCATTTTTGTTTTTAAAACGGTTTCAATATCCATTATTGCCGGTATAATTTGCGGTTTTTTAGAGGTCGGGGTATATTTTAAACCTTTGTTAAGAAGGGCTAATTCTTCTTCACTAAAAACTTCATCTGATTGATTGACTATAAAATCGGGCAAAATTTTTGGCAAAATATAATCGCGAGGTTTTGAATTTTTCATTAGTTTTGTTAGTTTTCCATGTTGTTTTTTCCTTTTTTGGAACACCAATTTATCAATGCTATGAACTAAATTACATTCAAACAAATTCCACGCATCTCTTTCGTATTGATGTAAGTCACGAGTTAACATAAGATGCATCGAATATGCCTTTAATTCCACTTCCGATAATTTCTTGTAAATGAATTTTAATTCAGTCTTTAACCACAGTTTTTCCGCTATTTGTTTTGCTTTTTGAGAACGACCATTTATAACCGAACACGAAATACGAACAAATGTCGGAATTACTTTTTGTTTCATACACGATCGCAAGAAATTCACATCTTCACACAACATTGCTACTTTTCTCTTTAATCGAGAGTATTTGCTCAAGTTTGACTTGGTAGCCATAATTAATTAAATAATATTTTTGAGCGACGAGAAATCGGATAACAATTAAACAAATAACAAATTGAGTCGACACCTTAACTGATTTCACAATATTTACTTTAACACATAAAACAATAACAAAATTATTAGACGCGTTAAAGGAGTACCTTGAATGCATTTCAGAATGTAGTCATTCCATCATCAGCATCACGACTAAATCCAAAAGCAGCAAATGTTGTGGTTTGTTGTTGTTATTAATATTGCATATTATAATCATTATATAAGAGAGAACAAATGCGATTCAATATTTCCGTTGTCTAAATTCATCGCATGTGGGTCTCTCTGTATATAAAAACTTTCATATGCATCAAGTTTACGGTCATCTAGCACCTCTTTCACTAAACAAACGTTTTGGATGTCAAGGCACATATGATTTTCGTTGAGAGCGTGTGCCGCCAGTGCTGATCTGTAACCTTGAATAGTGCGAATGTATGTTTGATGTTCTTTAAATCGCGTAAGGAGATTTCTCTTTGTTTGGCCGTAATAAACACTTTCACATTCACTACATTTTATTGCATATATACCCGATTTATTCAAATTATTAGTTTTGTCTTTAGTCGAACCCAATAAATTTGACATCTTATTTTGATTTGTGTGTACAATATCCATGCCGTATTCACGAAATTTCGTTTTCAGTTTGTTCGTTACAACAGGTGTATAACATATCGCGACACGAATGTTTTTATCGTCATATTTCGGGATTGTACATATAGTGTAGACAAATCATTTCTTTTATTTTTTCTGTATGTTTTTTAATTAAATGATCCACCAAATCTTCACTATAACCATTAATTTTTGCAATACATTTTATAGTTCTACACTCTTTCATGTAGTTCATTACTGAAAGGTTTAAACTACACAACCTATGTACCATGGAGTGGAAAGCAGCGTGTTTGTGTTGTATACAACAATTTGAATCACTCGTTATTGTTCTAAAAGTACTCGTGGGTTTTCGGTAAATAGCTATTTCGAGTTTTGGTTCACTCTTTTAATTCTAAATCCAGAAAAGGTAATTTTCCTTCAGAGTTAACATAAGATGCATCGAATATGCCTTTAATTCCACTTCCGATAATTTCTTGTAAATACATTTTAATTCAGTCTTTACCACAGTTTTTTCCGCTATTTGTTTTGCTTTTTGAGAACGACCATTTATAACCGAACACGAAATACGAACAAATGTCGGAATTACTTTTTGTTTCATACACGATCGCAAGAAATTCACATCTTCACAACAATACAATAAAAGAATTACGTAGTAAAAATTGTGTATATGTAAAGCGGATAAAGGAAACAAAGTTGTAATTATAAACAAGAACAATTATGATCAAAGGTTGAAAATTTAATCGATGAGTGTAATTATAAACCAATTAAAAAATCGCCCCCCCCTTCCAAAAATGATAAGAGAAAGTGATGAGTTAAGAAGGAAATAAGTAAAGTTTTCGGTCAACGGTTAAATCGTGTACTTAAAGTTTCAAATCCAGTCGTTGCTAAATTATACGGTTTACCTAAAATACACAAGGTGGGAAATAAATGAGACCTATTGTTTCCAACATTAACACACCTTGTTATAAAATTGCAAAGTGGTTAGTAAGTGAGTTAAAGAAATTGCCGCCTATTGTGAGTCTGTCCGTTAAAAATTCTTACGATTTGGCCCAAAAAATTGAAAATATTGAGTTCAAAGAAAACCAGTGTATGGTATCATTTGATGTTTGTTCCTTATTTCCAAGTATTCCCGTTGATATTGCACTAAAACAATTTGAAAAATTCTTAGAATCTATTGATTTACCTTCAAACAAAAAAAGTTTATATATCCGTACAGCGAATACTTGTATGAAACATAGTTTTTTCCAATCCGTGATTTATACTATTTAGTTGATAAAGGCACAAACATGGGTAATCCGCTTAGCCCATTAATCAGTGAATTGTTTATGTCTAACTTTGAACTAAAGCTAAACGAAGAACAATTATTACCTAAAGTATGGTATAGATATGTAGATGATGTGTTTGCAGTTGTGGAAAATGGAAAAACGGAAGTAGAAAAAGTGTTGCATACTTTGAACAGTCAATATGACTCTATTAAATTCACTTATGAACTTGAAATGAAGGAAAATTACCTTTTCTGGATTTAGAATTAAAAAGAGTGAACCAAAAACTCGAAATAGCTATTTACCGAAAACCCACGAGTACTTTTAGAACAATAACGAGTGATTCAAATTGTTGTATACAACACAAACACGCTGCTTTCCACTCCATGGTACATAGGTTGTGCAGCTTAAACCCTTTCAGTAATGAACTACATGAAAGAGTGTAGAACTATAAAATGTATTGCAAAAATTAATGGTTATAGTGAAGATTTGGTGGATCATTTAATTAAAAAACATACAGAAAAAATAAAAAGAAATGATTTGTCTACACTATATGTACAATCCCGAAAATATGACGATAAAAACATTCGTGTCGCGATATGTTATACACCTGTTGTAACGAACAAACTGAAAACGAAATTTCGTGAATACGGCATGGATATTGTACACACAAATCAAAATAAGATGTCAAATTTATTGGGTTCGACTAAAGACAAAACTAATAATTTGAATAAATCGGGTATATATGCAATAAAATGTAGTGAATGTGAAAGTGTTTTTATTACGGCCAAACAAAGAGAAATCTCCTTACGCGATTTAAAGAACATCAAACATACATTCGCACTAATCAAGGTTACAGATCAGCACTGGCGGCACACGCTCTCAACGAAAATCATATGTGCCTTGACATCCAAAACGTTTGTTTAGTGAAAGAGGTGCTAGATGACCGTAAACTTGATGCATATGAAAGTTTTTATATACAGAGAGACCCACATGCGATGAATTTAGACAACGGAAATATTGAATCGCATTTGTTCTCTCTTATATAATGATTATAATATGCAATATTAATAACAACAACAAACCACAACATTTGCTGCTTTTGGATTTAGTCGTGATGCTGATGATGGAATGACTACATTCTGAAATGCATTCAAGGTACTCCTTTAACGCGTCTAATAATTTTGTTATTGTTTTATGTGTTAAAGTAAATATTGTGAAATCAGTTAAGGTGTCGACTCAATTTGTTATTTGTTTAATTGTTATCCGATTTCTCGTCGCTCAAAAATATTATTTAATTAATTATGGCTACCAAGTCAAACTTGAGCAAATACTCTCGATTAAAGAGAAAAGTAGCAATGTTGTGTGAAGATGTGAATTTCTTGCGATCGTGTATGAAACAAAAAGTAATTCCGACATTTGTTCGTATTTCGTGTTCGGTTATAAATGGTCGTTCTCAAAAAGCAAAACAAATAGCGGAAAAACTGTGGTTAAAGACTGAATTAAAATTCATTTACAAGAAATTATCGGAAGTGGAATTAAAGGCATATTCGATGCATCTTATGTTAACTCGTGACTTACATCAATACGAAAGAGATGCGTGGAATTTGTTTGAATGTAATTTAGTTCATAGCATTGATAAATTGGTGTTCCAAAAAAGGAAAAAACAACATGGAAAACTAACAAAACTAATGAAAAATTCAAAACCTCGCGATTATATTTTGCCAAAAATTTTGCCCGATTTTATAGTCAATCAATCAGATGAAGTTTTTAGTGAAGAAGAATTAGCCCTTCTTAACAAAGGTTTAAAATATACCCCGACCTCTAAAAAACCGCAAATTATACCGGCAATAATGGATATTGAAACCGTTTTAAAAACAAAAATGAATTCAGTGAAAAATGATATTAGAACAAAAGTATCAAAAGTTTTAAGAAAAGCTCCTACAAAATCGAAAAATGTGTGTAACGAGTTTAATACAATAAAAGAATTACGTAGTAAAAATTGTGTATATGTAAAAGCGGATAAAGGAAACAAAGTTGTAATTATAAACAAGAACGATTATGATCAAAGGTTGAAAAATTTAATCGATGAGTGTAATTATAAACCAATTAAAAAATCGCCCCTTCCAAAAATGATAAGAGAAAGTGATGAGTTAAAGAAGGAAATAAGTAAAGTTTTCGGTCAACGGTTAAATCGTGTACTTAAAGTTTCAAATCCAGTCGTTGCTAAATTATACGGTTTACCTAAAATACACAAGGTGGGAAATAAAATGAGACCTATTGTTTCCAACATTAACACACCTTGTTATAAAATTGCAAAGTGGTTAGTAAGTGAGTTAAAGAAATTGCCGCCTATTGTGAGTCTGTCCGTTAAAAATTCTTACGATTTGGCCCAAAAAATTGAAAATATTGAGTTCAAAGAAAACCAGTGTATGGTATCATTTGATGTTTGTTCCTTATTTCCAAGTATTCCCGTTGATATTGCACTAAAACAATTTGAAAAATTCTTAGAATCTGTTGATTTACCTTCAAACAAAAAAAGTTTATATATCCGTACAGCGAATACTTGTATGAAACATAGTTTTTTCCAATTCCGTGATTTATACTATTTAGTTGATAAAGGCACAAACATGGGTAATCCGCTTAGCCCATTAATCAGTGAATTGTTTATGTCTAACTTTAAACTAAAGCTAAACGAAGAACAATTATTACCTAAAGTATGGTATAGATATGTAGATGATGTGTTTGCAGTTGTGGAAAATGGAAAAACGGAAGTAGAAAAAGTGTTGCATACTTTGAACAGTCAATATGACTCTATTAAATTCACTTATGAACTTGAAAATGAAGGAAAATTACCTTTTCTGGATTTAGAATTAAAAAGAGTGAACCAAAAACTCGAAATAGCTATTTACCGAAAACCCACGAGTACTTTTAGAACAATAACGAGTGATTCAAATTGTTGTATACAACACAAACACGCTGCTTTCCACTCCATGGTACATAGGTTGTGTAGTTTAAACCTTTCAGTAATGAACTACATGAAAGAGTGTAGAACTATAAAATGTATTGCAAAAATTAATGGTTATAGTGAAGATTTGGTGGATCATTTAATTAAAAAACATACAGAAAAAATAAAAAGAAATGATTTGTCTACACTATATGTACAATCCCGAAAATATGACGATAAAAACATTCGTGTCGCGATATGTTATACACCTGTTGTAACGAACAAACTGAAAACGAAATTTCGTGAATACGGCATGGATATTGTACACACAAATCAAAATAAGATGTCAAATTTATTGGGTTCGACTAAAGACAAAACTAATAATTTGAATAAATCGGGTATATATGCAATAAAATGTAGTGAATGTGAAAGTGTTTATTACGGCCAAACAAAGAGAAATCTCCTTACGCGATTTAAAGAACATCAAACATACATTCGCACTAATCAAGGTTACAGATCAGCACTGGCGGCACACGCTCTCAACGAAAATCATATGTGCCTTGACATCCAAAACGTTTGTTTAGTGAAAGAGGTGCTAGATGACCGTAAACTTGATGCATATGAAAGTTTTTATATACAGAGAGACCCACATGCGATGAATTTAGACAACGGAAATATTGAATCGCATTTGTTCTCTCTTATATAATGATTATAATATGCAATATTAATAACAACAACAAACCACAACATTTGCTGCTTTTGGATTTAGTCGTGATGCTGATGATGGAATGACTACATTCTGAAATGCATTCAAGGTACTCCTTTAACGCGTCTAATAATTTTGTTATTGTTTTATGTGTTAAAGTAAATATTGTGAAATTAGTTAAGGTGTCGACTCAATTTGTTATTTGTTTAACAGTGAATTGAGAATTAGATGTTAATTATCTCATGAAATTCCACGGGTGGCATCCAGTTGAAACTGGGGAATATATAAAAGAATGCTACCTAGACTGGGGCTCGAACTCACACGTCCATATTAGCACTCAAACACTATTTCCATTGTGCCATTGCCACCCGCTTCAATTTTTAAAAATTATAGAATATGTACTTACAAATTTGTTGCTTATAAAAATAACATATGACGGTTTAATCCTCTTTCGCTTGTATTTTGGTTTCTGAATGCAATTATTATTCTTTTCAATATTAAGAAATGTCTTGAAAAAGACGTTTTTTTAAATCAAAAGTTTGAATAATAATAAATATTTCAAACTAAATTTATTATATTTTGAATAATAATTCAAAATATTTTAAATAATTCTAACCTACAAAACAAGTTAAATATAAATTCTTAGTTTTAGTTTATTGTCTTTCAATGAGTTGACCATATATGCTGCTAAGTCACGAAGAAGTATTAATTATTATCATAAAAAATTGTTATAATATTTATAACTTTTTTTAAGCAACTTTGGTACTGAATTTAAAAGATCAGAAAATTGTTCACCTGGCTTAAAAAAAGATGTAAATATTATAACTATATTTTACGATAATAAGGGTTCTAAGTACGTGTACAAAAATCAGTGCCAACTTAAGTGTCCTACTTTGACCACAGCAATAATGCAAACATTGCGTGTTGCACTTAGTTAACATCATGTTTCTTGCCAAAACTATTTAAACTAATCGAATTTCATCTTGTAATACTCTAGACTATTTGATTCCAAATTTTGAGCAGAATTGGACAATTTTTGGTCTATTTTTTGAGTGCTTCAAAATAACTTAGTGTTTCAGATTTTTTTTTTAATTCATGCATTTAAAATTTATTTTTTTTTTGTAAACAATTTTATAACAAACAAGTTTATAGTGGACGGTTTTTTCCTAAATTGCATATTTCCAAAGTAATAAAGGAAAATGACGGAAAAAATGGGGTGATTTTAGATTTTTTTTCACTGTTGCATTTTTCCTGCAGCGAGCACAGGTTTTTCGAATTCGCAAACTTTGGCTATATACTACTTTAACATGCCCCAACTACATATCGCAAATACAGAACTACATCGCACTTTGCGAATTAAGCACTTATTTTTGTAATTATTGAATGTGCTTAAAGAACTCAATCTCAATGGTTACTCATATCAATCAAAGAACACTAATAACAAAACAATAAGCACACGTATTCATCCTTCATACCGCATTTTCCTAGAAACATATACGAAAGTAAAAAAAGAGAATGATAAAAAACGTACCCAAAATGTAGGTATACCTGTAGCTGCTTGCATAGTGCATACCTGTTGTATCGTGTTCGTGCTTTATCGCATCATACTTACGCTTTCATTTATTTAGCTGGGCTTTGCTTGGGACATAGTGTAGTAAAACGCTCTTGTATTCTAGATTGTATTGAATTTGTGTTTGTATTTGTAATTTGTATAGATATTATTAAAAATTGTATGAAATTGTGCAGCGCAGATGTTCCAAGCTAAAATGTTTCAAGGGAGACTTGTTGTATGAGAGTTTTGTGTTGTGTGTCTGCAGGAAAATATAATTTTAAGGGAACAATGTGGGTAGGTTAGGCAGGTATCTATTTTTTTATTATTATATCAATGTTCTTTGTAGGGAATTTGGTTTTGGTATCGCATATAGTAACGCTTAGGCAGATAGGGAGATGGGAGTTTTGTGTTGTAAGAAGGAAATTATGATTTGAAAATAGGTAGCTAGGTGGGTAGGTTTTTGTATTTATGGTACTGATTATTGCAAGAAATCATTATCATTATTTCAAGATTGCTATTTGTTACTTTTTGAAAATAAAAAGAACATCATATAATTTATTCATTAAATTCTTGGTTTAGCGGCGATAAACCTGCTAACTGAGAGGAATCGCCACTGCTCACCTCAAAGCATACTAACGTACCTCAGCATCATGAATCACAGTACACATACACCCGCACTAACCTATGCATATCTCCGCCCATAGCAATAAACAAAATGAAAGTGTGGTGAACTGAAATTAGTTTTTCTAATTTTTCTCGAAAACTACGTTGTAACAAACGATTTTATTGATATATTCAGAAGTCACAAACGATTTCTGATCGATTGAGTGTAAAAAAGTCTATACTACTACAGTTTTCAAAAAAAAAAAGTGGCTAACTGCTTCATTTTTTTGATTTGTTAATAACTAAATAACTAAATAACTAATGAAAGTGTGGTGAACTGAAATTAGTTTTTCTAATTTTTCTCGAAAACTACGTTGTAACAAACGATTTTATTGATATATTCAGAAGTCACAAACGATTTCTGATCGATTGAGTGTAAAAAAGTCTATACCACTACAGTTTTCAAAAAAAAAAAGTGGCTAACTGCTACATTTTTTTGATTTGTTAATAACTAAATAACTAGCGAGTCACAACACTTTTTATTGCTGTCACAAACAGTCACAAACGAATCACAAACGATTGGCACAAAAAAATTCAAAAATTTGAGTTTTTAAAAATTGGAATGGCTATCTGGGATGATCTGATATTTTAAGCTAGACAAGGCCAGATTAAAAAGTGTTCAAATTTTTAGTAAAATTATAAATAAAGTAAATTTTAGAGATGAAAATACATTAAGATACTATGAAACATTGAAAATCGGGGAAAAGTGTCATATTTAGATCAAAAATCGGTGTATCAGAAATAGGTCTAAAAATCGGGAGAATTACGATAAATCGGTGTTTCTGGCAACACTGACTGTGGGATAAGTGAATTCGAAAACTTTTTTGCAATTAATTCCCAAAGCCATCCATCCATTCATTCATATTAATGATTTTACTTTTTCTCTCCGTCCAATCACCTTGGGGCCTATTATTTTGTTTGGTTATAGTTTCTGTCCGAAGCTCCGACGAGCATACAAAATTTAATTTATGTCAAATTGTGTAGCGTTGGATAAATGATATTTTTGTTTGCAAGTTATTGCTCAAGCGTTCGTCAGGACAAATTACGTTCCTTTTAGTGGTACAAGAAAATCGATTGAGGGGTTTTGGTGTTTTAGCAAGGGCAGGGTAGGTGGGAAGCGAACATAGAAGTAGATTATTTCTTGGAAATCATTTATATGAATGAATACTATTATACAAATTTAATATTCATATATTTAGTTGACAGCTTAAAGTGATGACAAGTTTGCCCGTTAACTTGTCCATTATTTGTCAATTAATTTATGTAGTGTAGATGATTGTATAGCTGGTCGATTTTATCAATTCGTATGAATTATAAACAGAAGGTATATCCTTTATTATGAGAAATGATTATGGAAGTCAAAAACAGATGTTATTTTATAAACAAGGTCATTAATTTGAGATAGGTTTGCGAGAACTGTGTTAAGTTTTATCTTTCATAAGCATTGTTGTTAATAATGATTATGGCATATTAATAATAAGTTATGTGAATTTGTTTTGGCTTGGTATGTAAAAAATGTATAGAACTAATTAAATCACAGTTATGATTGGGAACAAAATTATGTCGTTTGATGATATAAATCTAGTGTATTCATGTGATTGCACTAGTATTAAATTAAAACACTTTAGCGAAGACCAAATACCGAACCATTATGTTTTTTAAGTAATTAATAGGAAGGCTTCTTTGTATAGCTACACTGCAGCTTTAATAATGTATTTATAAGTTAAATTAGCACTAACAAAGTTCAAATCAAATAATATAAACATTCTTGTGATTGTGTGATTTATTTTGTTGTTACTTTTTCTTGACATTTTTTGTTTTTATTTCTTTTAAGGCGCCAGTTATAGCTTTCATTGAAATCCATCATTGAAACACAAATCAGTGAAACAGTGGAATATTTTCTGACGTATCCGTAGATATATCATACCTTACGAAAACCCCAAGTCAAAAATCGAAATTTCTCTTTATCTTTAAACTCATTTTGCGGCCACACTAAGCGTCGCCGTCGTAGGGCCTTATAACTTTTATATTCGTGATCTAGGAAGTGCCACCTTACCGTTGATGTATCATACTTTACGACAATCTTAAGTTTAAAAATCGACATTTCTCTAAATATTTAAACCCATTTTGCTGCCAAACTAAGCGTCGTAGGGCCTTAAAACTTTTATATTCGTGATCTTAGAATTGGAACTGCCACCTTTCCGTAGATGTATCATACCTAACGAAAATCTTAAGTTGAAAAATCGACATTTCTCTTTATTTTTAAACTCATTTTGCGACCAAAATAAGCGTCGAACTATGGGCCCAAATGACCTGTTGCGTCTCAAAAATGTGATTTTCAAAATTGGGTTTGGAGCACATTTCTTTCTCAAAATTAATACAGGGATATTCAAATCATATATTTTCATAAAAATTGGATTTTTAAAATGAGTCCTTCTATCGATTACCTCTCTTTAAATATGGACTTTTTAACAACTGTCCATCTCTTACATTTTGAAGCCAATGTTTAAGTGATTCCTTTAAAGTGATTGGTGATGTATTAATACAAGTATTATATGTTTTTGAAAAGCTTGTTTTAAGTATTATTCAAATTTAAAACCAAAAATTTAAAACAGTTATGTATCTGATATTTTTTTTTTTGTAAAACATTTTTTTTTGTTTTGTTTTATTAAATTTCAAATGGATTTTTGAAATCGTGCGCCACGTTCCGCTGTTTAGTGTTGTACTGCAATTAATTCCTTAGTTCCTAAACTTAAAAACAAGAAAAAGTCTTCATGCTTTTAATTGCTTTTCTTTGATCTAGAACGGTAAAACTGTTATAAAGTTGGTACAGAAAACAAAAATGTCTATAGTCAAGCTCATATTTAAGTTATTTGTTTTAATCTGTTTGCTTAGTAATACCGCAAGTATTATAAATTTTTGAAAAGCTCATTTTTAGTACTATTTGAATTAATGAAAATAAATTTTGAAAAAAACTTTATTTAAATTTTTTTTTATATATTTATTTTTTTTTCAACTCTTTTTAAATTTCAATCGGAGTTTTAAAAACTTCCGCCACTCTCCGCTGTTTAGATTTATAATACAATTGATTCCTTAGTTCCTAAACTTAAAAACAAAAAAAGTCTTCATGCTTTTACTTGCTTTTCTTTGAGCAAGAATGATAAGTGTATTATAAAATCAAAAATCTTTCATCAAAAATCTGGGATTTTAATATGTTGTCCAAATTGATTTGGCACAAAATTTACATATATTATACAACACATAATATAAAAAATAAACAAACTAAAATTAGTGTTAATGCTTGAATCTGTTGTTTGTAGCACAGTTCTTTCATGCGTGTTAACATCTTATAAGATGGGAATATTTCACAATTTTGTTTCTTTCAATCATAACCTTAAGTGTTTTTATTGTTTTTTTGATAGGTTCATAATCAGTAAATATTCTGATAGCTTCTTCAGTCAAATAAATATTGGTGGTATTTGTGTCTTTTGACAAATAATTAAAAAGTTTTTCTTTCTTGCTTAAATTTCTCATTAAGGGACCCGGATTGGTAGATCGATTTAATTTGTAAAATTCAAGAGACGTATGGTCTTACAAATAAGTTAGAATGTTACCCGAGGAAAAGTTTTGAAGCTTTTGTTAATATGTTATTAAGTTGATGAAATTTTTAAAACAGGTTAATATGTATATTTTTATTCTAACTTGAATTTATCAGAGACATACACTCCAATTCACTCGTTTAAATACTGATTTTTTTCAGTAAACTTTTAACGATTTCTCCATAACCTTTTATAATTATGCCAAATCTAATTATAGAATTTATTACGTGAAATATGGGGATTAAGATCCAGGAAGAATTTTTCATCCTTCTAAAAAATTGTTAGTATTATGGCTCTTTGAACGATTTTAGTCACAAAATTGACCTTTTTTTTGTGTCATTCGTTTAAATACTCCTTGAAAAACAACCTAGTAGCTCATCAAATCGTTAAAAATAGTATGCACAAAATCAAATAATAAACATTAAAAGACATTTTCTCATGAATTTAACAATTTTTCCAAAAGGAAGTGTTCTAACCGAAGAGAAAAATGCTCAAATTCGAGACTATCAGGACAATGGTCAAAGCAGTCGCTGTGAAGGTCACAACATTGGAATAAGTATGCAGTAGAGTGTCCGTTATTTCCCAAACTCATTTTTTTGCATGACACACCCCGTTAATCGAAAGTTTATGCCGAAAGAAAATATTATTGACAAAAACAAAAATTTTCTGAGGTCATTAACCCGTGCCTCTAAGGTCATACTTTTCCCATACAAATTTGTATGGGAATTTTACACTTTTCACATTTTATTTTTTTTCTCTGGAACTATAACAGTTATTCAAAATTTTGAGAATTCTGATTGGTTTATCGGTCCTTTAAAAAACTGCATTTAAAAATGTATTAAAAAAAAATAAATTTATAATTTATTTCTATTTTTGAAGTTAATATATACTTTAATATTATATGTTTTTCTCTTATTTTTCTCTCTCGATCTTTAACTGTTTTTGTTGTTTTTCTATTGATTATCATTAAGTAATAAGTTTTTTTAAAAAATTGCATTAAAACAAATAATGAAAACAAATTAGAAATAATTTATTTCGGTTTTTCAAAATAAAAATTTTTTTAAATGACGAAAAAATGTATTTGATAAGAAAAAAAATTAAATACTTTAAAAAAAATAAAAATATTTAATATTGTGAAAAATTGAAATAAATTATTTCTTATTTGTTTTCATTATTTATTTGTTTCATTATGAAAAACCGAAATAAATTATTTCTTATTTGTTTTCATTATTTTTTTCAATGCAATTTTTTGTTAATTGAGAATAACTGTTATAGTTCCAGAGAAAAAAAATAAAATGTGAAAAGTGTAAAATTCCCATACAAATTTGTATGGGAAAAGTATGACCTTAGAGGCACGTGTTAATGACCGCGGAATTTTTTTTTTTGTCAATAATTTTTTATTTCGGGATAACCTTTCGATTGACGGGGTGTGCTATCCAAAAAAATGAGTTTAGGAAATAACGGATACCCTAGTATGCAGCTACCTTCGATATAGGGAAAACATTGAAAAAACAACAAACCGCTAGCGAACATGGCTACAACACCTCAAGAAAGCCAACGCATACTCCGAAAAGCCTTAAATTCAACATTATCAGTTAGCAAAATCAATGGTAAAACCGTAGTTAAAGCCACCAAAAATGGTTTTTATCAGATTGTCCGGGAAGCCACACATTTTAATCATCTGAAAATTAAAAAAGATCCACCGAAATCAGGCTGGTACAGATCTCATACGTGAACTTTTAAAGTTGATTTAAACTTTGTATTAATACAAAATACGGTGTGAAAGATAATGGCATCAGGTGGGTCTTACTAAAAAAAATAATTTCAATTTGGATGTTCCCAGCGGGTATACCTTTTATTAACATGACATGAGAAAAGAAAAAATAAGCTTGGGTAGTAGACATAAGAAAGGAGGCCATTTAATGGCATGACGCACAGTATGCTATTAATACCCACTTTAAATCAACTTTAAAAGTTCACGTACTAATGTTGTATACCTAATTTTAACATAAGAACATTTTTGAATATATTTTAAGTATCAATCAAATAAGTTAAGCCTTACAAAACTTAACCTATTTTATTGCTAGTATTTTCAAGATTATGTGTGCAAAATTTCAGCGGATTAAATTAACAGGAAAAAAAGTTACGGATTTTTGAGACGCAAAAACCCATTTGGGCCCATAGTGCATCGTATTGCCTTAAAACTTTCATATTCGTGATCTAGGAAGTGCCACCTTTCCGTAGATGTACTTTACGAAAATCATAAGTTGAAAAATCGACCCTTTCTTCTTTTTATCTTTTAACTCATTTTGCGGCCAAACTAAGCGTCGAAGGGCCTTAAAACTTTCATACAAATGATAAAGGAATATATCATTTGTAGATATGTCATACTTTACGAAAATTCTAAGTTGAAAAATCGACATTTCTCTTTATCTTTAAACTCATTTTGCGGCCAAAATAAGCGTCGAAGGGCCTTAAAACTTTCATATTCGTGATCTAGGAAGTGCCACCTTTCCGTAGATGTACTTTACGAAAATCCTAAATTAAAAAGTCGACACTTTCTTCTTTTTATCTTTAAGCTCAGTTTGCGGCCAAATTAAGCGTCACAGGGCCATTAAATCTTCATATTCGTGATCTAGGAAGTGCCACCTTTCCGTAAATGTACTTTACGAAAATCCTAACTTCAAAAATCGACATTTATCTTTACCTTTAAACTCATTTTGCGTCGTAGGGCCTTAAACCTTTCATATACGTGATCTAGAAAGCGCCACCTTTCCGTAGATGTAGCATACTCTATGAAAACTTTAAGTTGACAAATTGTCATTTGTCATTTTTTTTAATTGCTTACAAATTTCTAAATAGATCTGCTGCTGTTTCTAATGTGGAGTCAAATGTTTCTAAGCTCTCCCTTGATAAAATAATGCTAACAGCTAATAACGGGGTTGGTTTTCTTAGATGCCTAATTGGATTGATTTTTGCAACAATTCGATCCCAAAATGAAATAGCCTTAGTTCTGGTATCGTCCGGAATAGCCGCACCATTGTTACCAGTAGGAAGAACTGCGCAGTGCATTCCGGTTTTATGTTGCCGTTAAACTTGCGATTCATTGATACTTCCGCATGCAACATTTCCAAAGCATTCAGAATGGGAAAATAATTGCGGAAATGTATACATGATGCGCACATGAAATCGCTTGAGCGATTCATTCATCGATCGATCATTTCAAGATTTGCGTAAGACCGTCTTGAGGATTTATTTCTAATTGATCGATTTATTAATGACGTCATATCATTTTATGCTTTTTTGAAATCAAAATTCTTTATGTTTTTTTTTTGTAAAAAATCATGTTAACCAATTTTAAGCGTCACTTCTCTTAGGCTTGCCGCCCACTAGGCAACTTAAAGTTGCTCGCCCCAGCAACATTTTGTTGCTCCCGATCCAATTACACTGAAAGTTGCCGGCAACAAAGAGTTGCTGGGGCGAGCAACTTTAAGTTGTCTAGTGGGCAGCTAGCCTTAAGTTAATCAGAAAACATTTAAGAGGAGACTAATACCAATGAGTGTAGGGTAATTGTTTTTAGGAATTAAAAAAATGTTCATCAAACATTTGAATTTAAAATGGAAAAAAATAATCATTCATTTATTTCGTTTTCGATTGGATTTTGGAACAGTTGTAATCCTTTTTGTTTCCAGTCGAATTATTTTCTGTTGAAAGAACTTTAGAAAGTTTATATGTGTATTAGTAATTATTCTGACACCTATATTTTGAGCTTTCTATCGAGTTGAAATTTGACAAGTAATGTCCCTTATAAAATCGGGAACAGAAAAAGCTCTCCGAAACACAGTACATAATGATGATCCCCTTTAGTTTAATTAAGTTGCAAATTGTCTAAAAAATTCTATTCTGTTTGAACCATATGTTCTTAGATGCTTTCCGTATAGGGGTTACTGTTGATAAGTATACACAATTGGACTATTCGACTTGGAGGACAAATTGTATATGACTTATATGTACTGTAGATATGTACAAACCTACATACATTCAATTTTTTGTTCAGAATATTGTTTTTTTTTTATTACGAAAGATAGCAACTTAATTTCGAGGGTGTCATTAGTATGTATTGTATACAAACAATCAAAAAAAAAAACAGCTTCGTAAATAATACTCAGGAAAAATACTGTAAAACACAAATAAAGACATTAATTTATTAAATGGAGTCTGTACGCTATCTAGTATCATGGAAGAACCAACTTCAAGGTGAATCTTCTTTTATTGTTGCGACGATTTGTCAAGGTTTAATAGCACTTAATTCTTGACAAACAACATCTTCACATTACCACTGACTGGCAGTCAGTTAGGTTAGGTTAGGTTAGGTTAGTGGGCTGACAGTTGATCTTGTTACCGTCAGACTTAGATCAGTGTAGATCCATTGTGATACCCTGGGGATTAATCCCCATAAAAGAAGCCTATGATAAATCCTATGACATAGCCCGTAGAGGGCGTCGATACAGTTCTAATAAGCTGAAGCTTGGAAAAGTCGTTTACAAATTGATTGAAGGAGTGTCAAACGCTGCGTAAATATCGGGTGGAGGATAGCTTGACGCACCATTGTATTTTAAGGGCGTGTCCCTTTCCTTTACCCTCACTGGATTGATCAACCCCACACCAGCAGTGGCTCCATGCAACGTCTGGCACTGGGTTCGATAAATCAGTGGTTGGTGCCAGCGACTGCCGAGTTCGGTCAGATAAGGAGAGTCCGTCGACACAATCACCGGGCAAAGGAGAGGCCAGCCCACCATAGTGTTTTTAGAGCGTGAACCTCTCCCTTACCCCCAATAGGTAAATTATTCCTCCGCCAGGCCCGTAGGAGCAGTGGCTCCATGCAACGTCTGGCGGGTATGTTTGATAAATCAGTGGTTGGTGTATGTGGTAGCTTTGTTAAGTTGGTCCCATTAAGGTGTTGGAGAAGTGTCTGTTTGCGCATAATCACCGGGTTGTGGAGAGGTTAACGCACCGTTGTCTTTTAAAGGCGTGATCTCTACCTCTACCCCCTCTGAATAGATCATCCACTCACCAGGCCCGTAGGAGCAGTGGCTCCATTCAACGTCTGGTGAGTGAGTTTGATAGATTAGTGTTTGGTGTCTGCGTCTACCCCGTTCTGTCATATTAACCTACGTCGTCGGCACAATCACCGGGTTTAGGAGAGACCAACGTATTACTGTCTTTTAAGGGCGTGATCCCCCCTACCCCCACCGGTTAAATCATCCCTCCACCAGGCCCGTAGGAGCAGTGGCTCCGTGCAACGTCTGGTGGATGAGTTTGAAAGATCAGTGGTTTGGTTGGTGTATGTGCCTGCCTAGTTAACTCGGTGAAGCTATCAAGGTATTGAAGAATTGTCTGACGGCATATTAACACCGGGTTGAGGAGAGTTAAACGCATCATTGTCCTTTTAGGGCGTGATCCCCTCATTTACCCCCACCGGAAAGATCATCTCTCCCAGCTTGAGGAGAGGCCAACGCACCATCGTCTTTGGTCCCTTCTCTTTACCTCCACTGTTTAAATCATTCCCACCACCAGGCCCGTAGGAGCAATGGCTCCATGCAACGTCTGGCGGTTGAGTTTGATAGATCAGTGGGTTGGTGTATGTGACTGAGTTGAATTTAAGAATTGTCAAGCCATTTTTTAGCGTTAATAAATTTTAACATGTTATTGATTGTAATGTCAGATAGTTCCTCTAAGTTATTGAAGTAATGTCTCCCGAGGATCCTATTTCTTAGATGACGTAGTGCAGGGCAGTGACAAAGGTAGTGTGGAGTATCCTCATGTATCTCTTCGTCACCACATCCTCTACATAAGTCGTCCATACTGAGACTCATCTTTTTCTTATAGTAACCCAGTTGGTTGTGCCCAGTGGTAACGCTCACGAGAATAGATAAACTTTTTTCCCAGTAGGATGATCTTGTCGGTCTTTTGTTTATCGAAACAAGGCTATAATTTTCTAGACTGTGAAGGGATCACACTAGCGATCATTTCATTATACATTTAATTCCGGTCATTGACTTTAATCCACACTACGCCTCACAATAGCCAACCTATATTTTAATGCACTCGCATTCCTTTCCTATTTTTAATAATGCACTCGCATTTCGTTCATGGTCATGAGTATCAACCTCATGCACTAAATTATTAAGTAATAATTTCAATGTCACTGACGATGACGGGACGCGACGCTTCAGATTACTTTGGTCAAGTGTATCTACCTACTCGCTAAGGTTCAATGCACTGCATACTGTGTAGTGCATATGGCTGGATGTATTTGGATACAGTTGTGCATTGTATTATAAGGGCTATGCATATTGGTACCGACTTTTTGATGACATAGCAAGTATGCTGCCTGGTTCCGTTGTTCGTCAATTTCTCACAGAATTCGGAATATAAAATATTTCTATGTTTGAGTTATAATATATATTTAATATAGGCTTAAGATGTTAGTGTGTAAGTAGATTATTTTGTATAAATAGCTTAGTAGGTGAGGTAGTGCAGGCCCACTTTACATGGCGATCTTGCCAGCTCAGCTCTCTGAGTTGAATTAGAAAAACAACTATGCTTAGTAACAAAGAAAATCATCATCTGTAGAACAAATAAAAGAAGAATTCAGAAATCTTACTTAACATAATTTTTTTGTAGTCAAATAAAAATATCGGTAAGATGAAGTCTAAATTCAATTTTGAGAAAACCAAGGAAATACGCTTTCTGCTCAAAAATAACAACTGTGGTATGACAACAATGTATAGGAATTGCTTACAAATGAGGGAGCATGTTGGACAATCTATCCACTGGACTCATTCTAAAACCAAAGATTTTGAGATAGAAGAATTCAATGGAACTACTGGAGCCACTAAAATTTTCCGAGAAGTACTCTAAATCCCGCACGACGTGTAGGATCATTTTATTTACATTGTCTCGAATATTTAAACTGATAAAATATGGACACATAATAGAAACAAACTAAAATATTTAAAATAAAAAAAATTACATAATGAGTAGCTAAACAGTAGGAACAGGCAAAAAACTTACAAAGAAAAACTAACGTAAAAAAAGTAAATTAAATTTTTTTTTTGTAAATTCAATAAAAAAAAAGAAAATAAAAGAAACAAATTTGTCAAAACAAAAAAAAAAAAAAATGGGAGGAAAAACCTCCAAGGAAGAGGTCGTAGTGACCAATAACAACAACAATGATAATATGTTAACTTCAAATCTTGTAATCATGGACATTGTCATCATAATTTTGATAATCTTCATAGTTTATTTAGCCACAAAAATTTTAAAATTTTACTTTAAACAAAATGTCCAGAAAATTATTAATAACGAAATAAAAAATGTAGCAGTTTAAATTTTTTTTGTATTAACAAAACAATAAACAAAGTATTAAAAAAAAAATATATGTATTAAATTGTAAACCAAAAAAAAAAATTTTGTATAAAAAAAATTGTTTTTTCCAATGTTTAAACAATGTAAAAAAAATAATAAATAATTAAAAATATGTTAAACACATTAAAAAACACTAAAAGAAATACTTGAAAACTCCAATAACACCCCAAAAAGAAAATATTCCGAAAAATATATTACTGAAAAAAGACACGAAATATTTAAATTAGAAAAAGAGTTTAATGAAAAATACGAAAAATTAGAAAAGGATACAAACCAACAAACTTTAAAAACAATTATAGATAACTTATTAGTGAGACTGAATCAAATATTAGAGGAAAAAACTAAACTGCTAGGCGAAGAAAACATAGGAGAAGAAGAAGATAAAGAAGCCGAAGAGATAATAGAAGTAGTTGAAAACATGGCAGAAATATTCAATTTCAGTATAGCTCAGAAATTGCCTACCCTCAACTGTGATGAGGATGGCAAGAGAACTGAACACATTACGGATTTTATAAACAGCGTAGAATTCTACCATGACACCCTTAATGAGACCTCAAAACCCACACTAATAAAATTTATATTAAAATGCAAAATTCAAGGTAAAGCTCTTACTGAACTAGGTAATCATAAACCAGAGAATTTTGCTTCATTTATAAAAATTTTAATAGAAAAATGCGGACCAAAAGAAACAATAGAAACGATACAAATCAAACTTAGTAAGACATATCGAGGTAATCGACCTGTGCGAGAATTCGTAACAGACATCGAAACACTTATTACAAAAATGACAGAACTAGAAGTTTCTTTCCATGGTGAAGAAGCAAGGGAAATCCTAACAAAATCTAATGAAAGAAGAGGTTTAGCATTTCTAAAAAAGGGGGTAAACGGTTAAAAATAGTATTAGATAGCGCCAGACACACTAATCTTCAAGACGCTATCAAGCATGTAGTAGAATTAGATCAAACCTCTGCATCCACATCAAACACTGTTAGGTTCATGAATAATAGAGGTAGAAACTATCATGGACAAAATAATAATTTTAACAACTCTCAAGCTAGATTCTCGCATACTAATTCCAATAACCAAGCTGATTACCAAGCAAGAAGTTCGTACCCACAAAATAACCACTCAACTAGGCCCTCGTATCAGAACCAACAAAACTTTAGGAATCATAATAACTATAGAAATAATAATAATACCCATTATAACCACAACAACAATATGCAAGCAATAATGACAGACAAAGATATAATAATAAAAACAGCAATAACAACAACAATGATACCAATAGATCGAATAATGTAAGGCAACCTAATAATAATAGAAATAATAATCAGGTGTTAGTAATGGGAAACGAGCAACCCACCGAAGGGGAAGCCGACCCATCGGAGGGAATTCATTAAATCCGCAGATAACAGATGCCATTTGTACTGTTGGAATATCAAACGGCATTTACATACAGATACCATTAAAAAACAACATTAACAAACAATTCTTACTCGACACAAGAGCTTCATTATGCGTTATAAAAAATGTTCACTTACTAAAAACATTAATATTGATGACAGAAAAAAGACAAAAGTATTAGGGATATCAGGAAATCTACAAACTTTAGGGACATGTATCTATGTGTTACAACTATGAGAATTTTCCATTCCATATGAATTTCATGTAGTAAGTGATTCTTTTCCAATCCCAATTGATGGTATAATCGGAGCGAATTTCCTTACAGAATTCAGTGCCATTATAAATCTGGAGAAATTTTCGTTTGAGTTCAAAGTAGACGATCAACCAGTCATTCGACCTATATATACTCAAGAAAACATACACGTTGTTTACTTACCTCCACGGTGTGAAGCAACTTATTGGATGACTACAAAACATTCTGATTCTCGAATATTTTATCGACAAGAATTATGTGAAAATGTTTTCATGGCAGGTTCACTATCAACTGTTAAAAATGGAAAAATACCCGTTAAAATTCTGAATACACGTGATTCAGCTTAACTCTAAAATGGATTGAACCCATATCATTCTCTCCTTCGGAACATTTTATTTTACATTATAACCATATAGATAAGTCAATAAACAAGCGAGTTCAGGAAATTTCAGACCAAATAAACTTTGAGACATTAAATAGCGAAGAAAAAACCGAGATTGAAGCAATATGTACAAAATTTCAAGATATTTTTCACGTAGATGGTGACAAACTTACATATACCCATATTGGAAAGGCAGACATTAAACTTAAAAATGAATCTTCACCAAAATATACCAAGCCGTATCGATTACCACATACTCATGGAGGAAATAAAAAAAATGTTGTCAGATGACATAATAGAATCATCCATCTCCCCTTGGAATTCTCCAATACTTATAGTGCAAAAATTCCGAATGGTGATCGACTATCGTCACGTTAACGATCGAATAGAAGATGATAAATTTCCACTGCCAAACATAACGGACATCTATGATATGGTCGGAGGAGCAACTTACTTCTCATGTATAGATTTAAGTCAAGGATACTACCAAATGGAGTTAGATACCAAAAGTAGACCAATAACGGCATTCTCAACAGAGGATGGTCACTACCAGTTAAAGCGTCTACCAATGGGTTTAAAGATCTCACCTAGTAAGTTCTCAAGAATGATGTCTAAATGTGATTGGTAAAAATTTAATGGATCACAACAAAAACTTGATCCAAGCCTTTGAACGTCTCAGAGAAGTAAATCTCAAAATACACCCGGGAAAATGTTCTTTCTTGCGAAAAGAAGTATTATACCTCGGACACCTTATATCGGACAAAGGAATTTTACCTGACCCCACCAAATCGGCTGCAATGAAAAATTATCTAACTCCAACTAACGCGGATGAAATAAGAAGATTCGTAGCATTCGCAAATTATTATCGAAAATTCATTAAAAATTTTGCCACCATTTGCATCCCATTAAATCGGTTATTGAAAAAAGACGTTGAATTCAATTTTAATAAAGATTGCGAAAAATCATTCAATTTGCTTAAAGAAATCCTTATAAGTCTACATTCTCCAATTTCCAAATTTTAGTGAAGAATTCATTCTACGTACAGACGCCTCAGGTTTCGCATTAGGAGCTGTTTTGTCTAATTCTGATGACAGGCCAATTGCTTACGCAAGCAAAACTCTTAATAAATCAGAAAAAAACTATAGTACCATTGAGAAAGAATTACTTGCTATAGTGTGGGCAGTAAAACACTATCGGCCATACTTGTTCGGAAGAAAGTTCAAAATTTTGACAGACCACAGACCTCTAATGTACTTGTTCTCACTAAAAGAACCTAGTAGTAGACTAACTAAATTCAGGCTATTACTAGAAGAATACAATTTTTACGTAGATTATTCACCAGGTAAAACTAACTGTACCGCTGACGCGCTTAGTAGAATAAAAGTCGAATCTGAAGAATTAAAACAATTATATGTCTGTGTAGTAACAAGAGCCCAGTCGAAAGTAGATAATAAAGATGAAGATACACCTAAAGATAGTAAGATACAAAGTAATGAACAAATTATAACAGAACTTTTGAAACCACCCGAAAGTGGACTTAAAGTTATCGAGTTAAAAATCGTTGACAATTTTACGGAAGATTTAGTTAATTTCAAGGACGACAAAATTATAGGACCAAACAAAGTTTTGGCGTATATTTCAAAAGGGAATTGTTTACTCCTAAAGAAGTCCAAGGACAGCACTACAACTCAATCGACATTATTTGGCAAAATATTGTCGAGGGATGTGCAAAAACTCTGCGGACCCAAATCAATTAAGAAAATATATATTACTAAAAATGAAGTAAAGAAACTCTCAGACGGCCGTCGAGACTATAAAATTAATGAATAAAAAAATATATTAGGAGAAATGTTTAAATAAAGTAATATAAAGGTATACCTCATAGATAATGTTATTGAAATTACCGATCCTTGTAAGAAGAAATTAATACTAAGCGACTTTTACATACTTCCAACCAGTGGACATGCAGGTATAAACCGCATGATTCAAAATATAAAGAAAAAATACTTTTGGACAGGAATGCAAAACGATGTGACGACATTCGTTAAGCACTGCCCAGTATGTCAACGAAACAAATACAACAAACCGAATAAACAACCAATGACTATCACATCAACCGCCGAATCAGGTCTTGACAAAATATTCATAGAGCTAGTAGGACCTTTAGAAGAATCTGAAGATGGACCTAAATACATACTCACCATTCAAGATGAGCTGACCAAGTTTATCGAAGCCATACCAATCCCATATAAAGAGTCAGGTACGGTAGCTAAAGCTCTAGTAGAAGGTTTTATTCTAAGATACGGAGTACCACATACAATAGCATCTGATCAGGGAACCGAATTTATAAACCAGGTTTTCAAGGGTATTTGTAAGCTTTTGAGAATAGAACAACTACAATCTACAGCGTACCATCATGAGAGCATAGGAGCTTTAGAAAATTCACATAAGGTTTTAGGAGCATATCTTAGAAGTTACGTTTCAGAAAAACACACGGACTGGAGCACTTGGTTGCCATATTACGTTTTCTGTTATAACACTTCCGTACACTCAGAAACGGGCTACATACCGTTCGAATTGATATTCGGAAAGCAGTGTAGCTTGCCCAAAAATCTGACAAAACAAATGGAACCGGTGTACAACTATGACGTTTACATAATTGATCCTTAAACATAAATTACAAGTTGCCCATAGAGATGCCCGAGAAACGCTTATAAAGAAGAAAAATGTTAGGAAAGATAGATATGATAAAGAGGGACAAACAAAGAGTAGTAGTTTTGAAAAAGGAAGTTTAGTTTTATTAAGAAACGAAGCCAGAAAGAAATTAGATCCAATATTTATAGGACCATACGAAGTTTTGTCTCAAAATAGTGTAAATTGTGATATCCAATACGATAACAGAAGAATGACAGTACACAAGAATAGACTTAAACCCTTTTACATGTATTTAACTTTTATATAATCAATAATTAAACCAAAATTTAAAAAAAAGGGGAAGAGAATGTAAATAATAATATATGTATATACAAGATAACAACTTCATTTAATTTTTAATAAGGCCGGCATAGGATTTAAGTAAACAATATTGTTAAGCAATTAATAAAACGCAACTAGAATATAAGAAGAATTAAATAAGTTACTTGTATGAATGAATGAAAAAAAAAAATATTATATTATATACGTAAGTAATGATACAAACTAAGAATGTACTATCACAACACATATAAAAGAAAATAATGTTTAAGTACAAATTTTTTTGATTCCGAACAATAAAAAAAAAATATTTCCTATTATACAAGTTAGTGTCGCATAAAGGAAGAAATCAAGATATGTCATGATTTCTCCTTTTTCCCCAGGAAGGGTGGTGTGAAGGGATCACACTAGCGATCATTTCATTATACATTTAATTCCGGTCATTGACTTTAATCCACACTACGCCTCACAATAGCCAACCTATATTTTAATGCACTCGCAGTCCTTTTCTATTTTTAATAATGCACTCGCATTTCGTTCATGGTCATGAGTATCAACCTCATGCACTAAATTATTATATATAATTTCAATGTCACTGACGATGACGGCACGCGACGCTTCAGATTACTTTGGTCAAGTGTATCTACCTACTCGCTAAGGTTCAATGCACTGCATACTGTGTAGTGCATATGGCTGGATGTATTTGGATACAGTTGTGCATTGTATTAGAAGGGCTATGCATATTGGTATCGACTTTTTGATGACATAGAAAGTATGCTGCCTGGTTCCGTTGTTCGTCAATTTCCCACAGAATTCGGAATATAAAATATTTCTATGTTTGAGTTATAGTATGTATTTGATACAGGCTTAAGATGTTAGTGTGTAAGTAGATTATTTTGTATAAATAGCTTAGTAGGTGAGGTAGTGCAGGCCCACTTTACACACAGGTATCGAGTGAGTTCCATCTCTTGATGGTTATAGCTAGAACTTTAATCTCGATTACCCTCTTAAGATTACAGAGCGGAACTTGAACAGTTGAATCTGCTTGATTAAGATCAAGTGCTGATCTTATTTTTGCCAGTTCGTCAGCACTTTCAGCACTGTGGCCAGAAACCCAGCAGAGTCTTATGTTGTGCTGTGTACCAAGAACCCTTAGCTCTTAGCGACAGCATGTCACAAGCTTCGATTTTATTTCAATGGCAGAAATTGCTTTTATTGTCGCTTGGCTGTCAATGAAAAAGGTGATATCCGCTTGTGGTATTGCCATCATTGAGACCTGTCTAGCAGCTTTCGTCACTGCCAGGACCTCAGCTTGGAAGACACTGCTGTAATAAGGAAGTCTGAATGAGCTGGCTAGTCCAAGAGTTTTCGAAAAGAAGCCTGCACTAACACCAGTATCCATCTTGCAACCGTCGGTATATATTGCTATCATCGATTCGCAGGTTGATGGTTCTTTGGTTTGCCAATCCTCTCTACTAGGAAAGGCGATCGTGAACGGCTTGTGAAAGTCTAAACGGGGTGTAATGTAGTCAGTGCATACCATACTTCCCGTGTATTTCTGCAGAATCTGCGCGTGTCCTATGGCGCTGCGCTTCTAGCTACCAGTTTGGCTAAGCCGAAGTGCGCTCTTGGCTGCCGATTCTTGTACAAATAGATCAAGGGGTGTTAAGTTGAGTATAGCTTCCAAGCCCGCTGTGGGGGTGGACCTCATGGCCCCAGTGATTCCAGTACATGCCATTCTTTGAACCTTGGTCATGAGTTTAAGGTTAGTAACTTTGTCGAGCGCATTCCTTCAGACTACGTTACCGTATGTCAGTACAGGTCTATCGCCGTGAACATCCACCTGATAATTTTTGGGCTAGGTCCCCAGGTTTTACCAAATATCCTGTTGTAGGAGTAGACTGCAAACCTGGCTTTGTTAGTTCTTTATTTAACGTTGCGACTCGAATTCAATTTCTTATCCAAGATTACACCAAGGTATTTTGCGTGATCGGAGATTTTGAGTTGGGTCCCTTCAATGAAAGGAATCTTGAAAGTCGGTATTTTCCGTTTGTTCGTAAAAAGGACTAGTTCGTTTTTTTGCGGATTAGGCGCAAGGCCACAATTCCTAGTCCGTGTATTCACTTTTGATAGGGCATTTTCTATTTGTTCACTAATTGTGGAAGGAAATTTTCCTGTCGCTAGTAATGCTAGACCATCTGCATATGCAATTACTTTGACTCCACTGTATCTTAGTCTCACAAGAACTGTGTTCATCACGAGTGTCCAGAGAAGCGGAGAAAGCACCCCACCTTGTGGGGTTCCTCTGGAAGTAGATACTTTGATTTGCACTCCTCCTAGCTCCGAGTTGATCTCTCTGTTTTTCAACATGAACATTATCCATCTGATGATAGCGTTATTCACATTGAAATTCACGAGCGCTCCTTCCACCGCCTCGTTCCGAACATTGTTGAAGGCTCCTTCAATGTCTAGAAATGCAGCAAAGGTGTATTCTTTGTCTTTGAGCGTTTTTTTCAATTGTGCTGACGACACTGTGTATTGCTGTTTCAACACTTTTACCTTTTGTATAAGCATGCTGGGCTGGAGATATGATTTCCGGGCTAATGTCTTTAAGAGAAAAGACGTGAGACTAATGGGTCTGAAATCTATAGCGGTCTTCGCTAAAGATTGCGCCTTCGCACATATCCTAATTAAAGGCTACTTAGGAATATGTTTTTTAAGTGTGGGATTACATGGTCTTCACATTTTTGTAGCATTATGGTGAAGACACCATCCAAACCTGGTGATTAATACGGTGAAAAGGAGTTAATAGCCCATTTTATCCTTTCTTCCGAAATCAGCTCCGTTGGTTTTGTGTTCTCTATGCAGAGTTCTACTTGTGGGTTGTTATTCCCTTTAGGGGTGCAACCAGGAAAGTGAGCGTTTACCAGGAGTTCCAGTGTTTCGCTACACGATTCCGTCCAATGTCCATTGGGTTCCTTAAGAGATCCTAGAACAATTGGTCCCTTAGCAAGTATTTTTCTGAGTCTAGCTGATTCGTTGGTACTCTCAATTTGACTGCAGAAGTTTCTCCATGAATTCCGTTTGGCTCTTTGAGTTTCCATATTGAATTTCTTTTGACTAGATTTGTAAGTTTCCCAGTCACTATCTGCTCTTGTTCGCTTGGCAACATTAAAAAGTCTTCTTTTTTTTCTTCCTGATGTTGCCAAGTTCAGTTGTCCACCAGGGTGGTTTCTTTTTACCCTGTCCCCCTGGTTTTAATGGACATCCTTTTTTGAATGCCTTACCAATAATTTCAGTGAAGCTATCAGTAGCTTTCTCTATAATCTCGGGTTCTTGCAACGCATCAGTATTTAGCTTTCGTAATTCTGTTTCTACCTCCCTATTAAAAATGTCCCAGTTTGTTCATCTGAGATTTCTAAATGGAGGATTTGTGAGGATCTGGGGTGTTAGGTATTAAGAATTCTATGAGTTTATGGTCAGAGAATGATTCTTCTTTTAATACCTTCCACTGATCTATGAATATGGTATCTGAGTTATTTAATAAAGTTACATCAAGTACATCTTTACGAGTTTTGGTGACAAAAGTGGGCTCATTCCCTCTGTTCTCTACCAAAATGTTATTTTCAAAAATAAATTCAAAGAGTAACTCAACCCCTTTCGTTGATATCAGTGCTTCCCCACTGCAAATGGTGAGCGTTGGCATCACAGCTCACAACAGCGTCCCATTTCTCCAGTGCAGCACGTGCAATGAGTTGCTTTGTCATCTCAGCCAGTGGTCCTTCAACTCCATCACCCGGCATATAGCATGATGTTATAACTAGTGGTGGGATCTCGGCTCGATCAAGTTTGACCGTCGTTTGGTCTAAACAACTGTATGTAGATAGAAGAAAGAGATTAATCTGTTTTCTAGCTGCGATACAAGCTCTAATACTACTGTTAATACCTACGTTTGTGGTCTTACACAGCGTTAGTTCTTTTGAGTGAAGGCCCTTAATTCTGCCACCTGCAATCCAGGGTTCTTCAATAAGGGCAATGTCTATTTGTCTATCCTCCATGAGGTAGACTAGGTTGGCACTGGCGGCTTTACTGTGTTGGAGATTAATTTGTATTATTTTTATATTGTTATAAACCTTTCTCCCCCCTATTTAACTTCTTCTTGTTGTCTATCAGCCGCAGTCTGCATCGGTTTGTACCGACGCGTACCTTAAAATCAGTTTTTCTGAGCAGCGGTATTGATTTGTGATTTAAGATCACAACCACTTCAGTGCCATCTTTAGTTTTCTGACCCATCTCGACTACCTCCCAGTTTTGACTAAGCTGTTTAGTATTGAGTGACCTGAGGTATCTTTCAATTCGATCCCTCGGGATGAGCGGTCCCTTCATAATAAGCTTTGCTCTAGGTCTTGATAGTTCACCGATTTCCCTCCTCCCCATGAGGCGAAGGTCAGCGTTTGGCCAGGGAGCTTCAGCTTTACTGACAAATTCTTAAAGCCATGTGTGGGTACGTTCATCCTCACATGTCAGCATTTTTAATCCTTGGTAGGTGCCGAGAGTACCGAAGAGTGGCGGTGGCCGGCTCTTGATGATAGCCTCATTTACCTCCTCAAGGACCCGAAGTTCGATTAATTGCCATTGGTCTTCCGTTAGTTTCCGTGTAGGATTACCGTAGTCTACTACGGCGACTTGTCTACCTACTACAGGCACCTTAGAAAGTTTGGCTTTTTTCTTCCTGTTCGTCGGTGATACGTTCGTTGGTGAGTGCAATCCATGTAGCGTTCCGTAATTGTCGGCGTTGTATCTGTTTGTCACCGAGGAGGCTCTTTACCTTGCGTTGTTTTGCTGGCTTTGCGTTGCGTTGCGCGGTAGGATTCTCCACGACAGTCTTGTTAGTTGGGTCGCTGTCAATTGTTGAGTTCCCCATGCAGTTACCTGGTCGAGAGGAGCAGGGAGCATTTAGGTTGCATATAGGGCCAGTGCCCAGGATGTTTCCCGTGTGCTTCCCACTACTCTCAACCTCACCAGTGGCCGCCCTCTCACCGCACAGGCCCGTAGAAGCAAAAGGCTCCATGCAACGTCTGTACGGTGTGACAGGAAGCTTAGTGGTGAGTTTCTTTACAGGGTCCTACCGTTCGTCATGTCGTCTAGGTTGTGAAGAGGTAGACGCACCAAGGTTGCATGTGGGGCTAAGGCCCTGGATGTTTCCCATGTGCGTCACCTCTACACCTACCTCTCCCGGGGTTATCTTATCACCCACCGGGCTCGGAGTAGAGGAATTCTCCACGCAACGTCTGGCAGGTGAGTTCAATACCATCACTGTCAACAGACCCGACGCTGGCCCCATCTTCAACTCCGAGGTTGGCAAAAGGGTTGAGGAGAAGGTCCTCTTCCTCGTCAGTCATTGTTACTGGTTTGTCTTTTTTGTCTAAAGTGTGTGTGTTGTTTGTCACTGGCGGCTTAGTTTCTTGCGAAGCCAAGCCCTCGCCGGCAGCCCTGACTTCTGCCGACACTGAAGCGTATATCCCCGCTAAATTTTCTTTCTGTTTTTGTTGTGTCTGTCATGGTTTGTCATTGGTTTGGGTTTCTTAGTTTATCAAAAATCTACAGCCGACCAGCTGAGGATTTAGGAAAGCAAATCTACAACTGGTCAGCTGAAGATCCAAACGTAAGCCTCCTCACCGCGGCAAGGTGAACCCTGTCGAGGAGGTGGCAGTCAGTTAGAAAAGAAAGCAATTTATCTTGATGCAAACCCTTTTTTTATTATTATTTGGAGGAAAAATAACAAACCAAACTCATGAAGACTTTTATTTTCTTGATTTTTTTTCGTGAGTTGAATAGAAGCGCCATGTTGGAGCTTAGTTAAGCAATAACACTTAATTCGAGGATCATGTGGATACAATAAAATTTCTTTGCAGGTGGAAGTTAAAATGAAGCGTTCACCGTCCAAGTAAATTGCTTTCAAAATGCGACTTTGTTTACATCGTTGCATCCTTCATACCATCAATATTTCAACCGAAAGTAGTTGTAGATGATGTGTTTACCTATATTAGAGAACTCTAGTATTTCAGGCAAAGGGTTGACTATGCCTTTTGACTAGAATACCGGCGAATTTCATTTAAACTAATGCTTCATACTTACCCGAGTGGCAAAGTGTCATTATTTCTGCAAAGTGATTGACGTCCGTCGTCCGTCGGCCTTTTTTGTCGACCCGACTATAGTTCCTGATGTACATCAAGCTCGAGCTTACACTCTTAGACGGATCTGCTTCTAATTTGTTTCGAAGTATTTCTATGTGATTCCCTAGAATTTAATTCAAAATTTGATTTAATCTCATCCATGGCTAAACGGGTAGCTGCCATTAAACGTTTTAAGTTTTATAATGTTTTCTCAAAAACGACTTCAACGATTTTGATTGAACTTCGGTTCTACCACGATATCTAGAAACAAATAATCCAGAAATTAAAAACCCCGAAAGTAAAATCTCGAAAAAAATCTCGGAAACAAAAATCTAGAAAGCATAATCTCAAACTACAAAAATCTAGAATGCAAAAATCTAGACTTGATATTAATTTTTGAGACAATGGTTACAATTCGCGTGCGTGATTGTAACCATTGTCTCAAAAATTAATATTAATTCTAGATTAGAAAAGTCTCCTTAAGAGAATCACGATTGATCATTACACTGCACGTGCTGAATTAATATTAATTTTTAAGAAAAATTAATATTAATCCTTAAGAGAATCACGATTGATCATTACACTGCACATGCGCCCATCCAACTATACAATTAGTAACACAGCACAAAGTGGAATTGTTCGTTAAATATTTCGAGGGAAACTTCATACCAAACCCACCTGATTATCCAGCGTTTCTGAACGAAGAATCCATTCAGCAAACCCTGCGGCCAAATCTAGAATACGTCGTTTTTAGTGACTCCAACCCAGACAAAATCGGGAATTCAAAACCAAAAACGTCAGCCGGACCAGACGGAGTCTCAAACTACATCCTGAAAAGGCTGCCACATGCAGTGATGTTCCTTTTAACGATCATCATGAACAACTGCATCAATAACTGCTACTTCCCCCAAAGGTGGAATACAGCTCAGATTGTGGCCAACCCGAGACAGATTTGTTCGTATTTGAGAAGGCTTCCAACCAGCTGAAAATAAAAGTATAAACTTCAAAATTTGAATTAAACAATTTATAGTAGGTACTCATAATATGATGGAATGCACATGTACAAGAACAAATATATTATTTTAATACAAAATGCTTAAGATATGGCCATAAGGGTTCATCAAATAAATGACAGTTAAAACAAACAAAATGACCCTCAACAAGTATTATTTTTGTTATTCTCTGCTGATCGATTCGTCAAATTTGTATGCAATCACATGGTTTTTTAAAGAATCAGTTGAGTATTCTTTAATGAAATGGATCCCAATCAATTCACAGAACGTTTTTGTTTTATTAGAAACAAAATTGCTTAGGTCTTTTAAATTTAAAAACTAGGTTTTACCATTTTATAAGGGGGTTTTCAATTGACGCGGGTAGATATTAAAAAACATTACTCCTAATCTTAAAAAGCAGCAGTAGCTTTTCTTTTCAAATTTTAAAATTTATATACATATGTGCTGCGCTAGGTTACTTACCAAGAGAATCAGTACAATTTTGCAAATGTTGCTTGATGATGCATTAATTCCACAATCAGCTGCATTCATCCATTTTCGTTTAATTTGCTGCTAAATTTTCGTCGTTCTGATTTGATTTGCCATTCTTTTTTGTTGTGTTTCTTAGTATGTGAGTTTTGTGATGATATCACCAATATTTCATGTCAAATTGACAACATAAAGGCATAAAAGGAAGTAATCTAAAAATACAAACAAATAAAAATTCAATAAAATGAAATCTAATAGTTTATCTTTCGAATAAACCTCAATGGCAACTGAAATCCGCTGCTGTACAGACCGCCAACACCAGAGATTATCCTTGCTGTTATTACTTTCTTTAATTGCATCTAAAAACACCAATGTCACCTCATCTTCATTGTTGCTCATCACTTTACATTGTTTCATTTTAATACAGCCTTCATGCAGATCCAAAATAAAACCTGCCAACTCACTGAAGAATTTCTCATATATGGCAATTCGAGCATCAAATGAAGACGTGGTGGAAGCAAATTGATTAGAAACTGATTGGAAATCTTTTCATATTTCATCAGGCGTATTCTTTGAAATAGTCCTCCCCAACCTTTTTGCAGCACGTCCACAGTTTCAATGACTTTCGAATTAGGTCTTTCTTTAGTCTTACTACTGCTGCTATTAGCATTAAAATGATAAAGATCCACAAATAATGCTAGCAATCTCAACATAAAGGATCGAAGCTGCAACGCTTCGAGCTCTTGTTCAACAGTTTCCTCCTGATGCTGTTCATGACTTACAATATGCACAAGATCCCAACGTACTATAGTCGGTAGATCACGGTTATCAGATAGATCATTTTAATTAATTCGGTCCTCTTGTGGTTCTACACTATTCACTATTCAGAGTTGATTCACTCGTGTTTTACATTTCACTTTTTGTGTGGTAGCAAATAATTATTATTTTACGATTCAACTATAGGTATATAGATACCAAACCACAGAATTGAGTTGAAACCACAATAGGTACTGGAACATCAGTTTCAGTTATTGCCGGTTTATCCTGAGCAAAAGTTCCTTGACGATCAAGTGCTGGCGGGGTTGAACCTGCAACCGGCACAACTAACTTCGGATCAGTTTTTTGTTAGGAGACACACTTGGGACGATGTTGGAACCCAGCTTGGATGGCACATCTAATTTCTTTAACCGGTTCTTTTGTCTTTTTTGTTTAGGCTTGTCACTGGCAATTTCTTAGGCTGTGATGTCTTGTTGAAATCATAGTTATACTGCTTATTCCACTGATCTCTATTATACAATAATTTTTTTAAATAATTTTATACTTAATTTAAACAAAACTAAACACAAAAATCTTTTACACGCTTTGTTTACAATTTTGATTTGTACACACGATAGACAAAAAAATGACGTCAAATTACTTTTTTTTGTTCTTGGATAGACGTCAAATTAGGTACCAGGTACCCTTGTGTCATCTTCAAATGGAGTAAAAAAAAACTGTTATACGTATAGGGAATCCACTATCCAGTGTATTATAGAGATCAGTGTTCACGACGCACCAAAACATTATTTGTATGAAATTGTGTGAGCTATATATATAGCAACAGTAGAACTTCATACAATTTTATACAAATTATTGTGAATCGCAGTTCCGCTGCAGTTTCCGCCTAGTGCGCGGTTGTGAAGGGATCACACTATCGACCATTAAATTATCCATTTGATTTCGGTCATCGACATCCACTAACCTATTTTTCTAGTGCACTCGAATTTCATTCATGGTCATGAGTATCAACCTCATGCACTCCATAGCCCAAATTTATAGTATAATAATTTCAATGCCACTGACGATGACGATGACGGAACGCGACGAAGCTTCAGATTACTTTGTTCAAGTGTATCTACCTACCCGCTAAGGTTCAATGCACTGCATGCTGTGTAGTGCATATGGCTGGATGTATTTGGATACATTTGTGCATTGTATAAGGGGCATGCATATTGGCTATACATTTGATGACATAGCAAGTATGCTGCCCGCTTCTGTTATTCGTCGATTTTACAATAAAATCAAAACATCAATTTGTGTATAAAAGTTTAAGTTAGAATATATAAAGGCTTAACTACATAGGCCTACTTTTGTACAAAAGTGAGAAATAAATATCTATTCTGAAGACACCTGTTTGCAAAAAAAAACATTGGAAAATTGTGCATGGTGGTTTAATTTATGTGTCAGAATAATTTTCATATGTTTTTTGCAAGCATGTTACTTTAGCGAGCATTTTAATTTCTCACTTTTGTACTTTTGTACAAAAGTAGGTCTATGTAGTTAAGGCTTAAGTCATTAGTGTGTTAGAATATCAATTTTGTATAAATAGCTTAAGTTTATAAGAATAAAATTCACTTTCGTTTTGAAAGTTAAAAGTTGAACCTTGTCTCCTCAGCCTTCTTTTAATTTCAGACCAGGAACAGATAGGCTCATCTAGCCATCATCCATATTCGGCTATGGGAAAGCTTTTTAATATCCCCCATAGCTGCAGTAGGTGAGGTAGTTTAGCCACACATTACACTTACCTTAAAAGAAATATTCACAGACGCAGTAACGCACGCGTTACGCATGCGTTACGCACCCGTTAAGCATGGCGTTACGCACGCGTACGCACGCGTTACGCATGCGTTGCACTTGCAATACGCATGCGTTACGCACGCGTTACGCATGTGTTACGCACCCATTACGCATGCGTAGCGCACGAGTTACGTATGCATGACGCACGCGTTACGGACGAGTTACGTATGCGTTACGCACGCATTACGCATGCGTTACAAATGCTTTACGCAGCACGCGTTACGCATACGTTACGCACGCATTACGCATTCGTTACGCAGCACGCGTTACGCATGAGTTACGCACACGTTACGCATGCGTTTCACACGCGTTTCACACGCGTTACGCATGCGTTATGCACACGTTACGTATGTGTTACGCAGTCGTTACGCACGCGTTACGAACGTGGTACGCACGCGTTACAATCGTGTGTCCAATTACAGTCCAATCTCGCTTCTGAAAAACATAAGTAAAATACTGGAAGAAGTATTACTTCGGAGACTAAAGAGGTTTTGTAGCGAAAACGGCATCATTCCGGACATGCAGTATGGCTTTAGGGAAAGCACTCCACTTTGCATCCCCTCCTGAAGTTCCAGCATGACGTCACCATAGCACTCAACAACCATCGTGTAACCGTTGGATGCTTTCTGGATGTCGAAAAAGCATTCGACAGCGTATGAATTGAAGCCCTTATTCATAAGCCTCACCTATTGTTTACCCCCGTCAGTAATAAAAATTCTTTTTTCTTTTCTTTCTCCCAGAAAATTTTACATAAAAATGGACAACTGCAAATCACAAGTGAAGAACATCAAAGCCGGAGTTGCGCAAGGTTCGAAGCTAGGACCCTTCCTCTACAGCCTGATGACATCTGACCAGCCATTGCAATCTGCGAAAATCTCCTGTATGCTGATGACTCCCTTACTTATGCCGCCTTGATGTCTCCTCTGGTAGCTTTACGAAAGGTTGAGCACCACGTCAATAGACTCTACACCTTCTACAAGAAATGGGGTATCCGGATAAACACCTCCAAATCGGAGCTTGTGTGTTAAAGGAAACCCAGTAGAGGTAGTTGCAGTGTTGCAAGTTTAGGGTTCAACCCGCACTCACGAAACGTCCTCAAAAAAGCCAACTGGACCTTCCACCGACTGCACCCATTGATGAGACGCAGAAACGGACTAAGCCTGAAGACGAAGATACTTATGTACAATCAGCTCCTGTGGCCTGTAATCAGCTATTCCTTCGCAGTCTGGTTCTCCATCTCGAAGACAGCCATAAAGAAACTTCAAATGTTCGAAATAAGGTTACTTAGGATTTATTGGCTAAATGCCAACCCATCCCCCCACCAAAACCACAACTTGACAACCGGGACGGAACACCCCGAGGACAATAAAGTCAACCGACTTTAAGATTTAATTTTTTGACATGTATTTTACATTTTATAATCCTTTAAAATTAAGACAAAATATAAGATTAGGCCCCCTATGTGCCAATAAATGTTTAATATCATCTTACTAGTTATATGTAAGCTTTGTATATAAAAACTATAGTACTATCATGAAGAAGATCGATAGAGAGATTCGAGGTGAGCACTACCAGTACTACGAAATTGTAGAGATTGGAGAGTACAAGGGTGTTTTTTTTTTGAGTGAAACAGAAAAGTGTAAAACTATGGCCGTAAACCCCCCCTAGAACTAGTACGTTGATAAAAGTTGGTAAGAATGTTTTGTTTTTTATTGTTACAAAGAATAAAAAACGAAAAATCAAATATCTTTTGTCAAAGGTGGTTTTTGAGGGAAAATGTTTTATCTGCTCTACTTAAAAAATACATTATTTTTTCCATTAAACCAGCGATTACTTTCTTACTGATGATTGTATTGTCTTAATTGTACATAAATTGGATTCAGCGTTAAAAAATATCCTAAAATCATGTACCATATTGAATATTTGTACCCCGATTACATAAAAATAAAATGTTGGTTTTATATCCCATATTTTCCTTCCGGCTAAAGAAAACACCCCTGGAACCAATATATTTGCATGGATCCTTTTTTGTCTTGGTTCTTACAAGAAATAAAACATTTCTACAAACTTTCATCAACATAGCAGTGTTGGAGGGGTTTACTGGTAATAGTAATTCACTTTCCTTTCACTCAAAAAAACACCATTTGGCCCAGATATTTGTATGGACTCTTTTAATTCTTATTTCTTACGACAAATGAGAAGTGTGTGCCAAGTTTCATCACCATACCATTGAAATTTGGTAAAGTAATGCTCGTTTAACTGAAAATTTAGGCATCATTTTATACAAAGGTTATAACTTTTTCTAGAGAAATTATATTGAAATCATTTTGATTGCATACGATTGGGCATTGAAAACTACCCTAAGGTCATGTGTCATATGCTTAGATTACCAAGACAAATATAATAGTGGTTTAATATACTCCCACTTTCCCCTCCTCCCATTTTGAAAGCGATTATACAAAACACTAATACATGGATAAAAATATATACTTAGGATATGCTGTAGAGTATGAAATTCTACGTCGCTGCTCATCTTAAAATTTTATGAATATTTATTTCATAACCATTATTTTTCTGACAAATAAAAACCCTTATTCGCCGAGGGTATTTTGCTCCCACCGCTTACAAGGGTGGGGGAGGGGTCAACAAATGAACATATTCCTATGGCTTCTAGTATTTTAAATACAACGAGACATTCCACGACATCAACCGATGTCTGCTTCCCGATTTATAGGCTAATTTATGTGAAATTTCGTGTTAAAACATGGTCAGAAGGCAACCCTTATATCTCCGGTCTGCCAGTGTTGCCACCGTGGCAACGCTTCTTAAATGTTAACTTAGAATTGTAGAGATTGGAGAGTACAAGGGTGTTTTTTTTTTGAGTGAAACAGAAAAGTGTAAAACTATGGCCGTAAACCCCCCCTAGAACTAGTACGTTGATAAAAGTTGGTAAGAATGTTTTGTTTTTTATTGTTACAAAGAATAAAAAACGAAAAATCAAATATCTTTTGTCAAAGGTGGTTTTTGAGGGAAAATGTTTTATCTGCTCTACTTAAAAAATACATTATTTTTTCCATTAAACCAGCGATTACTTTCTTACTGATGATTGTATTGTCTTAATTGTACATAAATTGGATTCAGCGTTAAAAAATATCCTAAAATCATGTACCATATTGAATATTTGTACCCCGATTACATAAAAATAAAATGTTGGTTTTATATCCCATATTTTCCTTCCGGCTAAAGAAAACACCCCTGGAACCAATATATTTGCATGGATCCTTTTTTGTCTTGGTTCTTACAAGAAATAAAACATTTCTACAAACTTTCATCAACATAGCAGTGTTGGAGGGGTTTACTGGTAATAGTAATTCACTTTCCTTTCACTCAAAAAAACACCATTTGGCCCAGATATTTGTATGGACTCTTTTAATTCTTATTTCTTACGACAAATGAGAAGTGTGTGCCAAGTTTCATCACCATACCATTGAAATTTGGTAAAGTAATGCTCGTTTAACTGAAAATTTAGGCATCATTTTATACAAAGGTTATAACTTTTTCTAGAGAAATTATATTGAAATCATTTTGATTGCATACGATTGGGCATTAAAAACTACCCTAAGGTCATGTGTCATATGCTTAGATTACCAAGACAAATATAATAGTGGTTTAATATACTCCCACTTTCCCCTCCTCCCATTTTGAAAGCGATTATACAAAACACTAATACATGGATAAAAATATATACTTAGGATATGCTGTAGAGTATGAAATTCTACGTCGCTGCTCATCTTAAAATTTTATGAATATTTATTTCATAACCATTATTTTTCTGACAAATAAAAACCCTTATTCGCCGAGGGTATTTTGCTCCCACCGCTTACAAGGGTGGGGGAGGGGTCAAGAAATGAACATATTCCTATGGCTTCTAGTATTTTAAATACAACGAGACATTCCACGACATCAACCGATGTCTGCTTCCCGATTTATAGGCTAATTTATGTGAAATTTCGTGTTAAAACATGGTCAGAAGGCAACCCTTATATCTCCGGTCTGCCAGTGTTGCCACCGTGGCAACGCTTCTTAAATGTTAACTTAGAATGTGGACTATTAGTGTACCAAAGCTCATCCTGTCAGAATGAGGTGCAAGGTTTGACCTAAAATATGTCCTTAACGCCCTAACTAAAAAGTTTATTTGGAAAATTCATAAAAATTTCCCAAATTATGTGAATGTACTGCAAAAAATAGATATAAAACGTTGCGTCACTTGATTAAGACCATTCGAAAAATTGCTTGGCAAAAGTTAACATCGCCGATTTTTTTCAAACAAAAGTTTGAAATATTTAAGAAAGGTTAGAAAACTATATTTTATATTAAATTTCAAGTTGAAATGGGCTCTAAAAACACGTCGGCAGTAGCAGAAAGAGGATCAATAAATGCTTTAAAGGAACGGGGATTCTCAGGCCGAGAAAAAGCTAGGAGACCGAACAGAAGTAAGACTATTGTCAACAACTATCTAGCAGACAGTGAAAACTATGGAAAACACGAAAAGGACGCACAAATCAAGCAACAACAATCCGAGATAAGCGCCGAAAATAATGTCAAAAAGTGGGGTATCAGCCAGATTTCGGCGGTTTTAATGAAAATTAAAACCAGTGGTAACATCAATAGTATGAAAATCAAAAAGAAACCGGTTCTCGACAGCTACACAAGAAACTACGGATGAATTTCGCCAGGGAGCATGTTGCCTGTAGCAACGCATGAAAAAAGGTTGCCTTTTCAGATGAAAAAAAGTTTAATCTTGACGGACCCGATGGGTACAACTTTTATTTTCACGATTAAAGAAAAGAAGAACTTATTTTGTCAAGACATCACAGTTAACATCACGTGTTATGGTGTGGGGAGATGAACTATTACCTATTATGGAACAATTGAATTTTATAACTTCAACAATGAACGGAAATAGTTACAAATACCTGCTGTAACGGGTGTTTACAAAGCTAAAGAATATTCTTGAACCTCTACCTTGGATATTCCAACAAGACAGATCCCCTATCCATAATTCCAGGGTAGCTAGAAGCTGGATTTAGTCGGAAAACGTTGGACTTTTACCATGGCCACCCTATTCACCGGACTGAAAAATTATCGAAAACGTTTGGGCCTGGCTATTTCGAAAAGTATCTGATGCTGGTAGACAGTTTGGAGATAAGGACGTCTTGGTCTATGCTAACTGCGATGTCTGGACCCAGATTTTACTGGATTGTTCCAAAACACTGTATGATTTAATTCCAAACCTAATACAGCTAATTTTAAAAAATGGCGGGCATACTGATTATCAATTGACGAAAACATAATGGGCGTATTCATAGTCATTTTAGACCTGGGTCTAAGTTACACATGGCTTGGGTTGAATTTTCGGACGTTGATTCTATTTTTTCTAAGTTTATCATTTCAAAATATTTGAAGCTATTTGTGTAGTATACCAAGTTAATTATCTTATAAAAATATAAAACCAACAATTTGTAATTAAAGTCGGTCTGTATTCATTGAACCAAAATTGTCTTAAACTGTAGTTTAGTTAAACCTGGGTCTATCTGCGACTATGAATATGCCCCAATGCATTAATGTTTAAAAACAAAAAAAAGTAAACATTTTTATAGTTCTGTTCTTTTTGTATAAGATTTTTCTAGTTGCCTCAATCAAGTGACACATTTTTGTATACCCATTTTTGCAGTCCATTCTTATAATTTGTGAAATTCCTATAGAATTTCGAAGTTACCCCTTTAAATTTATACTTTTTTATTGTAAAATAGATTTACCTACTCACAGGTATCCAAAACTTCCAGGAAAAATATTTCCTATAGGTATTTAAAGTGAAAAAACTTTTGTGAAATTAGTGGCATCAAACAAGTGACAGGGAGTGTATATATTTCGCTCATTAAAAAGAACAACGTCATCACTCAAAAAACATCAATTTTGACCTAATGATACAGTTCAGACTCATTTTCTATAAACTATTTTTTGGCAACATTTCATTTCTAGAACTGAAAAATTGAAGGCTATAGATATAGAGCATCATTTGTCGTTATATACACTGTCACTTTTAAATATTTTTTTTGTGGAAGTACTGTATTTTTTTCAGTTACGCAGGGACATTTGAAGTGAAAACAGTCCACTAACTATTTTAAAAGTGTTATATTTCGCGATAAAATTTTAATTTATAGCTCTATCAAGGAAAAATAAAAAAAAAAATAGTAAAAAATGAAGATGATTATGAAATACAGCCAAGTAAACTTAAAATTGCGATTTCTGAAGTTTGACGTTTTTTGAGTTATGACGTTGTTCTTTTTAATGAGCGATATATTATATACAAGTAGTTGCCTAAATTTAGTGTTGCTAGGGATGGGCTTTTATAACAACGTAAGTTTTCTTATTTAAAAAAGTGCAATTAAAGTAAACGAAATCGTAACAAGCAAAGGTTTCATAAAAATTGAAACTAATGGGTTTATTTATCTTTTAAATAAGTCTATAAATAATGAGTTTTACTGTGCGAACTGAATTAATCTTATTTCTGTTGTGCCAGGGTTATTATACAGTCGAGTATAATGATAAACAAGTGTATTGAAAATTCCAATTGATCGCCCAGAGTTGAGTCCTGGAATAGGAGGCTTAAAGTTTTCGTTGGAAAGGCACATGTTGAACTTTTGAAATGTTGGCTAATGAAATGAGTCAATTGAGGATAGTTGCTGGTTGACCAGATTCAAATGGGTGAGGAAACTAAGGTAAGAATGGAGTTTAAAAAAAAAAATCTTTTAATTTTGTAATATTTTGTCAATTTTCCCTTGTATTGAATAGTTATTGTTCGTTTTTGATATTTGTTATGTTGTGGTTATAGGTATAAGTGAAAGTAAAACGCTTTTATACTTTTTAAATATAGACTTTTATTTAATTAACAAACTTGTGCTTCTCGTGGCGGCTTCCAAAAAAGTAATTATCGATCGACCAACAACTGACTACGAGCCCAGCAAAAAACACCACAGCGCAGAGATGATACAGTAAATGTTAAAAGAGAGCATAACCGCACGGTTTACCAAGTTGAATGAAAAAATGTATGCATTAACTGTCCCTTCTCTAGTAACTAGCAACTTACAGGGTGTTATGGTGTTAACTACTCCCGCTTCAAACTCAGCCGTCCTCGTCGGATCTCGTAGACTTAATATTATTTAAAAAACAATTCTTAATTTTATATTTTGTGACATAGTTAAGAAGTATTTCTAGTTTCAATTATTTTATATGTATAATTAATATTAAGTTGAAGACAAGTTTAATGTATTCATTCACTCATGATGATTCATTTTATCATTAAATAATGGAATGATAAATTTTAGAAAATTAAAGAATTATTTTCATTGAAAGAAACATGATATATAACTTATACATATTTTTTTATAAGTTGGAACAAAAAGTACAAACAAAAAAACGTAATTGTACCTATGTAGGTGAGATTTATAACAAAAATCAATGTTATTATTTAACACTTAGGAAATATTTACAAACATTATCCATAATACATAATTATACCTTCAAATTATAGCTATTTCATAGTTTATAATACCTTTATGTTTTTGAGCTTGAGTTGTTTTTTTTTACACATTAGGAAAAAAAATATAGATATATGTAATAGATTTTTTAGATTAAAAAAAAATCCAATTAAAACATTAAGAAGTATCTCATGATGTTGAAACGCTCGCGAGCATCAGGTAAAAAACGAAGTTTTATCTTAGATTGCTTTTATGGACGATTCTATTGTCGATCAAAACCGTAGATCCTCTATCTTCTTGGATTGTTTTCTCTACAAAAAGCTTCCTAAATTTATTTCCTATACGTTTATTCGTTCTCACATATACTTTTTCAGCAGGTTTATAGGATTTTGTTTGTTTGTTTCTGTTATGGTATGTTAAACTTTTGTTCTGTCCTTCTAAAAGCCTAGTCTTAATTTCGTTTCTTAACTCCAAAGAATTTGAATGAATTACTTCTATAGGCTTATGTTTTATAATTGAATGGATTGTCCTGTTATATTTAACTGTGGAAAGTAAAATAAGTTCATTTGTGTCATTTATGCCCTGCTCTAATTTTGTACATCTCGCGATTTCTGTCAACGTGCTATGAAATCTTTCAACCTGTCCATTAGATGAACTGTGAAATGGAGGTCTGGTAAAAATTTCAATTTTAAAATAGTTTCTTAACAATGTCTTTAAAGTTTGAGAATTAAACGATTTTTCATTGTCACAGACAACTGTCTTTGTGTCTTTGAAAAAATTTAAAATTTCTATCAATGGTTCCATAATGTCTATGATTGATCGAGATTTTACTGGAAAGACAGCTGCAAATTTAGAATATTTATCAAGACACGTTCAAAAATGCAACTTATCCGTTGAATAAATATCAACATGCAATATCTCACCTGCATAAGATGGGATGGGTGTTTTTCCTATTTCAACTCTAGGTGGATGCCTTTTATATTTTGATTCATTACATATTTTACAATTTGTTATCATCTCCCTTAGTTTTTTTTCGAATGTCTGGGAAAAAATAATCTTTCAGGATTTGTTGTAAGTTCTCGCGCATGGATCGATGGGCTCGATTGTGTTCTACAGCGAGAATTTCTTGTTCATAATTTTCATTGAAAATATCTATCACATGATGGAAATGATTTGAGTAAATTATCTTTAATAGATGCTAAAATATGAAGTTCGCAGTGCAAACCATTAACAACGTTTGGATTAACGACTTCGTTAAGAATTTTGAATAAATAGTCTCGGTCCAAAAATTTTATGACATATCTGAACTTCTTTTGAAATAATATCTTCCTTACCATTTTGTTTTCTGCCCCTTTAGTGATGAAAATTTGATTTCTAAAGCAGTTAACTGGATTTTCAGCCGTACGAATTGTTTTTGTTAAAGACATCTCGCTATGTGCAGTTACCGAATCTGAGTCGCCTGAATGGTCTATGATGTTAATATTTTGCCGAGATAAAGCGTATGCAACGAGATTTTCTTTTCCAGGTTTATAGTGGAACGTTGGAGAGAACTCTTCCACAAAAGCCATCCATCGTTTCATTTTAGTATTGGGGTTCTTGTCGGAGATGGAAAACGTCAGCGGCTGATGATCGGTAAAAATATTGAGATTTCTGCAGCCATACAAATAATTTCGAAGCTTCCCCAAAGCCCAGACAATAGCGTTCTCACATATACTTTTTCAGCAGGTTTATAGGATTTTGTTTGTTTGTTTCTGTTATGGTATGTTAAACTTTTGTTCTGTCCTTCTAAAAGCCTAGTCTTAATTTCGTTTCTTAACTCCAAAGAATTTGAATGAATTACTTCTATAGGCTTATGTTTTATAATTGAATGGATTGTCCTGTTATATTTAACTGTGGAAAGTAAAATAAGTTCATTTGTGTCATTTATGCCCTGCTCTAATTTTGTACATCTCGCGATTTCTGTCAACGTGCTATGAAATCTTTCAACCTGTCCATTAGATGAACTGTGAAATGGAGGTCTGGTAAAAATTTCAATTTTAAAATAGTTTCTTAACAATGTCTTTATAGTTTGAGAATTAAACGATTTTTCATTGTCACAGACAACTGTCTTTGTGTCTTTGAAAAAATTTAAAATTTCTATCAATGGTTCCTTAATGTCTATGATTGATCGAGATTTTACTGGAAAGACAGCTGCAAATTTAGAATATTTATCAAGACACGTTAAAAAATGCAACTTATCCGTTGAATAAATATCAACATGCAATATCTCACCTGCATAAGATGGGATGGGTGTTTTTCCTATTTCAACTCTAGGTGGATGCCTTTTATATTTTGATTCATTACATATTTTACAATTTGTTATCATCTCCCTTAGTTTTTTTTCGAATGTCTGGGAAAAAATAATCTTTCAGGATTTGTTGTAAGTTCTCGCGCATGGATCGATGGGCTCGATTGTGTTCTACAGCGAGAATTTCTTGTTCATAATTTTCATTGAAAATATCTATCACATGATGGAAATGATTTGAGTAAATTATCTTTAATAGATGCTAAAATATGAAGTTCGCAGTGCAAACCATTAACAACGTTTGGATTAACGACTTCGTTAAGAATTTTGAATAAATAGTCTCGGTCCAAAAATTTTATGACATATCTGAACTTCTTTTGAAATAATATCTTCCTTACCATTTTGTTTTCTGCCCCTTTAGTGATGAAAATTTGATTTCTAAAGCAGTTAACTGGATTTTCAACTGTACGAATTGTTTTTGTTAAAGACATCTCGCTATGTGCAGTTACCGAATCTGAGTCGCCTGAATGGTCTATGATGTTAATATTTTGCCGAGATAAAGCGTATGCAACGAGATTTTCTTTTCCAGGTTTATAGTGGAACGTTGGAGAGAACTCTTCCACAAAAGCCATCCATCGTTTCATTTTAGTATTGGGGTTCTTGTCGGAGATGGAAAACGTCAGCGGCTGATGATCGGTAAAAATATTGAGATTTCTGCAGCCATACAAATAATTTCGAAGCTTCCCCAAAGCCCAGACAATAGCTTGAAGTTCGCGCTCGTTTGTTGCAAAGGCTTCTTCTTTGGCAGACAGAGTACGAGATGTCATGGTTATTGGTCTCCCACTTTGCGACAACACTGCACCTAGTGCTTGAGAAGAAGCATCTGTCGTTAAGTCAAAAGGCTTAGTATAATCAGGGTAGAGGAGTGAAACATCTTCTGAAGCTAAGATATTTTTGATTCGCTTAAACCCATCAATACCATCTTGATCAAATTCTACAGCTATGTTTTTTGATTGCCTGGCACTTACATTGCCATTTTCTCCACGTAAAAATTTCGTAAGTGGCTTGGCTATTTGGGCGTAGTCCTTTATAAACCTCCTATAATACCCGGAGAGTCCCAAAAATGACCTTATACTACGTAATGTCTTAGGAATTTCGTACTCAACGATATCACTTACTTTATTTGGACAGGTTTGTATGCCCCTTTCGGAAACCACATAACCCAAAAATTCGACTTCTCTCTTAAAAAATTTAGATTTTTCTTGAGAAACACGCATGTTGGGATCAAAAAGTTTCAGAAGAATTCTATCTATATCGCTTAGGTGCTGTTCTTTTGTTTTTGAAAAAACAATCACGTCATCGATGTAGACGTGACAACATCTGCCAATTTCATCCCTGAGAACATCATCAATGGCTCTTTGAAAAATGCTTGGCGCATTTTTAAGGCCAAATGGAAGCCTACAAAATTCAAATTTGCCATTATTGACCGAGAAATCTGTTTTTTCTCTGTCTCTTTCACATAGCCGTATTTGGTGAAAACCAGATTTTAAATCTAAAGTGGAGAAGAATGAAGACTGTCCTAAATTTGAAAGTATTACGGTTGTATCGGGAATAGGGTACTTATCACTGATGGTTTTGGCATTTATTTTCCTAAAATTAATTACGAGCCGCATTTTTCGACTTCCATCTTCGTTCAAACCTTTCTTATCGACAACCCAAACAGGGTTATTATACGGCGATCGGGATGGTCTTATGATACCAGTGTTGAGGAGATCAGAAACTTCTGGATTGACAAATTTGACGGCCGCCATTGGATAGGGGTATGCCTTTGAATAGACGGGTTCATTGTCTGTTGTCCTTATAGTGGCTACTATATTCGTATTATAGGGTAATGATTCATTAGGATCGGCAAAAACTGAAAGTCTATTACCTAAAATGAAGTCAAACTGTTTGCGTACATCCGGAGGTACAGAGTAATTGTCAATCGAAATGTGATTAACGTTTCTGCAAAAAAGGTAAAAAAGTTTTTCATCTCTACCATCGTAGCTTATAATACCTTTTTCAAATCTAACAGCGCTCCTATTTTATGCAAAAAATCACAACCGATGATGCCATCAAATTTATTAAGTTGAGGAAGAATAAAAAAAGGTGTATTCTGGTTAAATAGATTTATAATACACTTTAGTTCAATTTGGTTCGATCCGTGTAGAGATTGAACAATAAAAGGTCTTTCAACTGGTTTGATGCCTTTGAGATGACTTATGTTCTTAATATAATTTTTGGCCGCTCCAGTGTCGATCAAAAATTTTATTTCCCTCCCTCCTAATGTTCTCCTAATGTATGGTAGGAGGGACCGTTCCCTAAAAAATTAATTTCGTCTTCAATTTCGAGATCTTCATATTCATTTCCCTCGCTTTTGTGTGAAAATGAATCGTCATCAAGATAGCTGTCATTGTCATAATCATTCTCATACTGACCTTGATCGTTTTGTCTTTGCTGACCCTGGACTAGATTGTTCACTCTTTGAATTTTAGGTTGTGGTCGCTGTGTTGATTCATTATTTTTTATGAATGGTCTATTGCGAGAGTATTTATCGGAAGGGCCTGCTCTTTTGTTGGGTGATGGTCTATTGATGTTATTGATGTTAGAAGTTGAAGGTTTTTCATTTGCGTAAGCGGAATTCTGAGTTGGAGATCTGTAATAAGAAATTGATGGGTCTACTTCCATATCTTGTACTTTGGGTTGTGGAGACCTAAAATGCGTGGAATTTTGTACATCGTATTTTTTTTTGATTGAGTCGGTAACCTAATTGGACGCTCATTGTAGTTGGCAAACGAGTTTGCGAAATTATACCTTGTCTGATTAGCCTCTAATTCTTGTGCAAGAGCAAGAGCAGTTGGCATATCTGTAGGCCTTGAGGAAAACAAAATGTCACACATTGGTTTCCTCAGCCCAGAAATAAATGTTCTTAGCGCATCCTGCCTATATTTAACATTGAGTGAATATATGAGTTCGGCGTTACCTTCATGGGTCATTAAAGTTTTATTGATAAGGAACGTTAGTTTGCGCTCAACTGCCTCATAAAATTCAAAGATGGATAATTTTCCCTGTTTAAGAGTCGACATTTCTTGTTCGATCAGGTAAATAGGTCTCTTGTCCGCATAAGTGAAATCAAGACGGCTAATTATTGCTTGAAAATTAAGGATTGTGTTGAATGAAGACAATACTGCGTCTGCAGATCCCACCACTTTGTTCCTGATCAAAGCAACAACTTGGTAGTACTTTGAACTGCCTTCATAGCCCTCAAAAACTTTATGGGCAGCAAAAGAAGCCTGCCTCCATGAAACATAACTTAGGTGGTCTCCCTTAAATTCTGGAAGAGATTTAACTAGACCTAAGGTCTCTTCACATCTTATTTGGCGGTCGATGAATACAGGTTTTAATACTATGGCCCTTGACGGAGTTTCCAAAAAAGAGAGTCTATTCGTTAGATCGGCGATAGAACTATCTAAAGCTTGTTTGGTCTGGATGGCTGCAGCCTGAACAGCAACATTAATAATTGCAAGAATTTGTTAAATTTTTCTTAAAGTTCTTTGAAAGTGGGATATTTTATCAAACTCAACGAAAAAAGAATTTAAACCAAAAAAGAACAAAAGAATGTCAGGTAACAAAAAGGTATCATGAACTATTTAGAAGATAAAGAAAAAGGAATTTCAATGTTTAATATAAAAAGTAGATATTATAATCTTAAATGATAATTTTAACGATAAACGATAATTTTAACGAAATTCAAAACATTCAATTTATAATAATAAGTTTTAATAAATTTATTATAAATAGTATTTTTTACACACAACAGTCATAATATTAATTAACATTTTTTTATCAGAATTTACATAGCAAAAAAAAGATGGCGAGATAACAGTTAATTCGGAAATAAATTAAATACCTATGTACATAACTTGATAGTAATATTTTTTAATTTTCCAGTTTTTACAAATCAATTAAATATAAAAGTTTTCTTCTTATAAGATTTTTGTTGCACTGTGATGAATCAGATATTCTTTTATAGATGTGTATAATTTACATACATAAGTTTTACAGTTTTTTCTTTGCTGCTTTTTTACAGTTGATTTTATTTATGTATGAGATGTGTTCTTCATTAATTACGGTTTTCTAGACACTCCGTCTTTCGGTGATTAGGATGCACTTATTATAACATTAGTTTTTTAATTTTTTTTGTATGCTATCAGTTTATTTTAATACTGGAGTATTGGCTTTTAAAACCTCCAGGAAACCGCACTTATTTTCGAGAAGTCTAATTATTCTGGGTAGCATTTCTTCGTTTTTAATTTTTTTTTTTTTTGCACTCTAAATTTTTTCTCACAAGTCGTGGAGTTTTGTTCTTAATTGACGAGTTTTCTAGTTTTTTTTTTAAATAATTTCAAAAAAAGCAAAAACTTGCGTCAGAGCACGTTGGGCGCCAGTGAAAGTTAAACGCTTTTATACTTTTTAAATATAGACTTTTATTTAATTAACAAACTTGTGCTTCTCGTGGCGGCTTCCAAAAAAGTAATCGTCGATCGACCAACAACTGACTACGAGCCCAGCAAAAAACACCACAGCGCAGAGATGATACAGTAAATGTTAAAAGAGAGCATAACCGCACGGTTTACCAAGTTGAATGAAAAAATGTATGCATTAACTGTCCCTTCTCTAGTAACTAGCAACTTACAGGGTGTTATGGTGTTAACTTATACATTACATACATATGCAATATGCATACATTAACATAGCCAATAAAATCTTTAATTTTTTTAAATAACATTTTCATTTTTTGTTTCTTTTTTTGACCATACAAATAAATTGTTTGATTAATTTAACATACTATGCGATTTTTGTATATTCTTTCATGATGTTTGCCATTCGAGATTTTGGTCATTCTAGATAAAGTTATGACTCATGATCCTTTAAATTTCGTATGTGTTATCTTAAGAACACTTTTAATAATACTGCTAACCAGGATTTTGCCAAAAAAAATTCAATCAATTAGGCCTAGATATCGCGGCAATTTCGGGGGATATAGTTCTCCCCCGGATTTTATTTTTTCACGGGAGTCGAATACTCCTATCGCCAATCTCCCTCGAGTTAAATCTTCCCTGAAATTACTTCGAATCAGTTTCGAATCAGTTTCAGTTTTGGTCCTCTCTCTGAGCAAAACTCTGTTATGGGGAATAATCCGAAAGTGTTTAGTAAATTTGTTCCAAAATGTGTTAAAAATGTATGTATAGAAAAAAACGAAATATGGATCAGCAGTTCAAAATTCTTCTATTATCATCAATTTTCCTCCGGAAAATAAATTTGCGATATCTACTTTTTTCCCAGGGATTTTTTCCCTCTTTCGAAAATTATTTACGATTGAGGAGTATCATACGGAGGAAAATATCCGGGGGAGATTTTATTCCCAATAAGGCTGAATATTATTATATGCAAACTTAACTGATGGGAAGTGCAGACATATGTCCAAGTTACATTGAATCATCACACATTTGCTTCAATCGCACACGGTATGGACATAAGGAAAATCCTGGATACAAATTACGTAGACTTCTTTCGTTTTCAACTGTGTTATATTTAGCCTTGTCGGGAATAAAATCTCCCCTGGTTATTTTCCCCCGTATTATGCTCTCCAATCGTAAACAATTTTCGAAAAAGGGAAGAACGCCCAGGGAAAAAAGTAGATATCGTAAATCTATTTTCGGGGGAAAATTTATGATGTTTCCCTGGAAAAAAAACTCGCCTCAATTTAGTTGGAGAATTTAAAAAAAAAAAGAATATTACTACCTATTTTTGAAAGTTTTATAATTTTGTACCTGCTTTATAGGACAAGCTTTGGACAAGCAAAATTACGTTGACTGAAAAATCCATCGTCGTTTACTCTACAACAACTTAGAGACTTAACGGGTAAACGAGTTTTAGCCTATCTATATTTCGTTTTTGTTTCTATACATTTTTAAATCATTTTGGAACAAATTTACTTAACACTTTCGAGTTATTCCCCCTCATAAAGTAAAAAAGTTTTGCACAGAGAGAGAAAAAAAATATTACAACAACAAAATAGACAAAAAATGCTTTTTTCAAACTTTTGACAATTTGTATGCGTTTCCATTACACGAAAATTGAATTTATGTTGCAAAATAGGTCTTTATCACCACAAATAGTTCAAATATTTAATTTGATTTCAGAAAATAATTTACAAACTTTGACAAATAAATAATTTCAGAATAGAAATTCTCTCAGAGTATTTCGAAACTGATTCGTGATTCGTAGTAATTTCCGGGGGAGAATAACGATATAGTCTAAGAAAGATAGGATCTGACCACTAACATTTTTTGGTTTTGGGTAATATTTTAAAAATAATACTTAAAAAAAGTAATCATTCCATAAAAAGGACTTAAACTTGCTAAAAGATACATTTGTATCTTTTCAGTTTTTGTCTCTTTAGAATCATTGTTGAAATGCACCTTAAGAACATGTGTCATATCATTAGATTGTATTATAACAAATTTTTCAGCTTGATACACTTCCGCCTCCCTCCCCCTCTCCACTTCTTTAAATGCGTCTATACAAAAAGCCAATGCGAAATATACAAAAAGAAATGCGAAATGGATTTTTGGGGACTTTGGATATTTTATTGAGGATAAAATTCTGCGTTGATACCAGCAATAAAATTTCATGAATTAATTTGTTCCCACTTGCCCATATTAAATTTTCTATCTTTTCTAGACTAATATTAGTATTCGACACCTAGGAAAAATGAAAATCCGGGGGAGAACAATCTCCCCCGGAATTTCTGATAAGGCTGATTATGTAGAGGAAGGCAATTATGCTTGTTTTATTCATTTTAATTCTCTCGGCCCCCGCCTACAAACTTTCTGTTACAGTATCTGTTGAATGGACCCAATGTGCGTTAGCCCATTTCAGTTCTTATTGTTTTCAGTTGAAAAAAATAATAATAATAATAATCCTCCAACTTTTTTCAACGAAAATGAAATTATTATTGGAGAAAAAAGATAGGTTGAATGTTAAAACAGATAAAGGTAATAAATTTGTCATTCTAGACAAGAAAGAGTATAAACTATAGAATGGCAAAATAAATTTACGGTGGTAAAAACATAAGGCTCATACGAGTATACAAAAAAAAAAAACATGTCCGTTAAAGTAATCTACAGCTATGAAAATGGAAGTGATCGAGGCTATCATAAAAAAAACACTAAGCCCGCCATGTATTAAACCCTGAAGCACCAACATTGTACGGACGCGAACGTCGCGTCAGGCAGACAAATTTACGCAAACCACAAAAGAAGATGGTAAAAGAAGTAGACTCACATATTAGGTTTCGGATACATGGACAAAAAGAAAATTATAACACCACTTTCAGCCTCACGGCATTATGAAATAACAGTGAATGAGTGTTTTTTTATTTTCAGGTAAATTGGTCAGAAAACAATTAATATCTAAAACAATAATCAGCCTTATCGGGAATAAAATCTCCCCCGGATTTTTTCCCCCGTATGAGACTCTCCAATCATAAGCAATGTTCGAAAAATGGGAAAAACTCCAATGAAAACAGTAGATATCGGAAATCTATTTTCCGGGGGAAAATTAATGATGTTTGCCTGGAAAAAACTCGCCTGAATTTAGTTGGAGAATTTTAAAAATAGAAGCATATTGCTGCTAGTTAGGGCGTTAAGGCCATATTTTAGGTCAAACCTTGCACTTCATTCTGACGGGATGAGCTTTGGTACACTAATACTCCACATCCTAAGTTCACTTTTAAGATGTGCTTCCACGGTGGCAACACTGGCAGACCGGAGATATAAGGGTTGCCTTCTGACCATATTTTAACACGAAATTTCACATAAATTAGCCTATAAATCGGGAACCAGACATCGGTTGGTATCGGGAAATGGCTCGTTGGATTAAGAATACTTGAAGCCATAGAAACCTGTTCATTTTTTGACCCCTCCCCCACCCTCGTATGCGGGGGGAGCAAAATACGATCGGCTGATAAGGGTTTTTGTTTGTCAGAAAATAATGGTTAAAAAATGGATATTCATAAAATTTTCAAATGAGCGTCGACGTAGAATTTTTACTCTACAGCATATCTGAAGTCAATTTTTATCAATGCATTAGTTTTTTGTATAATCGCTTTCAAAAAGGGGGAAGGGGAAGGTGAAAGTATATCAAACCACTATATATTCGTCTTGGTATAATCTAAGCATATGGTAGATGACCTTAGGGTAATTTTTAATGCTCAATCTTATGCAATCAAAATAATTTCAATATAATTTCCCTGGAAAAAGTTATAACCTTTTTATAAAATGGCGACTAAATTTTCAGTGAAACGAGCATAACATTACCAAATTTCAATGTTATGGTGATAAAACTTTGCATACGTGTCTCATTTGTTGTAAGAAATAAGAATCAAGAGAGTCCATAAAAATATCTGGGGCTAGAAGGTGTTTTTTTTGAGTGAAACAGAAAAATGTAAAACTATGCCCCGTAAACCCTCCCTAGAACTACTATGTCAATGAAAAATGGTACAAATGTTTTCTTTTTTATTGTTATCAACAATAAAAAAAGATAAATCAAATATCTATAGTCAAATGTGGTTTTTGAGAGAAAATGTTTTATCTGCTCTATTCCAAAAATACATTAATTTTTCCATTAAACGCCGATTTCTTTGTTAATGGTGATTGTATCGTCTTAATTTTACTTAAATTGGATTCAGCGTTAAAAATTATTTCAAAATCATGTACTATATTATATATTTGTAACTCGATTACATAAAAATAAAATGTTGGGTTTATAACCCATATTTTCCTTCCGCCTAAAAAAAGCACCCCTGGAACCAATATATTTGCATGGATCCGTTTGAGTCTTAGTTCTTACAAGAAATATAACATTTCTTCCAACTTTCATCAACATACCACTTTTGGGAGGGGTTAACTGGTAATAGTAATTCACTTTTCCCTTTCACTCAAAAAAACACACTTTCGCCCCAGATATTTTTATGTACTCTTTTGATTCTTATTTCTTACGACCAATGAGACATGTGTGCAAAGTTTCATCACCATACCGTTGAAATTTAGTAATGTTATGCTCGTTTCACTGAAAATTTAGTCATCATTTTATAAAAAGGTTATAACTTTTCCTAGGGAAATTATATTGAAATTATTTTCATTGAATAAGATTGGGCATTCAAAATTACCCTAAGGTCATGTGCCATATGCTTAGATTTCACCAAGAAGAATATATAGTGGTTTGATATACTTCCACCTTCCTCTCCCCCCATTTTGAAAGCGATTATACAAAAAACTAATACATGTATAAAACTGGCCTTTGGATATGCTGTAGAGTATACAATTCTACGACGACGCTCATCTGAAAATTTTATGAATATAACTGGCAGACCGGAGATATAAGGGTTGCCTTCTGACCATATTTTAACACGAAATTTCACATAAATTAGCCTATAAATCGGGAACTAGACATCGGTTGGTATCGTAAAATGGCTCGTTGGATTAAAAATACTTGAAGCCATAGAAACATGTTCATTTTTTGACCCCTCCCCCACCCTTCTATGCGGGGGGAGCAAGATACCCTCGGCTGATAAGGGTTTTTATTTGTCAGAAAATAATGGTTATAAAATGGATATTCATAAAATTTTCAAATGAGCGTCGACGTAGAATTTTATACTCTACAGCATATCCGAAGTCAATTTTTATCCATGCATTAGTTTTTTGTATAATCGCTTTCAAAAAGGGGGAAGGGGAAGGTGAAAGTATATCAAACCACTATATATTCGTCTTGGTATAATCTAAGCATATGGTAGATGACCTTAGGGTAATTTTTAATGCTCAATCTTATGCAATCAAAATAATTTCAATATAATTTCCCTGGAAAAAGTTATAACCTTTTAATAAAATGGCGACTAAATTTTCAGTGAAACGAGCATAACATTACTAAATTTCAACGGTATGGTGATAAAACTTGGCACACATGTCTCATTGGTCGTAAGAAATAAGAATCAAAAGAGTACATACAAATATCTGGGCGAAAGTGTGTTTTTTTGAGTGAAAGGGAAAAGTGAATTACTATTACCAGTAAACCCCTCCCAAAGCTGGTATGTTGATGAAAGTTGGTAGAAATGTTATATTTCTTGTAAGAACCAAGAATCAAATAGATCCTCGCAAATATATTGATCCAGGGGTGCTTTTTTTAGGCGGAAGGAAAATATGGGTTATAAACAAAACATTTTATTTTTATGTAATCGAGGTACAAATATATAATATAGTACATGATTTTGAAGTACTTTTTAACGCTGAATCCAATTTAAGTAAAATTAAGATGATACAATCACCATTAACAAAGAAATCGTCGTTTTAATGAAAAATTAATGTATTTTTGGAATAGAGCAGATAAAACATTTTCTCTCAAAAATCACCTTTGACTATAGATATTTAATTTATCTTTTTTTATTGTTGATAACAATAAAAAACAAAACATTTCTACCAACTTTCATCAACATAGTAGTTCTAGGGGGGGTTTATGGGGCATAGTTTTACATCTTTCTGTTTCACTCAAAAAAACACCCTTTAGCCCCAGATATTTTTATGGACTCATTTGATTCTTATTTCTTACAACAAATGAGACACGTATGCAAAATTTTATCACCATAACATTGAAATTTGGTCATGTTATGCTCGTTTCACTGAAAATTTAGTCGCCATTTTATTAAAAGGTTATAACTTTTTCCAGGGAAATTATATTGAAATTATTTTGATTGCATAAGATTGAGCATTAAAAATTCCAGGGAAATTATATTGAAATTATTTTGATTGCATAAGATTGAGCATTAAAAATTACCCTTAGGTCATCTACCATATGCTTAGATTATACCAAGACGAATATATAGTGGTTTGATATACTTTCACCTTCCCCTTCCCCCTTTTTGAAAGCGATTATACAAAAAACTAATGCATGGATAAAAATTGACTTCGGATATGCTGTAGAGTATAAAATTCTACGTCGACGCTCATTTGAAAATTTTATGAATATCCATTTTATAACCATTATTTTCTGACAAATAAAAACCCTTATCAGCCGATGGTATTTTGCTCCCCCCGCATACGAGGGTGGGGGAGGGGTCAAAAAATGAACAGGTTTCTATGGCTTCAAGTATTCTTAATCCAACGAGACATTCCACGATATCAACCAATGTCTGGTTCCCGATTTATAGGCTAATTTATGTGAAATTTTTTGTTAAAACATGGTCAGAAGGCAACCCTTATATCTCCGGTCTGCCAGCGTTGCCACCATGGCAACACTTCTTAAAGGTAAATTTAGGATGTGGTCTATAAGTGTACCAAAGGTCGTCCATCAGAATGAAGTGCAAGGTTGGCTCCCCTAACGCCCTAACTATACCTATTTTTGAAGGTTTTATAATTTTTTACTTGCTCTGAAGACAAGTTTTGGTTTCGGTTATTATTATAGGCATTTTATAATTTCTTAGATCCAAAATTACGTTTACTGAGAAGTCCATCTGTATTGGTATGTGTGGCTGCACGTCCACTCTACAACAAGCTAGAGTCTAAACGGGGAAACGCCTTGGAGGAGAAATTGGTTTTGTTTTAATTGATCTATATTTCCTTTTTGTTTCTTTACATTTTTAACACATTTTGGAACAAATTTACTTAACACTTTCGGGATTTTCCCCCTCATAAAGTAACACAGTTTTGCATAGAGAGTGAGAACAAAAATATTACAACAATAAAATAGACAAAAAATGCTTTTTTTCTTTAACTTTATTATTTTTTTATCACCAAAAATAGTTCAAATATTTAATTTGATTGCAGAATATTAGGTCCGTTCCTTTACTTTAAATTTCTGTGATTTCCTGTGCATTTATGTGATTTTCAGTCCCAAGCCGTTCCCGTACTCTAAAATATCGCAGTTTATGACAAAAGAGAATACTCATGAGAGAGTAAAAAATTTCCCCTATCTGTGATTTTCTGTCCGAGAAATTTCTTCGGACTGAAAATCACAGCACAGCAAAATGTCAATTTGAGAGCAAAAGAATGAAAGCCAAACATCGTGCCTTACTTGTCCAGCACATTAGGTAATACGGAATTTGGTTGAATTTGCGTTCCCGTACTTTGGCACAGTTATGATATTCTTGAGAATATATAAACGTTGCTCTCCAAGATCTGGCAGCTAACAAAAAATAAAATTAAATAGACAAAAAGCCCACATCAATTTTTGGGTGTTAATAATAGCAAAAGTTTCTTTTGTTTTAAGATAGGTCCTGGTCCATTCTATTCATATGCAAATATGAAAATCTGGCATGACGGGGTTAGGGCTTTTGTATGCAATATTGCATTTAAAATGCATTTGGGCCAACAGAAAAGGTCTTGAAGCCCATATTCATATCTTGGTCGCTCAACTCTATTATTAAATACAATTTTAAAGTTCCTACCCTTGGTACCTGCAAGTGTATTTTCAGCAGCATTACGTACAAAAGCCCCAACCCCGACATGCCAGACTTTCATATCTTAAAACAAATTTTGGCTATAGTTCACACCCATTGCAAAAGTTGCCAAAAAGTTGGCTCTCGGTCTATAAGTGATAAGCTCGCAGCAAAAATCATATAAACAAATATTTTAGTTTAATAACTTCGTTGTCCTGAAAATAATAAAAAGTCCAAACATATTTAAAAAAAGTTATACATCGATGAGTGGTACTATTTATTAAAAGAATATTATACAAAAAGTAGAAGTACGTAAAGTCAATTGTTATACCTATAAGATATACTTTTCTGGATTTTTCATTTGCATAATCTTGAATTATTTCATCGAAGTCTACATACATATATCTTGAAGCACATCATTTTAAATTGACATAATAGACAGTCTTTTTTGAAGTATTTTACTTCTAAGTTCATTTCGTATTAGTTCATTTCGCTATTTCAACATTTGAAAAAATGTTTTGGATTTAATCTACTGTTATAAGATTGCTCTGAAATAGTAATAGCATCTTCACCTTTATAAAAATTGCTGCACAGACAGCACAGAACCATCAAAAAATGTCATACTTGGGCTTCTTAATCTATGTCTTTGTGAAAGGTATTTGTATTGAGCCTAAGATTTTTGTTCTTCAGTGGCCGATAGAAACTTTTCAAAATTGCACCTTAGTGAATTGGTGAAATTACCATGTGAAGTTAACAAATTCGCTGCGACATCAAGTTCTTCTTCTTCTACTTTACTTTCCAACATGGTACTGCACATTTCTATTAGGGTATTTGAAAAAAAAAACTTGTTGCCTCTTGCACACAACCAGCAAAATGAACACCTACCAAGTAAAGAGAATTTCTGGCAAATGGTACAAAGATTAAGGTAGCAAATGCACATTTTACCTTTATTTACGCTTGAAGATATATTATATTCGCAAGATATATTCCACGCGCTATGTCGTAGCTCTGTTCCCTACAATCTATTATTGAAATGTCATGAACTTGTAAAAATTTCAAGATTGCGTCTGCTTAATATTCCGATTTGTGTATAATAATTGTGTTGTTATTGTTTTCCCTGTAAACTATTTGCTGAGTTGCTATACACTACCTAAAAAAACCGGCTTCTAGCACTTTATTCCCCATTAAATCAATTAACTCACTACAAATATTTCCTGACAAATTGGAATCTGGCTTTTCCCGGAATCACCATATTTTTTTAAGTGATCTGCAAGAAATGGATCAACTTTACTTCGTGTGAGAAAAGTCATCATAGCTTGCCTGTGTGCTAAGATATTTTCATGTTCCCAAAATTATTTGATGTTTATATGTTTCCAATCATTGCATCCGCTGGGTGAACAGAAGCTTGTTTTAGAAAAGTTGAATAAACAACATGAAAAACGAAATAAGGATTTCTTTCAACGCTTTCATTATTCTTTAATTTGCGATAAAAGTGTGTTATAGAAAATCTAAGATTTTGATATTGTATATATCCTCGATGTTTTTTTAGAAGTCACAATGACAATTTTGAAAAAAAAAAAATAGGACCCTTGCAAAACCAAAATTTACAGATCTTTTCAGTAAATGTTTCTTGAAAATAATCCCAGGGTCGCTTGAAATGATTTCTGTTGCTGAATTCGGTTTTTTCTCAGGTATAACAACTGTCGGTAAGGTCAACGTTTCCTCAATATTGTCTTGAGAAAAATCAATAGGAGATACCTACCATATACAAATATTATTATTATATGTACAATCACATGTGAATTATGTGTTCAATAATACTAATGTTGATTTTTATACAAATGTTGAACTGCAGTTAACAAGCTGAAATTGACCTCATCGTTTTCTTTCCAAATTGGTTGTTCTCCAACGGGTCAGGGGGCCCCTTAGATTGGGGTACCCTGGGCCCGGGCAAGTGGGCCCATGCCTAAAGACGCCACTGCCTTTAGATTTCCAATCTAATAATCTGTCAAAAAGACGAAAGATGAAAAAACCGAAAAAAAATTAATCGTGTAATCGGGTCTATCTCTGGAAAACAAATATTTTGAAAGCTCATTGGCGCAAAATTTTAGACAATAAAAACTTTATTTTGCTAAGTTTAAACGAGTTTAGCATCGTACTTTTGACTTGTATGAGGTAGGTATGTTTGTGAATTTTTTGCCGAGCTGTAACTTTCTTCGGCGTCTTCAGCTGGAGGTTATGAAGGAAATTGGTTTAGTATGCAACGAGCACTTGATGTATTGGTGGATGTTCTGGAGGGAAATGGATACCGCATTATTGCGAAAAAGACCAAATACCTATGCTGTCCATTTTCTGATCCACACAGGCCTATTTCTTCGGCGTCTTCAGCTGGAGGTTATGAAGGAAATTGGTTTAGTATGCAACGAGCACTTGATGTATTGGTGGATGTTCTGGAGGGAAATGGATACCGCATTATTGCGAAAAAGACCAAATACCTATGCTGTCCATTTTCTGATCCACACAGGCCTATTCCGGACATCTATTTGAATGGAACAGTGCTTCCCAAGTGCGAAAAGTTTAAATATCTTGG